>JABTTQ020001711.1:0-515631 GCA_016081115.2 Rehmannia glutinosa | reverse complement strand
ATTACGTATTGCTATCCCACTAAATCGATTAGAAAAATTAAAATTTTGAAAACTCAACAAAATGAGGTTTAAATAAGTGGGTGGGGTATACAGAATTATTAGAGTCAGATAAGGCAAATGCTTATAATTTATGGTACAAGTGTTTGAGTTGTTAATGGTGCATCTACAATTTAAACTTTTAGAGGCTTTTACAGTGGAAAACTCATACAAAAGCTCATCCCATTGTGTAGTCTAGCTTTTCCACATCCTAAATAACCGCACTTTTATATGGTACCGCTTCTTCACTATTAAAAAAAAAAGGAAAATAACAAAAGCTTGCGATGAAATCCATCATGAGGTTTTTGCATTGTGGATTGTGGGGAAAAGAAAGTTGATTTTCATTTTTTTTTGATAAGCTCACCTGAACGCTACCGACTCGAACCCACACAGATGCTTATTTGGATGAGTTCCCACCAAATCTTCACTGGCATGACCGCGAGCACTTTGATGGAGTAAGGTTTGAACCTCGACCTCCACCCTACAATTTCAGATATGGGTGTCGGGTGCCACCTAAGCCAAATTTTTTTATTTTTTTAGGTTTGTATGGTGGGGTGTTGTGTGATCCATTAAAAATAGATTTTTTATAGGTTTTTAAATTATGACATTGGAGATGCCCTAGCTCCTTCAACCTATTAATTAATGCATAACAACAATGTTTCTATTTCTCCATTTTGTTCTTTTTCCGGTTGGAAAAATCAAAGGCACTACTTGTCTACTACTGAAGTGTCCGCAAACAGTCAACTCGAACTACTCTCAGTCTCCTCCTCCACAAGAATTTATTTCCTCCCCTACAAACTCCTGATTTGATTAAGCATTTAAGCCAATAATTCTCCAACCGCCCTAAATGGGCAGTCAAATCAGCAGGGCAAATCGCAGCACCAGCAGCCGCCACCCACCGCCGCCGCTGCCGGCTGAGCCGCCTGCTCGAACCTTCTCCAACCCCAATCCCAATTCCAATTCCAATTCCGACTCTCAGATAAACCCTCAGACGCCGATATGAGCTCGTACGAAGCTGCGTGCCGTTCCGATCCTGACCTCCAATCCTTCGACTCAAGCCTCCAGCTCCGAACCAGCCGAGTCATTAACCTCCATAGCCGTGGGCCTCGAGGTTCGTTCTCTCTCACTCGACTCCCTCAGCGAGGTCGCCGAATGCCTTCGAAATGAATCAGGAAGTGGTTAAAATCATTCTCCAAGACAAAAAGACATTTGGAAAACCAAGAGCTATCCGATCTAGTCGACGATTATTTCGAAAACAGCCTTCTAACCATGGATTTCTGCACCGCTCTCGACGCGTGCCTTAAACGCGCCGGGCGTATCGAGTCCATTATCAATGTCGCCCTCAGAAAGTTCGAGGAAGAACATTACTCTGTTACTTCAGAAGGCTCTGTGAAGAATTATTCGAGAACATTAGAAGAATTGAGGAATTTTAAAGGCGCATCAGATCCGTTCACGCAGGAATTTTTCAAAATCTTCAGTTCAATTTATTCGAGACAGAGTTTGATGTTGGAAAAATTGCAAGCCAAAAAGCGAAATCTGATAAAAAATTGGGGAAACTAAAAGCGTGGAGAAAAATCTCCATGGTGATATTCGTTGTCACATTTGCCTCAGTTTTGATATGCTCAGTGGTTGCCGCCGCCGTTGCTGCGCCACCGGTGGTGACGGCTCTGGCGGCTGCGGCGGCCGTGCCGTTAGGGTCGATGGGGAGATGGCTAAACTCGCTTTGGAAGAAATGCGAGAGGGATTTGAGGGGACAGAGGGAGATAATTAGTTCAATGCAGATTGGGACATACATTGTGATTAAGGATTTGGACAACATTAGGTTTTAGTGGACAGGTTTCAGATTAAGATCGAGGATTTGTTGGCGAATGCCGATTTTGCAATGAGCGAGGATGAGGCAGCGGTGGTGACGGCGGTGAAGGAGATTAGAGAGAAGGCGGATGATTTTATCAAGACCATCCATGATTTGAGTGAACATGCTAATAAATGTACTCAAGAAACGAGGATGGCGAGGACATTGATACTGCGGAGGATTATCAATCATCCCAGCGGATCAATCAGGACATCGGTATGTTTTCGTGATGCCTGAGTTTGTTGATGCTGATTTTGTGCTAGATTACGTATAATTAATGTGTATAGAAATGCTCAATTCATTTAAATGCAACATATTCTGCTGAAATAGAATATTGCACAATATGAATCTAATTATATGCACAACTAGAGATATTTATATATTCTCTGTTTACTGAAATTAAAGAATGAGATGTTACTGATTCAAGTTGAGAATAGTTGTGTTCTTTTTCTCATGAGACCTGTTTTTTTCCTGGAGATGAACTATGTTTTCGCATCGATCAATATCTATAAAGTAGAGCTATGAATCAAAATGTGTCGACACGGCTGGCCTAATTAATGTGATGCGTTGAGAATGAGCAAAAGTTGAATTGTTTTTCTGTTTTTATACGATTGTTTTGGCATATTGTTGGTCTAACAGGCGACTGAGGCGTTCACTTTCTTCAGCATCTGTAAGGAAGATAAGAATGAGGGAAACAAATCTATATGTGACCACACTCAAAAGCCATTTTGGATGGGAGGATTTGGATTTGAAGAAAGGATTTGGGTGAAGGATTTTGAATGATTCCATGTAGTATGGATTTGAAATCCTTCATAATGACTCCAAAAATAGCTTCAAATGATCTCAAATCCATTATCGAATGACTTCATCTAAACAACTTGAGTGGATTTTGTTATTATGAATTTGAAATCCATAATTTCAAATCGTTCCATCCAAATGCAACCTTAAAGGTGTCAAACCCTTTCTTGCTCAACTTATTATGAACTAATCGTGTCTGCCTTGCTGTCTAAGAGAGAATATTTATTATCATATAGATGTTATCTTGTTATTTAAAATATGCTCCATAAAACTTAAAGTGAAAGCCCAATAAAAGTTACAGTTGTCAGGATACTCTGTATGTTATATGTTAGTAATTTCACGATATATGTGGAAGAAACGTGATTTTGCAAATCGTTTTATTTTGCAACCTAATTTATTTATTTTTGACAACTAACAACCTAAACTATGCGATTTTCATTTTGCAAACACTGGCCAGCCGGTCAAAATATTGTGTGAATATTCTGAGTCACATTGGCGAATATTCCAACTCCGCTGGCTGTAGGTTGCAAAGTTAAAACACCCACACAATTTAGAATGTTAGTTGCCAAGGATAAATAAATTAGGTTGCAAACTGTAAATATGACATAAGTTCAAGTTGCAAATTCCTAAAAGAATGATGCTCTGTGCCTGTGAAAAGCTTTTCAAATAGCATTTGAAACTTTCAGATTATAAGCAGACATTAATGAAGGTGAAGGTTGAGACCAAAGAATGAAATAAGTGGTTGACTTGACTTGCATGATTGTCTTCCACTGCTACGTTTATCAGCATATGCATTTCTTTAGTCAGTGAAATTTATATCAATAAAACTGCCGCAAGGGTAGGATGAGAATGTTCTGCTTTCGAAGGAACTATAAGAATAAGAACAGGATTCATTCTTTGAAATGTTTTTTCATTGTTAACCAAGTGTCGCAAATTATGGCCTAGTTTGTTTATGTTTCCAATAACCTATTTCCAATTTCCAACTATTCATAAAATTAATCATGTTTGTTTATAAATTTTTTGAAATCATCATTTTCACATTCCATTTTCACATTCCATTTTCACATAAAACTACATATTAAACCTATAATTTCAATTCTCAACTCTATACACTATCCTACATCACTCATCAATCACTATTATCATCTTTTCATTCAATTATACATATAGAGACCCACTATTACAGCCAATGCCAACTCCCAAAATAACCTCCTTGCACAACAAGTGTCAAGGAGTAATACAAACAAACTCAAACACTCCCAAAACAAAAAATACAACGAAACTACCTAAAATCCAAGCTACATGGAAACATAAAACCAAGACTGAAAATAGCGAGAATCAAAAACAAAAAATCAAGAAAAGAAACAAAATGCCTCTCCCTCTCCAAACCATCATTTCACCGCGACCCGCCCCAATCCTCCGCCCACCGCATTCATACCGGCCCACTCTTTGAAGAAATCAAGACTCCATAGATCCGCCCCAACTTTGAAACCATACAACCCAAATGTAACAAAAGAGAGAACAACACCCGAGCATCACCTTCGGCCCTTTTTGGAGCTTCTAAGTTGGGGAAGCATTGTTCGATGATAGAAGGAGAACTCCTCAAGTCTAGATTTGCAAAAAAAAACCATGAAGAAAGTGGTTGGCTCCACTTCGGGCCGACGCCACGACCAAGATCGGGAGGTGAGAGGCCTGAGGGGTGCAAGAAGAAACGGAGATGGAGGGATAGGTTTTGCAACAGAGAGAAAGATTTCAAAGAGAGAGAAGGAGAGAGTTCTCGATGTTTGTTTTGGTGGATGGCATTTAAGACCATCTCCGAGGTTTGCAGACTACTTTAGTGCAGAGTCACTCCATCTCCAAAGACTTTATTTTTCGCACTAAAAAGAATATTCCACAAGATTCGTTCTTTTATTAATTTAATTTTGATTTTTATTACTTTATAATTGATAGAAACATTATATAAGTAATTTTATTTAATATAATATTTATTAAATTTTTTTATCTTCAAAATAATCAAATTAAAAAATATAAAATTTAAGGAAATTAATGCAAAAATTAAAATAAAATTCATAATAATACAAAAACATAGAAACATAATTACAATATGATAAAGACTAGTTCTCTAGAATACTCTTCCCACAAATGATCAATTAATGCATTTCAAGTGTAAAATGAGCCTTTGCATTGTTGATTTGCCTAAACCGAGCAAGATAATTTTGAAAACGAGTATGTTCATTTTCAACAAATTCGATGTCCGGAGATGACACTTCTCTTGCTTATTCAATCGAGTATCAAGATCTCGCTCATTCTCGACATCATATTATGCATTATTATGCATACACTCATGATATCTTGCAAATTACTTTACTCCAAAAACTTGCTGGATTTGCCAACCTTGAGAACTCCAAATGCACGTTCCACGCCCTTTCTACATGCTTCTTGTTTTTTGCACAATATGTTTTCTTTGGGACCACTTGGTGCATGGATGGTTTGCCAAGAATTATCCACTTGATATATGTTATCGCTAAATAGTAACACATGTTGTATTCCTTTCGTTGATACCGCATCCCTAAATATGCATGCCACATCCATAGATCATAATCAGCCTACCGCGTCAAGAATAATTATTAAATGCCCACTTCTACCGCATATTGTCCTCGCCTCAAGTTATCGGATAATTTTTCCATCTCCATTACATAAAATCCAAACTATCTAACATTCCTAAAACCTCGTTATGTACCAATATAAAGTAGTCTTGCAACGCCATTTGCAGCGTGGCGATCTCGGATAATGCTTTGCAAATATCTCTCGACATTATACGACAAAACCTTTTGACACATTTAATTGTGGTAAACTCTCCAATTTTGATGTACTCATCTGTTGCAATCATTGAATCGCATACGCTAATATTCAAATGCACATGTTACTTTTTGAAGCGTAGACAAACCAAGTTTTCCACGCATTTCTTCGCTGCACGAAATAACGATCATGATTTTTTACAAAGATTAACAATATACATGAATAAACTTCGTGGACATCCGATACCTTCGACGAAATCGCTTCTTCATTATATGTCGATTTTCTAAAATTAGTCGTCAAGAGGTTTGCAAATGCTATTTCTGGCCACGAAAATTGTTCTACGATCCCCTGTTAACCTCCACGAGCCTGTTCAACATTTTGTTGCCTAAGAAATTCAAATTTAGGGTAAGATTGTTATTGTATATTTGTTGAACAATCAAATGATTTTTTGTATCATAACTATTTAATCAATTGTTGAAACTCATCATCGATGAACTTGAAGAAGAAGAAGATATGGTAGAAGGGCTAATAGAATTGTAATTCATTTTTCTTATGGGAAATAATACATACAAAAAGATTGAAGTGATGAAATGATTGGAGTATGTGCTTATTATATAATTTTTGGAACTACACTATTCTAGAAAAGTCATTTAGATAGAAAGCACAATCCATGTGCTTTCAATCCAACCGCTTGACAATATATCATCTTTAAATCTCACCCTACATTATAAATCTAAAAACTACAAAGAGACTTTAAAAATACAATCCGTGGCTTTCATGCATAGCCATTAGATACACATTATCTTTAAATCTCAACCCTACAATATAAATTTAAAAAGACAAAAGAGACTTTAGAAAGACAATCTTGTGGCTTTCATCTCAGAGTCGTTAGATACACATTGTTTTATTGGAGATTACATCCACATCTTTTATTTTAGGAAAGTTATTGTGATCCTAATTGATTAAGATGCATCTCGGGGTTGATCTAATATGGAAAGATCAAATTATAATATGGATTGAGATACATCGCTTTATATTATCTCCCTATTATTATTAGTAGTAGAGACATTAGACGCCCCATACCTACGGAATATCGAATCTTCCTCCTAAAATTTATCTCTGCGAAAAAATTTCTCTTCTCTCTACGTTTTCTTTTCTCGAGCATCACCAAAGTTCTCCAAGCGGTTTAAGGTATGTACAACGAAGTAAATAATCGTAGTAGTTATTTACACCAACGAGAAAGACGGATCGTGATCTTGCTCGTGGGTTCAACCAATGCACGGGTACGCTCGTGGTTCGTGGTTCAATCAAATAAGGCTTGAGACTCGAGACAGTTTAATCCAAGTTCAAATAGAGGCTTGTAGACGCTCAATCCTCGCCTATGTGATCGATATTTCCACCGCAAAATAGGTATACTCGATCCACTTATACGTGCAAATATGTGATTTATATTTTTCCCATATTTGCTAATGCCTTAAATCCCAACCCTACAATATAATTCTAAAAAGACAAAGAGACTTTTAAAAACACAATTTCTTGGCTTTCTGCTTGGTATTACAAAGTGGTTACATAAGTGGAAAAGCCTTGAGGTGCTTACAAAACATAAACATAAAATTACAAGAAAAGTAAAATCTAGCTATTTCAAGTCTTGAATGGATTCCAACTCCCAGTGCAAGCATGAATCGACGAACTTTACAAGCATAGTCGAGGAAAACCTCTTTCTCGCAAGACAAATACGCCTCAACTAGTGCTCACTACGATTTGACGTAATGTCCCCAAAGATAAAATGGCTTTACCTCTTTTGTGTACAAAAGACTACCATCGACACAAAAACACCTTTCGAACTTGGAAGGAGTGAGAATCAAGTTCATTGGACACGAATGCTTAAGTATTCTGGAAGTGTTCTTCAAATGTTACAACACTCAAGCAACACTTGCGAAATATGCAGAGAGATATGCGATTTTTCTACGTATTCTCGACTTCATCTTTCCTTCTAACCTCCTCAATGCAGAAAACGCCTTAAACTTATATATGCCATTATTTTCAACACTTGTAGGAATTAAAGATAAAGAGAATGGACATTAAAACCATGTGTAACTCCCGTGAGTTACAAACCTCTTCTTCTCGACCACTACTGAGGAGTTAAAAACTCCAAAATGAACCTGGACACTTTTAATGTTCGGGATTCATATACACACGAACCTCGGACACCTCCAATATCTACATTCATTAAAGCCAACAATTACTTGAACTGGCCGCCCATTTTCAAGTGACAAAACTAATCAACTCAACCCGAGCCCAAAGAGTCGGGCGGTCCAAGGCTCATTTGTGATCATATACTTGTGTTATAATATCCAACCACTAACACCTTCTAATATTTGTACCAGGATAAACTATGTCCGTTCGTGTGGCTAACTTCATATATTAATTTCTCACTCACCAAAATTTGGTTTTGAGAAATAAAAAAATATTACGAACATCTACTCTAACGTAGATAATAATTCATAATTTAAATCCTCCGCACTAAATTCTTAGCCACCTAAAATTTGGTCAAAGTTGGGTACACTCCACTTTATCGAAACCAAATTTCAACACTTTCATCCGTAGCCATTAGATATTGTCTTTAAATCTCAACCTACGTTTTTATCTTCATATTTCTATATATAGATGACATACCATATATTCTTCTTCTACACACTTCTCCAACTTCTAAATTCATTTGTTTTATATTTGCTCTTTCCAAATGTCTAAACCACACACTACTAATTACATACCCTTGCCAAGATCGTCACCTTTGTAATGCTTTTTCGATATTTTATAGATCCACCAGGTCCAAACCAAACCCGAGAGCAATTGCGAAACGCAATGAAGATAAATACAACCAAGAAACCAAGCTCTAACATAAAAGACCGCAACCAAAGATCATTGCAATGTCGCATGCAAACCATTCTCAAAGATGTTAGAAAATTTAATGGATGTCTTCAACAAATCGAATATCTTAAACCAAGTGGTGCAAATGAACAAATACTGTAAGCAAATTATATTTATACGCTTTATTGTTTTTGTCATTGTAATAATAATTTTTAATCTCAACAATATTGATATATTATGCAAATCGAGTGTGCAAACGAAGTTGTTGATGTAATAAAAGATATAGTGGATTCAAATTTGACCATGTGTGGTATGTTATGAAAGAATATGTGCAAAGCAAAATACGGTCTTCAATTCTCGAAGAAAATATACTGGACTCTCATATTTCCCCTAATCCTTCAAATAAGCTGCAAGTTGTGATGAAGAACCACCACTAATGTTTTCATCACTTAAATTGATTGATAATGAGGACATTAAAGGATTAGGGAAATAGAGACTCGAAATATTTACTTCAGAAATGAAGAGACTTCTTTGATGGTTTCGCGCTGCACATATTCTTTTCATAACATACCACACATTGTTAAACTTGAATCAACTCGCTATTTCCTTTTGTTAGGTCAACAACTCATTTGCATGCTCTAACCGCATAACGTATCAATACTCGTGAGATCAAAAATATTATTACTATGACAAAAACGTATAAATATAATTTACTTACGAGTATTTGTTCATTTGCACCATTTAGATTAGATATTCGATTTGTTGAAGACATCCATCAATTTTCTAACATCTTTGAGAATGGTTTGCATGCGACATCGACATTGCAATGATTTTTGGTCATGGCCTTTTTATGTTAGAGCTTGGTTTTCCGAGTTGTATTTATCTTCGCCATGCTTTTCGCACTGTTCTCAGTTTGTTTGTACCACAATTAGATCCTATAAAATATCAAGAAAGACATTGAAGAGGCGACGATCTTCACAACCGTGTAATTAGTAGTCGTGGTTTAGACATTTTGGAGAGAGCAAATATAAAACAAAATGAATTTGGAGAAGTGTGTGAAAGAATATGTGGTATATCATCTATTTATAGAAATATGAAGATAAAATGTAGGGCTAAGATTTAAAGACAATGTGTATCTAATCTGCCATGATGAAAGCACAAGGATTGTGTTTTCTAAAGTCTCTTTGTGGCTTTTTAGATTTATATAATGTAGGTTGAGACTCAAAGACAATGTATTTAATGGCTACGATGAAAGCACAAGGATTGTGTTTTCTAAAGTCTCTTTGTGCTTTTAGATTTATATTAAAATGTTGAGATTTAAAGATAATGTGTATCTAACAACTACGTATGAAAGCACACTGATTGTGCTTTTAAAAGTCTCTTTGTGGTTTTTAGATTTATAATGTAGACGAGATTTAAAGATGATATATTATCCAACTATTGGATTTGAAAGAACACTCTGATTGTGCTTTCTATCCGCCGACTTTTCTAGAATAATGTAGTTCCAAAAATTATATAACAAGATATACTCCAATCATTTCATCACTTTAATCTTTGTGTATGTATTATTTCTCCCATAAGAAAACTCAATTTCAATTAGAAAATCATTTGATTGTTCAACAAATATACAATAACAATCTTACGCTAGTTGAATTTCTTAGGCAACAAAATGTTGAACCGACTTCGTGGAGGTTCTGCTGGGGTCGTAGAACAATTTTTGTAGCAAATTTGAAACCTCTTCGACCACTAATTTTCCTCGAAAAATCCAACATATAATAAAGAGCAATTTTGTCGGGGTATCGAATGTCACAAAGTTTATTCATGCGTATTGTTAATACGTATAAAATCTTGATTGTTACGTCAGGCAACGAAGAAATGCAGTTTGTCTATGCTTCAAAAAGAATAACCACATTTCAATATTAGCAAATGCAATTCCAACATATGCAATGTATTTGAGTACATCAAAATTGGAGAGACTATCGCAATTGAACGCGTCAAAAGGTTTTGTCGTCTTATCCGAGAGATATTTGCAGAGCACTATCCGAGATCGCCCACTACAAATGACGCTGCAAGACTACTTTATATCGGGTACGCAACGAGATTTTCCAGAATGTTAGGTAGTTTGATTGTATGCACCGGAGGTGGAAAAATTGTCCAATAACTCGAAAGCAGACAATATGCTTGGCCACAAAATGGCATCCAATTATTATTCTTGGCGAAGAATGATTATGATCTATGGACGCGACATGCATATTTAGTGGTTGCCAGGATCTAACAATGATATTAATGTGTTGGTGACATCCCATTTGTACTCTAACATTGCTGGGGACGGGCTCCTCCCGCACATTATGTTATTCAAGCAAGAAAGGAATGAATACAACATATGTTATTTAGCCGATAACATATATCCAAGTGGTCAACTCGCAAACTATCCATGCACCAAGTGGTCCCAAGAAAATATATTTTGTAAAGAAACAAGAAGATGTAGAAAGGGGGCGTAACGTGCATTGGAGTAGGGTGGGCATCTGGACGGTAGTCGGGGTTTCAGTAATCGGCCCGTATCCGAAATTGTCGGGTGGCGAATATAGCTACCACACCGAACCGATATTATCTGATACCCGACATTCGCACCCGAAATAATCTGCACCGACAATTGTTTTGATAACTTTTTTCTTTTAATTCCGCTTTTTGAGGCTTTTGAGGGGAAAAAAAGAAAAATTTTGAGTATGGAACTTCATTCCCCACCACCATTTGTCTTTGTCTCAACTTTCCTACAAAAAGAATATAAAAAAAAAACTTTGTCCCCAACTTTAACACACACGCACGCCCAAATTTACAAAATACACACACTCCAACCCACTTTACAACTTTATCACACATGCACGCGCACGCCCATGGCCCTATTCTATATTTATTTTTTTAAAAATTAACTGCACCTGATCGGTATTTGGGGTACTATTTACACAACCCGAACCCCGATCCGACTTATTAAGTTCTTGCCATCTAGTTACCCAAAGCCCGAATTTTTAAAAATATCCGACCCGACGGTTTTACCCGACGGACGGCCTGAACCCGACTACCCGACCGAATGCCCACCCCTAATTTGGAGTTCTCCAAGGCCGATTTGTAATTGTGGCAAATCCAACACATTTTTGGAGTAAAAGTGATTTGCAAGATATCATGATTGCAAGTGCATAATAACGCATTCAAAGATGAACATGAAGTGTCATCTCCTGACATCAAATTTGTTGAAAATGAACATACTGCTTCAAAATTTTCTTGCTCCATTTAGACAAGTCAAATATGCAGACTCATTTTATATTTTGAAATGCATTAATTGATCATTTGTGGGAAGAGTATTCTAATTCGAGAACTAGTCTAGTCACTATCATATTGTAATTATGTTTCGTATTATTATGAATTTTAATTTTAATTTTTTGCATTAATTTCCGTAAATTTTATATTTGATTATTTTGAAGATAAAAAAAAATAAATATTATATTAAATAAAATTACTTATATAATGTTTCTATCAATTATACAAAGAATAAAATCAATATTAAATTAATAAAAAAAATAATCTTATGGGATATTTTTTTTTTAGTGCAAACTATTAGAGACTTTGGTGCAGTAATCCGACTAAAGAAAACAAGAAACTATTTGGTATGGTCTAAAGCAAATTTCCATAGTAGCCAACATCACAAAGAATCAATTCCGTTATATATCGCTGAGACTGGGATTTAAGATGTCTAAGGATGAGGAATATTTTTAGGGATGGTAAAGAGAATTAGAGCTAGCAATTTTCGCCCCGACTCAGATCTACCGAGAATCGGGTCGGGATTATGTTTTTATAGCCCAAATGAGTTGGGCCTACTTTGACCCGTCCCCAAAAGGTCGGACTTATTTTATACATAAAAATGTATTTTGATTGGGGTGACCGAGGAAAATATCGATCCGAGTGATTTCTCGGTCCAAATTCGACCCGACCGATTTTTTGCATTTAACCGATGGGCTCCTGAGCTTTTGCTAACTCTAAGTAGAATAAGTTTGAATTCGGTTACATCCGAACCGCAGACCCGACCCTCTTAGATTTTTAAGAACTCAAACCTAAACTCATGTATGATAGGTAGTCCATTAGACACATTTTATTATAATTTTTTAAAAAAATAATTCTGTTAATTTCCTTAGAAAAATATATTTTTCCAAATCGTAATATATATATATATATATATATATATATATATATATGAGATGGTTCAAATGGACACCCCTTATATGAGACGGTGGGATTTATTATAAATCAAGTGATTGATCTTTTTGATGATTCGATTAATCCCACTATTTTAGCTAATTAGTTAATGCAAGAGTTTAAAATGGTAATTTATATTATTTTCGAATTATTAATTAAGGGCAAATATGTCTTTTATATTTTAGTGTAGAATGAGGTATTATTTTACCTTTTTCGCTCCTAAATTTAAGGGAAGTTATATCATTTCAAAATGTGATAAACACAAAATAATTGCAACAAAAATCTTACCAAATCAAACCCAATAAGCCCAAAAAAAAGGGCGACAATTCCTAAATTATAGTGTCATTTTTTCCATAAAATAAATGCAATTCAATACGCAAAGAAATAAATATATAGTACAAAGAAATTTAAATTTTTATATAGCGAACATGCCCTAATCGCACAAAGAATATTAAAGTGAATAAATAGTATTATTTAGAAGGATTAAACACGTTTTTATCGACTTAGTATGTATACCGTATATCATCCTAAATTATTTGGAAGGATTAAACACGTTTCTTATTTTTTTGTATAAAATAAATGCACTTCAATACACAAAGAAATAAATATATAAGAAGATGAAATTTCGACATTTATACAAAGACAACGCTCTTAACCACACAAGACTATTAAAGTGATTAAACAATATTATTTGGAAGGATTAAACATGTTCTTATTGACTTAAGATGTAATCGTATATCATTCTAAATTATTTGGAAGGATTAAACACGTTATAATACGATATTTTAATACTAATTACACAAAGAAAAGTGCACTAATTATACAACATTCTAATATTATGTACGCAGAAATCGCACTAATTATACATCGTGTTACATTAACATATCACTAAACACACATAAAATCTATAGTGACTATACATACATTCTTGCTTTGGTTTTACAGATATATACATAGCTTTTCCACAAAAAAAAAAAAAGCAAGAAAACCGCACTAGTTATACAACATTCTAATACTAATTACGCAGAAAACCGCACTAATTATACAACATTCTAATACTATATCAATCTTCACCTTCCGATACAACAACCCTTTTTTTTCGCTTCTCCTTTCTCCACCATAACTTTTTTCACGCAAAGATACTCGCCATGATAATAAGTGAGACCTTCAAGATGGCATGTTCTCATGGCGTCTTTGACTACGACGAGCCTCCGCCGCCAAATTTTAAAGTATTACATGCCAAAGCATGCAACAACCTCAAGACGCTCCTCCCACTTGAGTTGGGCACCTAAGAAACCTTGTGGAAATAAAAAATCGAGAACTCGTGAAAAGATTTTAAAGTAATTGCAAAGAGAATTAAGAAGATGGAGTGACATAATTACATAATTGAGATATAAGCTAGAAAAGATTCAAACGCTAAAAGCCTTAGATTCTTGTATGGACTTGGATGACACAATAAATAATCATTCATCATATCAAATTCAATTAGATGGCAAATAATTATAACCAAACCACACAAAACAAGAAAACTCAAATTTGAAAACCGATTTAAAATTACTACAACAATCAAAAGTAGCATTCATGAAAGCTATCAATCTAAACTCGCCAGACAAGTAAACTTGAAAAAGTTGTCAATAGAAATATAAGTGAAACACTAGGAAGAATCAAAGTTATAGATATCAAAACTTTGTACTCCAATAAATTTCAAGTACAAGCGAAGATAGTTTGAAGTTGGCATACCACCAAAGTCCTTGGATTGATGCCGCCAAGTGCTCGACTAATCTTTGAAAAGAATTGCACAAATGCAAATCAATGGGAAATAAAAATCTTGGGAAATAAAAATCGAGAACTCGTGAAAAGATTTCGTAAGAATTGCAAAAGGTGAAGAAGATGGAGTGACATAATTACATAATGGTGATATAAGAACGTTAAATCTATTTTGTACGATTTGTATCCAAAAATCGCTCCTCACACGATTTCGTTGATTAGATAAGTGTTTTATATTGTAGAAACGTTTATGGTAGTTTGGGTATCATATATATTGTCTATTCTACCCTTATAATTATCGCTTAAGTCATTATTTATTTTTTTAGTCATTAAATCTACACCATCAATCAAAAACATCCAAAGGGCTTGGATTAGTCCCACCGCCTCATATAAGAGGTGTCCCATTTGAACCAATCTCTCCCTATATATATATATATGGATATGTTATATGAGTCCAGGTTCCCAAGTAAGAACATAGGACACATCCTATCCATTGGACTCTTTCAATGTATGGCGATATTAAATCAATTTTTACTCTATTTTTTCCATAAATTATTCATTAAGGGCATAATAGTCAAAACCAAAAAAACACCGATTTTATTTATGGATGGTTACAAGTTTGATATGGAAAAGATTTGTGATTTCTCTCACCTCTAGCGATTCACGAGTAATGATTTTCTCGTTTCCTTAGTATTGGTTTTTTGCAAAGATAATAATGATTTTCTCGCTTTAGTTATTCATTAAGGTAATAAAAGTCAAAATCGAAAAAAAATGCTGATTTTATTTATGGATGGTTACAATTTTGGATATGAAAAAGATTTGTGATTTCTCTCACCTCTAGTCATTCACTATTCTTCAACCAAAACGATAGTAATGATTTGATGCTTCCTTAGTATTGATTTTTGCAACAATAGTAATGATTTTCTCGCCGTTACTATGGTTTTTTTGCTTCATCTATCATTGCTTTAATTCATTGCAACTTTATAATTCATTGCAACTTTACAAATTATTGCAACGATAGTAATGATTTTTTGCTTCGTTAGTATTGATATTTTGCTTCATTGATAATTTTTAATTGCTACCTAACTTTATTCATCAATATTTTTAAGTTGCTACTTCAGCTTTTATAAAACGCTTTTTAATCATATTAATTTTGCTTTTGGCTTATAAGTGTAATGTGATTTTCATTTATATTCTCATTCTTTTGTACATCATGGAAGCAATAACTACTTCAAAAAAGTAAAAACATATATTATGTACCATGAAGGCAAAAAAAAGGTACTATAAAAGCATATATCTATTAATAAGGAAACAATCCCAACTTCATATACTACTAAAGCAAGAAAAATGACTTATTAAAGCATAAAAACAAAGCCATCAAGCAATAACTATTCAAAAAAAAACAAAAAACAAAACATATACTATGTACCATGAAAGCAAAAAAAAAGTACTATAAAAGCATAAATGTATTAACAACGAAGCAATCACAACTTCATATACTATTAAAGGGTCAATATTTTTGTACAATAAAAACACCTTCCCCTTCCAACATCAATGTGACCCCTCGTATTCCTCACTACTGGATACAACATTCCTTTTCCCGCTACCTTTTGCTATTCCAATTAACACTTTAAAAACACCAAAACCGTAAAAAAATTAAAATACGCACAACACCAAAATATACCATGAAAGCAAAACCATGTACTACCGCAGCACAAATCCATTGCTAAGAATGCAATCCAAACTTCATATAAGCAACCTCATATAAAATTGAGAAAACACAACAAAGAATAAACACATAATCCGAACAACTTCATATACCAAAACACCAAGTAACCATAAAAACCCAACATCAAATAATAGACAATGAAAATAATAAACATGTACTATCGAAGCATACAAAAGTACTAAGAAAGCAAACCATTACATACACAACAGACATCCGCATCATGCACAATTTTTCCATTATGATAGAATCCAAAATCTACTTTCAAATATTTACAATGTAATAATGCAAATTATTCTCGATTGTGGCGCTTTGCAAATATTATCAAAACATGAACAATTATGGAACCATTAAAAAGCACGAAATATGAACAATTAAAACCAACTCTTCAGACAACAAGTAACAAAGATGAACAATTGAAGCAAAAAAAAGATTTCATCAAGCAATAGTTGTTCCAAAATTATCAAAACAAGCTATACACCAAAACACCAAAAACAAAAACACTAAACATTGGTTGTTGCGGTTTTAATATTATGGGATTTTCGGTTTTGCAAAAAAAATAATCACCAATTATTGAAGTAGAAAGAAAATACCAAAATTTCAAAAATTAAATCAAAAATCCGTAAATCCCTAGTGCAAAAATGCAAAATCGATGCAAAACCTAAGTGTCCGAATACCCATAAAAAAACTAGGTTAAAAATCGAAACAAATTAAAGCATAATACACCACATACCTCTGAAAAATAGGGAAGAGCATGATCAAATCAGAGCATGATCAAATCAAAGCATTATGTCTTTACCTCCAATCATGTGAAATTGTTCAATCCCACATCTGTGCCATTTAGAATTCCCAAGCACGCATTGCCCTTCAACTGTCAAATATACAAATCAAAAAATTTAGAGTTTCTTGGACAAGTGATGAAGGAAACAGAAATCTTCGAGAATTAGGTTCAACATCTTACGAAGATAATAAGATACGATTCTGGAGCCGGTAAGGAATGAAGTCGATAGGGGGAGGGGGCGGTTTTGGAGAGAAAAAGAGAAAAAAAACTTGGCAAAATCTCCGAAATAAAAGAATCAAAGAAGGAGAGAGTCACGAGTGGTGAAGTGGCCGATAATTTGAGCGATATGTTGTTTGTCAAAAAAGTAGGACTTTGCCATTAAACATGAGTTATAAAATTACCAAAATAAAACCTTTGACTTATCTAATTAATTATGATATTACTCAAATACCCTTCAAAACACACACACAAAAAAAAAACGCATGCACAATAAAAATACCAAAATAAATCTTGACCGTCAAACAATAGATCAATAGTCTAGATTTGTCCCTACGCTCTTACTCCTGGGACCCCGGACTCATTTAATTCTATTCATATATATTTATATATATTATGTTTTTAAAACAAAAATAAAATAAGAATGGGTCCCAACAACAAATTAAACGGATGACACGGGTTGTTTGACTCGTATCTATTATCATCCCTAATAGAAAGTCATGCACAGAGAAAAAAAATACAGATAATTAAATGAATTCAAATGACCATTGCCTGCCCGCATTTAAGATTTATCCGAAACTAATTTCTAAAAACTTGGTACAGTTTCTCAAACGCAAGTTAATTAAACTATAATCATTCTGTGTTGACAAACATCTACTAGTTTTTTTTTTTTTCTTTTTGATTTTAACATCTATAGTATGTGACTAAAAAAACATCTATAGTATGTTTTAATCGTTTTGACACATATGCCTCAAAAAAAAAAAAAAAAAAAAAACTGCTTGACACATATGAGCTTTGTCGCCATCATCCGCGCCAAGTAGTTGAGAGCTATTGCTTATAAAATGTTGCGTATTTATTTAAAAATATAATTGCATCTTTAGCGTGAAGAGACTCTAAGAACGACAAACCTAAAAGTCCATTCTCGAATCAATTTATAACAATATACATATGTATAAAATGGCAATGGCATACACTTGATGTGTATTGATACAACATCATTCAAAAGAAATAATTTCAACTTGATTAAATGAATACGATATGAGCGAAATACAATAATTTCAAAGTATCAAAATATAAAATATAATACATCTTGCATCTAAATCTGAGATAGTCTTGCATGAGACTTGCTTTTTTTTTTTTAATACTTTTCTTTTATTTGTTGGAATTGGTTTTAATAAATCGGGTTTTGACCGATTTTGACCAATTATTTAAGTGGGTTCATTTATTCAAAGTATGAAATAAATGAGATAAACGCATTTACGTCATGCGGTAGATGAGTTTAGCATTTTAAATTCCTCAAACCCATATCGGGTGAATGAGAAATAAATGCATAAAGTTGGCCACTTAAAATATCAAGTTATATATGAAATATAAAAGGGTGGGAATATGGAAAGCCATATCCCACATAGGAAATATTTTAAATGTTTGACTAGTTAATAAAGAGTTTCACCACTAATAAGGAGAATCGTGGAACTCCTTACGGGTACACTCTAAATGACCAAGTCAATTTTGACTAGCCTTTGCTAGCCAAAAGACACCGAGACGGTCGCGCAGAGCACCGCCTCGAGCCGAGGAGGCCCGGGCCCGCCCGCGACGCCGCACATAGTCGCATTGGCGCTTTAGAGGCGCACTTTTGCACTTAGACATGACTGTCCCAAAGGTGAAGGGTGTATGTTAATAGGTGTGTTACTTCAGTAGATGAGATCAGACCATCGATCACAAACAGTTAACCAAAGGGCACGATCCGACGGTCACGACCGATCCGGACTAGGGGTTGCACCCAATCAAGAGACACGAGGAGCTCTATATAAACCAAATTTCCTAGAATTCACTTCAACACATCAAAATTCAATTTCTTGCTTCATTTTTCTCGCATAACTTTGTCAAGAGAGTTCAAAAACATCTTAGCGTTCGTTGTACTTGCGATTTGTAGTGCAACTATCGCAAGTAGATTATCGATGTATCTTGGGAGATGATTGCCGGGTTCCGTAAAGACCGTGAGCGGGACAATCTCGACTTAAAGAGAAAGAGTCCAACTCTTGCCTCGACATTTCGATTTATATCGTTAGTCCGCTTTCGTTTGTTTCTCCACCATTCTAAGATACACCATCCGGTTTTTCCTAACATTTTAAGATGAGATTATCGTATATCAAATGGCTTCGACATCTTCTGATTTCAAGCACCAAAGACCAAAGACCGGGAGAAACCCGAGAAGTTTGGGGGTTCGACTTCAAAAGATGGAAATGGTAAAATATTGTTCTATCTTACGACTCAACCTTGCTCGTTTCCTTACGGAGGATGCCCCAAATGTAAAGAGAGACTCGATAGGGGAAGAGAATGGCGTTCGATGCTTGGAGTCAAAGCGACTTCCCGTGGGAACTACATTCTCAACGATTGACAACACATTGTATAATGTGTATTGTTCGAAAAAAACTCAAAGAGTCATGGAGTTATTTAGAGAAAAATATAAGACGGAAGATATCGCACAAAGAAATTTGTTGTCGGCAAATTCCTCGAGTTCAAGATGGTTGACACCAAGATGGTGATCACCAAATTCAAGAAATCCAACTCATTCTCGCACGATATAATTGCGTAAGAGATGGTTGTGAGTGAATCCTTTCAAGTAGTCGATATTATCGAGAAGCTACCGCCTCTATGGAAGGATTTTAAAAATTACTTGAAGCATAAGCGGAAGAAGATAGGGCTTGAAGACTTAATTGTCGATTAAGGTTGAAGAAGACAACCGCATGTCCGAGATTAAGTCCGGCGAGCTTCTTATGGAGGCAAAGGCAAACTTGGTGGAGCCCAATGCTAGCAAGAAGAGAAAGCACCGGGAATAATCAAATGTGAGAAGGCTAAAAAGTTCAAAGGGAATTGCTTAAACCGTGGAAAGCCGAATCACAAGGCTAAAGATTGTCGCCTTCCTAAAAACCCAATCGGAACCAGTGCATATGACCGAGGACAAATCAAGACCAATTGATATGTCCGAGCTTGATCTCTACTGTTTGTGTATGAAGGCAACAAGTTGCTACATGGTGAGAACCCGAGAGAATGGTGGGTGGATACAAAAGCTTACGCCACACATGCTCCGACAAAGACATGTTCTCAACGTATACTCCTATCAACGGAAGGAAGTTATACATGGGGAATCATGCAACGTCCGAAATTGCTCGGTCTCGGCAAGGTGGTGCTAAAGATGACCTCGGGTAAGGAGTCGACCTCGTTGATGTCCTTCATGTTCCGCATATCTCTAAGAACTTGGTGTCGTGGATCGTTGTTGGTCAAGATAGGGTTTAGATTAGTATTTGAGGCTCAAAAGTTTGTACTTATGAAAAATGGACAATTCATAGGGAAGGGTACTTAGATAACGGATCGCTCAAGATGAATGTAATGAATGTACTCCAAACTTTGAAAACAATAAAATTAATGCTTCTTCTTATTTGCTTGAGTGTTCAAATTTATGGCATGTTAGATTAGGACATGTGAATTTTAACACTTTGAAAAGGTTAGTAAACTTGGAATTACTACCTAACTTTAAAATAGATTCACATCACAAGTGTGAAAT
The DNA here is from genome assembly GCA_016081115.2 of Rehmannia glutinosa. Lineage (NCBI taxonomy): Eukaryota > Viridiplantae > Streptophyta > Magnoliopsida > Lamiales > Orobanchaceae > Rehmannia > Rehmannia glutinosa. Next base: position 494,972 of record JABTTQ020001711.1, on the reverse strand, counting down.
CTGTGTTGAGGCAAAATGGCCAAAACACCATTCCACTCTAAGTGGAAAGAGAAACAAAACCTCTAGAATTAATTCACAAAGTGATATATGTGATTTAAAGTTTGTGCAAACTAGAGGTGGGAAAAAGTATTTTATTACTTTTATAGATGATTGCACAAAATATCAATATATATCTTTTAAGAAGTAAAGATGAGGCCTTAGAAGCTTTTAAAAGCTATAAGAATGTGGTTGAAAATCAACTTAGCAAACAAATTAAGATAATTCAAAGTGATAGAGGTGGAGAATATGGAGCTCCTTTTGATGAATTTTGCTCGATTCGTATTATTCATCAAACGATGACTCCTTATTCACCACAATCAAACGGTATTGTTTAACGAAAAACCAAACTCTAAAAGAGATGATGAATGCTTTGTTGATAAATTCCGGTTTACCTCGTAATTTGTGGGGGAAGCAATTCTCTCGCTAACCACATTCTTAACAAAATACCACACAAAAATAAAGATAAAAACTGTGTGAGTTATGGAAAGGTCCAAAACCTTCCTACAAATATCCGAAAGTGTGGGGGTGCTTGGTTAAAGTAGAAATACCTAAGCCAAAACAAGTCAAGATAGGGCCTAAAACAATCGATTGCATTTTCAATGGATATGCAAACAACAAGAGTGCATATCGATTTCTAGTGCACAAATCAAGAATTCCAAATGTACAAGAAGATACAATAATTAAGTCAAGGAATGTCAGATTTTTCAAGACGTGTTTCCTTGTCAAGAAAGGAAAGAAGCTAGTTCTAGCAAAAGAACACGTGATACTCCGATGGTGATCATCTAAGTGATGAAGAACCAAGACGCAAAGTGGGCCAAAACAACGAAGTCTTCGTCCGCATTTTCTAACTTATGTGTTAGAAAATGAACCAAGGACAATTAGTGAAGCATTGTCTAGTCCGAAGCTCCATTCTGGAAAGAAGCTATTAACAAAGTGAGATAGATTCCATTATGCAAAATCATACTGGGGAGTTGGTAGATCTCCCACCAGAAATAAGCCTTTAGGATGCAAGTGGATCCTTAAAAGGAAATATAAAGTCGATGGAACTATTGATAAGTACAAGGCCAGGTTAGTAGCTAAGGGATTTAAACAAAGAAAAGGCCTTGATTTCTTTGATACGTATTCACCAGTGACAAGAATCACATCTATTAGAGTTCTCATTGCTATTGCAACATTGCATAACCTTGAGATACACCAAATGGATGTGAAAACGACTTTTCTAAATGGTGAATTTGAAGAAGATATCTACATGGAACAACCCATAGGGTTTGTCGCTCCTGGACAGGGGAAGAAGGTGTGAAAACTCGTTAAGTCATTGTATGGCCTTAAGCAAGCTCCGAAACAATGGCACGAAAATTTGACAGAACTATGATGTCGAATGGTTTTCAAAATTAACGAGTGTGATAAATGTGTTTAAATTAAAGACACACCTAATGCTTATGTAATTGTCTGTCGTATGTTGACGACATGTTAATTATGGGTAGTAATCATGATATAATCATGAATACTAAGAAAATGTTAATCAAACATTTTGGTATGAAAGATATGGGTAGAGCAGATGTTATTCTCGGGAATTAAGATTTCTAAAACATCCGATGGATTTGTTTTATCACAGTCTCATTATATTGAGACAAGATTTCAAAGTTCAATGCTTATGACAGTCTCTTGCTAAAACGATCGTTGATTTAAGCTTACACTTAGCTAAAAATCAAGGCGAGCCTCAGTATCTCAACTAGAATATTCTCGGATCATTGGCGCCTAATGTATGTAACAAACCGCACACGTCCGGATATTGCCTACTGAGTTAATAAGTCGAGTAGATTTACGAGTAATCCTAGAAATGACCATTGCAAGGCATTGATAAGGGTTCTTAGGTATCTAAGACTCACCTTGAATTATGGATTACATTACTCGAGATATCCAAATTGTATTAGAAGGATACAATGATGCTAATTGGATATCCGACTCAAAAGACTCTAAGTCCACTAGTGGTTATGTTTTTACCATCGGTGGTGGAGCGATGTCATGGAAATCCTCTAAACAAACGTGTATAGCTCGATCCACGATGGAATCGAGTTTATAGCGTTGGATAAAGCGGTGAAGAAGCGAATGGCTTCGCAACTTTTTAGAGGATATTCCTTATTGGTCTAAGTCGGTGATCGCAATCATGATACATTGTGATAGTCACTCGGCTATAGGAAAGGGCTCAAAATAGCATGTACAACGGTAAGTCTCGACATATACGTCAAGACATAACACCATTAGGCATTGATCTCAAATGGGGTTATTACAATCGATTACGTGAAATCGAAAGAAAACCTAGCGGATCCGTTAATTAAAGGTTTGAATAGAGATCAAGTATATTGCTTATCGAAAGGAATGAGCTTAAAATCCACAAAATAAGAGTGTTCATAACAAGAACTCAACCTTGTGAATTGAGATCCCAAGACCTTGGTTCAATGGGACAACTAAGTTATGAATATTCAAATAAACACTTGGAGCATATTACAACTCATTCCTATCCAAGTGGAGAAATCATGCTTAATGTGGTGAGGTTAAGTTATAAACTTTTAATGATTCCTATACTTTAGAGAAGTGAGTATGACAGATACTCTTAATAGAAATCACCTATATAAGTGTGAAGACGGCCGCTTAAACGAAACACTTATGAATCTAAGATGTTGTCCAGGCCAAAATGGACACAATTGTGAGAACCAAATGGAGTTAGGAAAGATATTGTGTAGATGTTGTTATTTTGGTTTATATAAACAAATTTAACAACAAGACATCGTGTCACATGCAAGTGCTAGTAAATCCGATAAGATTCCACTAAGAAAGGTTCAAAGCCACAAGCTACCTCTCACGATGCAATAGCTTTCCGCTGAACTCTCTTAGTGTCTACATTCTCATATGCATTTATTTTCATTCATGTGGGGGATTGTTGGAATCGGTTTTAATAAATCGATTTTGACCCGATTTTGACCAATTATTTAAGTGGGTTCATTTATTCAAAGTATGGAATAAATGATATAAACGCCATCTACGCCACTGGTAGATGAGTTTAGCATTTTGAATTTCTCAAAACCAATGTCGGGTGAATGAGAAATAAATGCATAAAGTTGGCACTTAAAATACTTTTATATATGGAATATAAAAGGGTGGGAATATGGAAAGTCATATCCTACATAGAAACATTTTAAATGTTTGACTAGTTAATAAAGAGCTTCACCACTAATAAGGAGTAATCAAGTGGAACTCCTTATGGTACACCCTAGTCCGAGCCGCAGCCGGGGCCGGGCCCGCGCACGCCGCACATAGTCGCATTGGGCGCTTTAGAGGCGATTTGCACTTAGACATGACTGTCCAAAGTGTGAAGGGGTGTATGTTAATAGGTGTGTTCCTTCGTAGATGAGATCAGACCATCGATCACATCCGCAAACCAAAGGGCACGATCTAACGGGCCACGACCGACCCGGACTAGGGGTTGCACCCATCCAAGAGACACGAGGAGCTCTATATAAACCATCCCCTGATTCATTTCAACACATCAAAATTCAATTTCTTGCTTCATTTTTCTCGCATAACTTTGTCAAGAGAGTTCAAAAACATCTTAGCGTTGCTTTACTTGCGATTTGTAGTGCAACTATCGCAAGTAGATTGTCGATGTATCTTGGGGGACGATTGCCGGATTCCGTAAGACCGTGAGCGGGACAATCTCGTCTTAAAGAGAAAGAGTCCAACTTTGCCTCGACATTTCGATTTATATCGTTACTACCTCGTTTGTTTTTCCACCATTCGATACACCATCCGGATTTTCCTAACATTATTAATTTGCTAGTTAATGAGTAATGACGTGCGATTCTCATTATTTTTATTTCTCGGTTTCCATTGTTTCATCACTCTTTCTATTGATTTTTTATATATATTTGTTGTTCATTGCCGTTTTATTTCAGTTTCTTTAATTTATAAAGGTGTAGATGTCAAGCAAAAAGTATAACCTGATTCTAAAAAAAATATAAAAAAGTTGAAATATTAATTTAATCTAAAAGAACTGAAAAATTAAAATAAAGATAAATGATAAACTAAAACTTTATCTAAGGCCGTAAAATTTGGGGAGAATTTTATAATAGGGTCCAAATTTAAGAAAATATATCATTTCAAAACCCAAAATTTCAACCTTCTCAAATCAAGATCCAATTTTTATTTTTCTCTCAAATTGGGTCTTTCCTCAAATTTTGGTTCTCACTTCAAGATCCAAATTTTATCCCTCTCAAATCAAGATCCGATTTTTATTTTTTTCTCAAATTGGGCCCTCCCCAAAATTTTCTGGTTCTCACTTCAGTTTTTAAAATTTAATAAAAGGAGAAATTTAATGTAATCTATCACGCCAACCACAAAAATATTTTTCTTTCTCTTTCATTTTTTCGCTCATTACTTTTTCCTAATTGATACTTGTTTTGAACTTTAAAATTCAATCATAATTTGACTATCTTATTTTTTTCAAGAATCTAAAAAATATTTACTACTTTTTCATTCATAATTTGGATATCTTATTTTTATTTTGGTAACCGACAAATATTTTACTATTTTTTCATCTTGTTAGCTTCATGCATTTAAATGTACGTATCCCTATTTGCACGTTAAACAAAATTGACAATAAGTATGAAGTAGGAAAAAAAGAATGAGCGAAAAAAAAACGAAAAGAGGAAGAAAAAATATTATGTGTGGTCGACGTGATAGATTACACCAATATTTCTCTTTTGTTAAATTCTAAAACCACCGAAAATTTGGGGAAGGCTCAATTTGAGAAAAAAATAAAAATTGGGCTTAATTTGAGAAGGTTAAAATTTTAGATCCTTAAGTGATAGATTTTCTTAAATTTTGATCCTATTATGAAATTCTCCTAAAATTTGTAGGTAGCAACCACGTCATGTTATAAAAACTTTACCCGCGTCCACCTTAGCTTATTCTATTTTCGAAATGAGATTCGTGTTATTCACTGGGGTATTTTTATTTATCTTTTCAAATAACAATGCGGTAATTATTATTTGAATAAAATTATAAGTGGATTGATAAAACTCTAAAATGACATTATATCTGACTCAGCCAGTAGGTTTTCACGTCAAACCAATAATGAATGTAGACATATTCGGAAAAAAAGATACGAATATTACCCAACAAAATTAAATTATGAGTAGATTAATAAAATTTTAAATGAAATTATACGCAGGTTTTCCGCGTCACAGCAATAACGAATTTAGCATATGACCATAAAAATAAGAATATTACCCCGATTTTTTTGGCACGTCCCAATTTGTTGGGTTATGTTTAACAAATTATTTTCTAAATTTGTACGTACAATTTCAAATTTCCAATAATTTCTCCTTATGCAAAATTTGATTCATATTATTATATTTTTTTTTTTATTTTGACTGCGTGTGAGGGACTATATATATCAGAGGCCCCATTGTAACAGCTGTTCATTCGTGAAGCAATTCAAACGCATCTGCAAAACCTTCCAAAACAAAACTAAAATTCATCAATGGCGTTTACGAAGATGATAGCTCAACGTCTTTTCAGCAAATCACGAATCACAAATCCTGCCCTAACAAATCTCCGCGCTTCCTCCGCCGCGTTGAATCGTCAAACGACGCCCAAAAAAATCGCTCCAGATCCCGGAGAGGGTGGAATATTCCGGCGATATTTCCACCGTCAATCGGCTGCGACTCCGACGTCGGGATCCTGGCCGTTCCTTCCTACTGGGGAAAAACTTTTGGAGAAGCTCCGGGGTTGGATATTGCCAGAGATAGGATCAGGATCGATCGACTGAGGCCGCCGAAGGAATCGGAGGAGTCGCCGGAGGGGGAAGTGACGGTGGCGGACGCGAAGAAGATTCTCAGATTGTCGCAGCTTGAAATCGTGAAATCGAGGCTGAGACAGGGTGCGAAGGATTGTGTTTCTTATTCGGAATTTCTGGAGATTTGTGCTAAAGAATGCTCGAATAAAGATCAAGGCCTGAAATCGCTAAAACACTCGATGAATCGGGGAGTGTGATTGTTCTCGGAAATATCGTGTTCCTCAGGCCTGAGAAGGTTGGTTTCTTTCTTTTTTTTTTTTTTTGAATTTTTTTGATTAATTTGATCTATAATATATATATTTGAAAAACTAATAGTTTGTTATAGATTAGAGTCGCAAGATTAGATCATATTTGATTAGATTTTCGTTTTTTTTTTTTTTTTTTAGACCTAGAAATTTTGATTTGGAGACTACCGAGAACTGATAAGCTTTTTCATTTATGTGTTTGTGTTTCCATGTCTTCTTCCACAGGAAATTGAAACAATGTTTCGCACCCAGATCTGTTAAAACAAGAATGGTGACTTTTATTAGGGGGTGGATCACTGATCAACGAGATTTTCTTTTTCATTCATGCCCCCACCCCACCCCAAAAATTCGGATATTCTGTTTCATTCTCTATTTTGCGAGACAACATGGAATATAGAATGAATTAGAAAATCCCTATACCCCACCCCGCAGGGAAAAGAAGAAAAACACGGAAGAGAATGACCCTCTTGAAAACCTTTGTTTTTTTGCACAGAGACAAAAAAAAAAAAAAAATCTTTAGCAGAGAATTTTGTGTGAGGAAGGAGAGTTTAAGGGGTTGGGGAAAAGTCTAGATTTTTCTTAAGGTGGAGAGCAAGAAAGTAGAATGAAAAGGACATCCAAATTTTTGGAGTCCCACAAATTTAAGCAACCCAATCTTTGAATCCTTTTACTTGTTTTCTAAAAGAAGACTCTAGAGAATTGGAGAGGAATTAAGTCCAGAAAAAAAGAAAGTAGAACAACATGCTAGATTCAGAAATTACATTATTATTTGTTATTACCCAAAAACAACATTTTCAAGGGCACTTAGATGGTGACATTGGCAGAATTAAGGAAAGATAGAGTTATAAGTTTTTTTTTTTTCTCAATGGTATGAGTCTAACAGCATAGGATTTTCATTAATATACACTTGTTGTATATTTAAGGATTTGGTTACGAGATGAAACACATTAAGGAATAGAGGATCCGGACTCGAGTCTAACAACAATTAGATGACAGTTGAATAGCTAATTGAATCTAAAGAATCCTAAAACTAAAATGCAGGTGAAAAATGGAGCCATATTTTCACCCAAATGTTGTGTACAATGTTTTTTTCTTTTTTGACACAGGTGGTAAAAGCCATCCAGGGATTAATTCCTTATCCCCCAACAGCGACGATCCAAGAAAAAAAGCTCTCCAAGAAATGGAAAACAGAAAGCAGCCATTGACAGAAAAGCAGAATCATACGTGCGTCGAGAACTCTGGTGTGGATTAGGCTATCTGGTTGTCCAAACAGCAGCCTTCATGCGTCTAACATTCTGGGAACTTTCATGGGATGTAATGGAACCTATTTGTTTCTTTGTTACATCCATTTATTTCATGGGGGCTATGCATTTTTCTTAGGACATCGAAAGAGCCCTCGTTCGAAGGGTTTTATCAGAGCCGATTAAGCGCCAAGCAGAAGCGGATAATGAAGGCTCAGAATTTTGATGTTGAGAGGTATAATAAGCTGAAGAAAAGCTTGTTATATTAATTCATTGGTGAAATAGGGTGTAGAAATATATTGTCATCTTGTTTAAAATCAAGAAAATTGGATGGACAGAAATAAAGAAACAGAATTTTTTAGTTTTAAGCTTGTAACAAAGCTTTAACTGAATGTTGTTGAGACATGTATAGCAGTGGTTCATGTAACCATAATGTGTAGAGGGTAGGGGTGTGTACGGTACGGGACGGTTTGGAGATTTGAAAATCTCCAGAACCGTCCCGAAGTTCGGAGATTCTGAAAATAAATCTCTAGAACCGAACCATAGGAAAAATCTCCGTCCCGAACCGTGCAACTTTCGGTATGGTTCGGGACGGAGATTCGGCCTAATGGGACGGGACGGGATGGTTCGGTTTGGGACGGAGATTCGGAGATTAGCCATAAATAAAACATACAAATTTGGAAAAGAAAAAAGAAAATCAATATAAAAATCACCAAACCGATATACTTCAGAGTTGTAGTCTCTTTTTAGCGTGAAGCCTCAAAATAAAAACTAAAACTATAATAGAAATACAATCCAAAATTCTAAACTTAATAACATCTATAATACAATAATGAGCAAGTCTCTTGTTAGACGGTCTCACTGGATCTAAATCCATGAGATTTGGACCTCCTAAGGGTCCGTCTTGAGAACATGGACCATGAAAATAAATTTAAAATAATAATGAACCATGAAGAAACAAAAATAAACCCTAAAAACAAGAACCATGAAGAATAAACCCGAAAAACAAAAATAAACCCAAAAATAAAAAACAAACCCTAAAAAAAACTAAAAATCCTAAAAACCCAAATCAATAAAAAAAATTAACCCAAGAAACAAAATAAACCCTAAAAACAAATATAAATCCTAAGAAAAATAAAATCAAAAAAAAACCTTTAAAACTTTGTGTGGGGCTCCGTCTCACGCAAGTTTTTGCCTACAATAATAGTTTATTATTTGGGCAATTGTCATTCTATTGACATGGAACATATATAATTAACTAATAATTTTTATAAATTAACATGAAATAAAAACTTGTATAAATTTATAATCTCGGTGTTTCATACTTAACAACATAACATAATCAATAAAATTATATTTATAATTTTATGTGATGTGGTAAAAAATTAAAATATGATCTTTTTAATTTTGTTATAATATGGTCTTTCAAGTATTTTTCTCTTTTAAGTGCAATTTACTAATCATTTAACTAATTTAAATTTCAAATGATTTACTCTATTGTTAATATCAAAGTTTTTTAAAATTCATAATAGTTGAAGTATTATGGTTTTTTCAGAAATATGCTTTATAATCAATTTAATTTAAAATAGTTTTTAGTCAATTCAATATCAAAATAAAAACAACATAGAAATAATGTATATGTATTTATATAAAAAATTTAAAATCGGTTCTAACTTCGGGTCCTCCGTTCGGAGTGGTTCGGTACGGTTCGGTATGATTCTCGGTACGGGTATTTGAAAAATCTCCAGAACCGTACCATAAATATTTTCGGTACGGTACGGTACGGTTCGGGGAAAATAAAAAAGTCAACGGATATTTTCGGTTCGGAGATCTTTCGGTCTGGGTATCGATTCAGTTTTGGTAATCTCCAAGTCCCGTGCACAGCCCTAGTAGAGGGGTTTACAGAAATAAGAATCAAATTAGAATAGTTCTTCTTCTAACCATTTCTACCACACAACCCTAAATGTTACCTATAGGGGTAACTGAAATTATAGACTAAGTGTAATAATTTGCAAAGTCGGGGGGAGGGGTTCAAGTAGAACAATTTAAAATCAAGTGAGCAAAGTAAAAAAAAAACTCAAAGTTTGGGGGTCAAATTAAAACTACCTCTTTATTTTTTATTTTTAGTTTCTTATTCATATTGATTTAATTTTGTTTTGAATTATTGTGTATTTTATGATATAATAACAAAAAGTTATTCCACACGGTTGCCCTACCACTACAAGATTTCCGCGAAATCCTGATGGAAATTACCGACGGACGCCAGTCGTTGGTAATTTCAGACAGGGTACTGACAAATCGAGTATGATTCCATACTCTCCAACCATAGTCAATAAGATGTTGGGCCGACGTGGTCCATGCATTCACTATGCACTTCTTGGCATGTTCCTCCAATTCTTGCTTAACCGATTCAACAACAGAATAACTGAGAAATTCTAACATTGATTAATACCAACCTAGCACAGGACAACATGTCCCAAAGAAAAAGAAAAGTAGAAATTCGTGAAGCTAATACCTCCTAGTAGAAAACCCAAGTAGCAAAAGTAATGGAAGACCCTCATCCCGGTCACTTTGCCTTTTGTGACCGAGATGCAGACCAGTTAGTGCACCCAACATGCTGACTCCTTAGTATCACTACACCGATCCTACACATTCTAGTCGATTCTGGTTGTTATGCGAGTGTTATCTATAATAGAGCATTCAAAAAAATGAATATTGATCCAAGCTTTGTCAGGCCTTCCCTGTTAATATCGTGGGTTTTGGTGGAGGGAGAATCGTATGTATACGCAATGTGGACTTGCCCATCCAGTTCAGTCAAGGCCCGAATAAAAGAACCTTGATGACCCCCTTCAAAGTCATCAACAGAGACTCATAGTACAACACCATCATTGGCAGGCCGGTCATGTACCATCTCAAGGCGCCCTATTGATATATCATTACTGTTTGAAGTTCCCAACTCCGCAGAGAGAAGGAGCCCATTGGGGGAATCTAAAAGAGTTAAGGGAATGCAACCTCAAAATAAGGTCAATTGATATAAATATGCTAAAAGTTGTCCCCATTTCAAATTCTCATGTCGATCCAGTTATTGAGATAAATAAGGATTTTGAGATAGAGAAAGGTTCCGAGATAGAAAATAATTTGGAGATAGAGAAAGACCCAGGGCAGAGGCTTAGGAAAGAACCAATGGAAGAGCATATTGAACTACTCGGTTAGAAAAAGAAAGTGCAAAGCAAGAAAAGAAAGCTCGAAAATTATGTCGACGATGCCCAATAGAATCGTGCCTTGAGTCGGACATCATCATTGCAACAATAAATGCAAAGTGGTCTCGATTCTCTTTGGTCTTCTTTTTGTGTGAGTTCAAGTTTTAGATATGTTACGTCATACCCCAACCTCAAACTCGAGGGCATTGTTGATAGCCGAGCAGAGCTAGGAAAATTGGATCTGCGTGGAATTAGATGGAAAGCAAATTGCCATCTCGCCTGTCGGTCGAACATGAGCTCTCCGGGGTCGTGCACGAGCAAAGATAGTCGGGACAAGATGTCTAGAGGCCTTAAGAACAAACTTTGGCGAGATGAGTTGGGGAAGTCAGCGATGACCAGGATCATGCTTCAGTGACAGAAATACGTGCCACCTATCAAGCAAAATACCAAGACAATACAACAAATAGTAACATAATGTTGTAAACATGCATAGGCATGCAAGACTAGAAAGTGACAAGTTTCCTACTCACAATATAGATGTAATGATTGTTATTTCATTTATTGTATTAGTATAAATAAGACTCATTTATTATGAGAAAATGACTTTTGACATATACATTAAATGCTCAGATAAATACACCTTGCTGGGAACCATTTAGAGTTCCAGCTCGTCCTTTTTAATAAAATTAGCATAAATTCCAGTTTAATTTATTTTCAGCATTTTTATTATATTACCTTCATCCTAATCAATGAATGTGTCATTGTCCGAGGTGGGCGTCAATAATAAATATGGCTCGGGTTTGCTCCTGCAACAACAATACCGAGAAAAAGGTTTCAAAAGTATCCTGACTTAATTTCGTGTCTTCTTGTGGCCGAGCAGAATAATGAGTTATTGCTAAAACAAATCACGAATCACAACCTACTGGCTCTACTCCATTCCCTAAAGTGAATGCGACTAGAGCCCAAAATTTTAACAAGTTTAGAGGTCATGAGAGGCCGTGGTCATGGTCGTGGAAAATATACGCCATAACCGTGGTTGTCGAATAATGAAAATACAAATAACCACTAGAAGTGGAATATAAATGACAAGAAAGAAAAAGAGAAAGTGATAAATCTGGAGGCTAGTAAAGATTATTGGTGTGGAATGAAAGGTCATTGGTCACATACTTGTCGTACAACGAAATATTTAGTAGAGCTTTATCAAACATCTCTTCGCAAGAAAGATAAAAATATTGAGGCAAATTTTGCTTGTGATCATCCTGAAGATGATAATTTTGATGACCTGAATGTGGATATTACACATCTGGATGTTGCTGATTTCTTTGAGCATCCAGATGGAAGGATTGATCACTTAATTGGTGATAGAAATATTTAAGCAATGGTATCTATGTTTTAAATATTTCATGCAAATCTGTTGGTGTTGTAAGAGTGTGAATATTTTGATTGTGCTTGTACGTATTTTCCCGAGAAGATATATTTTCGGGTTGAAGCTTTTATATGAATAATAATATTGTTATCACAATATTTGTATTTATTATTCCAATCACAAAATATCATTATAATTCCACTAAATCATTCACAATTTTCTCATTCAAATTTCTCATCCCCAACGGTCATGTAACGGCTATGAACAATAATTTTTATCTATAAATATACCAACATTTAATTCATCAATTCTCACATTATCATATAATCTCAACACTTCAATCTAGTTTCATTTCTTAATTCAAGATGTTTAACCCAACTATGGTATTTCTTATCTCGTTAGTCATAATATATGCCATTTTAATTTTTCTTGGAGAATATCCTCCAGTTATTTTTCGGCTTATGATTGAGATTCTTACTTTGTCATCATTTATTCGGTGTTAGTCGAGAAATTTATTTACCATGGTGTAATAATTAGATGATTATATATGTCTATGTTGTCGATAAATTTTTTTATAGTTTTGTTATGCCTCTATGTTATTATTTAGTTGTTTCACATTGATAGAGTTTTTGACATATAAAACTATAAAGATAATCACATAATTTAATTCAATAATGTTATATCGGTGTTATGAGAAACACCGAGAAGAAAGACTATTGTCTACTTGATTGGCAACAACACACTCAATATTAATGAACAAATTATATTTTTCGAGTGTGAAACTCGTGCAAAGCACAAGTTACAACTATATCTTGTCCCACTGAGATTATTGATGGCTCCAAGAATGCAATATTAATGTTGTCTAATGGTACAATCCTGCAGATTAAAAATGCATTTTTATCTAGTAGATCAAAAAGAAATCTACTATGTTTTAAGGATGTGCATGATAATGACTATTATTTGGAGATACTAAATGACCATGATAAAGAGTGTCTATGTATCACATCCTATAAAATGGGTAAGAAGAATGTCCATGAAAAATTTGAAGCGACAATTTCTAGATTGTATTATGTTCTAATTAAAGCTTTTGAGTCCTAGGCCACTATGCCTTAGAAGCTGGTAAATTCTGATATATTTAGGTTATGACATGATCGCCTAGGACACCCAGGAACTACTATGATGCGTCAGATTGTTGAGCATACCAATGGACATCCATTGAAAGACACAAAAATATTGGTATCCAAAGATTATTTTTGTGAATCATGTTCACAAGGAAAATTCATTACTAGATATTCAATGGAAAAAGTTGGTTATGAATCACCATCATTTTTATAACGTAATCATGGTGATATTTGTGGACCAATACATCTAACAAGCGGACCATTTAGATATTTCACTCTTTTAATAGATGCATCGTGTAGATGGTCGCATGTATGTCTATTACTTACTAGAAATGTTGCATTTGCTTGATTACTAGCGCAAATTATTAAACTCCAATCACATTTCCCTAATTATCCTATTAAAAATATAAGAATGAATAATGCAGAGAATTTACTAAATATGAGTGGACCATTTAGATATTTCATGGTTTTAATAGATGCATCATTTTTACAACGTATTCATGGTGATATTTGTGGACAAACACATTCAGCAAGTGGACCATTTAGATATTTCATGGTTTTAATAGATGCATCTTATAGATGGTCTCATGTATGTCTATTATCTACTAGAAATATTGCATTTGCTCGATTACTAGCGCAAATTATTAAACTCCGAGCATATTTTTCTAATTATCCTATTAAAAATATAAGAATGGTTAATGCTTAGAGAATTTACATCAAAAAGCTTTGATGAATATTGCATGAAATTTGGAATTAATATTGAGCACCTAGTAATACATGTTCATACTCAGAATGGGTTAGCAGAATCCCTGATTAAATGAGTTCAAGTCATTGCTCGTACATTATTAATGAGATCAAAGCTCACTAGTGTAGCATTGGGTCATGCAATATTACATGCATCAACACTTATCAGATTACGTCCCACTGCTTATCATATGCAGTCTCCAATGCAATTAACACTCGGATTTGAGCCAAAATATTTTGCACCTACCTTTGGGTGTGTTGTCCAAGTGTTGATTCCACCTCCTAGGAGAACATAAATAGGTCCACAATATAGACTTGGTATATACGTTGGATTTGATTCTTCGTCAATTATTCGATATTTGGAACCACTGATAGGTGTTAGAGATTTTTCTAACCGCAAGTGTACGGTTGTCAAGTTTTAATATAGAGAAATAAGGTTGTCGAATCCACAGGGAATAACTATCGAATTATCGCTAAGTATTATAATATAGTAATCTAACTTTATTTAGAAATTCAATATTTGATGGAGTTGATTATACTAAAATACCAAAAATAAATCAAGAATATGAAAATATCAATGAGTTTATCCAAATGATTAAATGAATTCTAGAGGTGTGATGAATCTAGTTATCCCTTATGTTATCAATATGGTTTATCAATCATCAATTACCAATTTATAAGTCAAGATTTCTACAATAATCATTCACTCTCTCAAGTGCTAAATGATTTTAGATTCAATTGGGAAATCAATATCTCTATAAAAATCACCAATTAAAATCTCAATAAAAACTATGAATCTTGCTAAATGACTTCAAAGGATTCACAAATCTCTCAATTTTATGAAATCCTAGGTTATACTATTCAAGGTCATGTATTCAATTACCTCTCTCAAGTGTCAAATCAAACACACCAAACAATCTAAATTATTGATCAAGTAATTTAGAAGCAATAGATCCAAATAGCACAAATAAATTGATGGATCTAGATTGACAAACCACAATATCAAAACATAAGTTCAAACATAGATTACATCATCCCTCTAGAATTATAAAGTTTAGTTCATGATTGAAGAAAATGAATACATAAGAATACAACAATACATCTTACAAGACATGGAGAAAGTAACAAAATAAGAACAAGAGTTGAAGGATCTTCTCTATTTCTAGATGATAAGAGCCTTCAATCTTCTTCTTCAAGCTTTTCCCAATGTGTTTCTAGCCTTCTTCCTTATCTTCTTGCTGCTTTGTTGTCTTCCCAAGGGTCCTAGATCCCTAATTTCACGACCCAAGACTTGTATTTATACCCCCACAAAAGTCCAAGAAAAAGGAATAAGTTACATTATAATTTCCGCCCAGGGGCGCTGCGGTGACCGTCCCTAATGTCCCGCTGCGCGACGCTAAATGGGAGCGCTGCAGCTTATTTCTCAATCGTCTAGCGTTGCGGCGCTAAGGACGGAAATAATAGCCGCCACTTCAAATTCCCAGATCGCCATATTTTTCACCCAGTGACTGCAGCAGTCATGGGTCTTCTTGCCGCGCCGCCATGCCGATTCAAGCCCAAAATCGCGATTTTTCCTCTTTCCCTTCTTTTCTTCAAATGCAATTTCTTCCTCCCAAACACGTTTTTGCTTTTTTCATCAATTTTCGGCTACCAAAATCTGCATTAACTCTTCAACGACACTCGAATGAAATAAAATAGACTCTAACGACTCTAAAACATCCAAAATTAATATAAAATCCTAGTCTAAAATACATTATTAAGTTGGTAAAATACCAACTTAACAAATACCCCCAAACTTAAACTATTGTTTGTCCTCAAACAGTTACAGCTCTAAAATAAAAATACAGGACAACAATGACATAAACAACTGCAAAACTTCATAACCAAAAACATTTGTCTCAATACTCATTTTACTATCAATCAAGCATGCGTTTTAACATTGTGATCAAAAGTGTGGAATGTTCATGCCAACTCCATTTACTTTATTCAAATAGATTCACGCAATCAAGTGTTGTCAAAACAATCCACTTTCTAAATATCAAGATGAGATTTTTACCGGATTCCATAAGCTTATCTTTCACACTAATCTCCACTAATGTAGGCTAATGTAACACAAGGATCAATAGGGCTATTAAAGCTTGTAATGTGGGTTTAGGGTAAGGTAGGAAAAAATGAGATTAAGTAGCTCAAATCACCCAAACACACAATTAACACTTCGACTTATCAATAAATAACTACCATTCACTCTTTGACATCCCCAATGTTTATGAACCTTCAATCCCGCTGATTTTTCTCAATATTTTTTTTTATAATTTTTTTTATATATTTTTTTTCGGAACCCCCAAACTTATTCTTTTGCGTACATGAGATTCCATATTTTCTTTTCTCGAGCAACTTCGTTCAATTAAATATACAACCTTCTCATCATACCCTCCTCAACTTCCAATATTTTTCTATACTTTGTGTGTATGAGTGATGGGTAATTCGGATATTCACATTTAAGCTCTGGGTATAAAATCGGTTGCCAAAGAGACGGGTTTATAAGGCTCAAAAGGGGACACTAGGGAAAATTTAATGCAAATGTAGGCATTCTAGGCCCTGGCTTGTTCAAAGATGGCCTAAATCACTTCCTTAATGTTACTTCACCTAAGATTTCGCCTCGATTAGTGATCAAACAAGTTCTAGAATCCGGTTGGATCATACAAGCAACACTCAACTTCATTAATCATTTTCGAATAAGTTAACAGAATTATACATGAACATGAAATCAATGAAGCAATATATAGATCACTAGTTAAAAGCATGCTCTTGTGACAGTTCTACTCATAATCAACAAATAAACTTAGTCATGCAGTTCTACAGTTCAACATACTACTAGACTCGATTTTTTTTAAGACCCAAACTTAAAATGAACATTGTCCCCAATGGAGAGTGAGAAAAACTTTCTTGGTAGCCAGAGTGATTAGGACTCCGCATCGAAATCCCTATCAGAATCGTGCGGTGGAAGATGAGCAATAGGACCCGGTGGTGGTGTCGGAAATTGGAATTTTGGGTGCGTCTGACCATAAATTTGAGCAAGAACTCTGATGTGCTCATTAATATACTCTTCCTCGCTCTTCGATGACATTGCTCGGCCTACGAAAGCTAAGCGACGATAAGCCCTTCGCAACTCTTGTACCTCACGCATTAATGCATCTAAAGGGTCGTCATCATGATGAGAGCTCGTGGAACGAGAATGACCCGCCACGGAACCAGATGTAGCACCAACATCGTGTGACTGGGCATGAGCCTCAGGCTCAATTGGTGGAAGAACAAAATCAGGATCAAGTATATAGCCCGCACCCTTCGGGTTAGGTACACCGCCTGCCCATTCGTCATAAGAAGAAATAATGGCAGAATCAATAGGCCCTTTAGGCCGCTCTAATGGTTCGTTCTTGTCCCACGTAATTTTCTCTTTTTTACACAGACCACAAATCAAAGCCGGCATAATCAATCCCCCGGATTTACAATGTCGGATGGTGTAGCGAATGGATTGTGCGATAATTACTGCTTGATCGAACTGGATGTCGGTAACAATCGCGTATAACAGATAAGCTCGATGCTTCGTGACATCGCTGATATGCTTGGTCGGCATTAAATTGTGACATATGAAATGAAACCAAGCACGTCCGTACCGACTCAACGTAGTGTGGGAGAAGGCAAGGGATCCGCCAGAGACCTTAGTTGGACGCAATTCTGTACCCGGGCGGCAAAGAGCACGACAAATCATCTCTAAATCCGGTGGCTAAGAAATGAACTCGGTATAAGGTGAGTGATCCACCTCAGGTAATCCATAATACTGTCGTATTTCTGGTGGATCAAGAAACGTGTAGTCACCACGCACATAAATCTCGTTAGGGTTATCGAGTGTGACATTCACATTTGCAAAGATTTCTCGAACCACATTTGGTGCATACGGTCCAGGTTAAGCACATAATTGTTTCCATCGCCTTTGGTGAATCATTTGTGCAAGATCACCATCACTCGAACTCGGTTGCAACCCCCGCTCCGCGGTTATGCTCTTTGTGCTTAATTTATCATAAAAAAGATTTTGTGCCTCTAAGCTTGTGAAACGGCTAGTATCATATTCCTCGGAGGTACTCGCTTTTTGCCTTTGCCTTTGCTTGTTTTATTTGACTTCCCCATTTAATTGATCGTCTAATATCCTGGAAGAGTAAATAAACAAGACAACACGTAGAAACAAGCAATATGGATTAGGGGTTAGGAATTCTCGCAATATCCAAAAAATATGCATCCGTGTCATCAATTCATGATTAAATTGTACTTGAATAACAATGAAGACAAGAATGGAATGCATAGGTGTAAGATTTTTCATTGGAGCATTTTGACAAACACCTTGTGAGCATAGTGATGACAAGAGATGAACACCAAATTCATAGAATAATTTATGCCCAATAATCAATACCAACCTAATTCTAGCATACATCAATCATATATCCCAACAATTTATCCAACAATTAAACATGAATTTCGAAATTGAAAGGAATATTGACATGTTCTTCATATTAGGTTAATAATTGGGGAAAAGGGATGTACAAATTAAACCACCTTACCTAGATGATGATAGAGGATGAAGATGAGGATTAATATGCTTAAGTGCTCCCTTGAGTGGTGCAAGATTGAGGGCTTGTGTGTGCTTATGTATAGAAAGATGGGAGAGGATGAGGTGATGTGTTTTGTTGAGAAAAGTGAAGGGAAACATTTTCGTTCAAGACTTAAAGAAAAAGACCTTGGGCGTTTGGCTTGGGCGCTAGTCGAGATCCCATGTTCAGCCGCCACGCAGAAATTGCGTCGCCTCATTTTTCCACTCAGCACAAGTCACGATTAATCCGTGACTAGTCAGCTAACCCTTCGTTTATATATATATATATATAAATATAAATGTTAATAAAACAAATTAAAACCACACAAAATTTAATTCACACAAAAATAAAAATAAAAAAAAAATCACACCAAATCCAAATAAATAAAAATAAGTCAAAATTAAAGAAAATAAAATCACAATAAAATGCAATCACACAAAAATCACTTGGGTTACCTCCTAAGAAGCGCTAAATTTATAATCGTTAGCCGGGCTTGACTACTCGGGCTCAAGAAATGTCATCACCAAGTGGAAGATTTAAAATCTTCCTTGCTTCATTTCCAAAATAATGGTTCAATTGTTGTCCGTTCATTTGGAATGAATTTCCATCGTTTTCTCTCAACTCGACGACACCATAGGGAAACACCCGTTCCACCACAAATGGCCCGGACCATCGTGATTTCAGTTTTCCTGGAAATAGTTTCAATCTCGAATTGAACAATAACACTTGTTGGCCGGGTAAGAATTCACGTCGCAAAATCATTTGATCATACAATTTTTTTGTTTTTTCTTTATACATTTTGGCATTTTCATATGATTCTTGACGAAATTCTTCCATTTCGTTTAATTGAAGTAATCGATTTTTCCGGCCTTTTTTAAATTAAAATTCAATTTCTTAATTACCCAATAATCTCGATGCTCAAGTTCAACCGGCAAATGGCACGCTTTACCAAACACCAATCGATATTGTGACATACCAATGGGTGTTTTATAAGTCGTGCGATAAGCCCACAAAGCATCATCGAGCTTTTGTGCCCAATCTTTTCGATTAAAACTCACCGTTTTTTTAAGAATTTGTTTCACTTCACGATTGGAAATTTCGGTTTGACCATTAGATTGAGGATGGTAACCAAGCGTCGTCTTATGACGCACACCAAATTTAGCAAGAAGGTTATTAAATAATTTATTACAAAAATGCGTACCTTCATCACTTACAATAGCTCGAGTACCGAACCGAGTGAAAATATGCTTGTGCAAGAATTTGAGTACTACCTTAGCATCATTCGTTGGTGTAGCAATCACCTCAACCCACTTGGAGACGTAATCAACCGCAAGCAAAATGTACAAATTTCCATAAGACGCGGGAAATGGCCCTATAAAGTCAATACCCCATACATCAAATAACTCCACCTCCATTATGTTTGTCAAAGGAAGCTCATGACGCCGTGAAATATTACCAACCCTTTGGCATCGATCACATGTCTTCACAAAAGCATAACAATCCTTGAATAATGTTGGCCAATAAAAACCAGATTGTAGTACCTTTGCAAATGCTCGGGTTGGCCCAAAATGTCCCCCGTAAGATGAGGAATGACAATGCTGAAAATCTCTCCAATTTCTTCCTTAGAACACAACGGCGAATGATAGAATCAGCACATCTTTTGAACAAGAACGGATCATCCCATAAATAAGATTTAACATCATGTAGGAATTTTTCTTTTGGTGTGAAGTCAAGTCCGTGGCAAAACTCCTCCTCATGAGGTAATTAACAAAATCTGCGTACCAAGGTAATGATGTCTCGGCACGCATAATTTGTTCATCAGGAAATGATTCTTTTATTGGGCTTTCAATCACCTCGTGCGGTTGCTCAAGGCGGGATAGATGGTCGGCAACCACATTTTCACTTCCTTTTTTATCCCGAATCTCAATATCAAATTCTTGCAAGAGCAAAATCCATCGAATTAACCGAGGTTTTGCATCCTTTTTGGAGAAAAGATATCGGATTGCCGCATGATCCGTATAAACAATCACCTTTGTACCCACCAAGTAAGCTCGGAATTTATCGAATGCAAAAACTACCGCCAACATCTCTTTTTCCGTGGTGGTGTAGTTTTGTTGGGCATTGTCCATGGTCCTACTTGCATAGTAAATTGCTTTAAAAATCTTGTCTCACCTCTGACCAAGAATGGCACCCACTGCATAATCACTTGCATCGCACATAAGCTCAAATGGTTGAGCCCAATCCGTACTATCATAATCGGAGTCAAACGAGTGCCCTTTTTATCTGTTCAAATGCCTCAGAAACACGACTCATCAAAGCAAAAGATAGCATCTTTTTCAAGGAGATTACAAAGTGGTTTAACAATTTTTGAAAAATCTTTTATAAATCTCCTATAAAATCCTACATGCCCTAAAAAGCTTCTTATGCCTTTCACATTTGAAGGTGGGGTAGCTTTTCAATAGCCACAACTTTCGCCATCAACTTCCAAACTCGTACAAGAAATACGATGCCCAAGTACAATCCCTTCTTTGACCATAAAGTGACATTTTTCCCAATTAAGTACAAGATTAGTTTCCTCACGACGTTGCAAAACCAGAGATAAGTTATGCAAACAATGGTCAAAAGAAGTACCAAAAACAGAAAAATCATCCATAAAAATCTCCATGATTTCCTCAACCATACCATGAAAAATCGCCATCATACACCTGCGAAAAGTAGCGGTGCATTACATAATCCAAATGGCAACCTGCGAAATGCAAAAGTACCATATGGACATGTAAAAGTAGTCTTTTCTTGATCTTCGGGGGCAATGGCGATTTGATTGTATCCTGAATAGCCATCAAGAAAACAATAGTAGTCGTAACCTGCCAATCTGTCCAACATTTGATCAATAAAAGGGAGGGGAAAATGATCCTTACGAGTAGCTTTATTCAATTTTCTATAATCAATACATACTCGCCATCATGTGACAATTCGTGTAGAAATTAATTCATTGTTATCATTTTTCACAACTCGTCATACCTCCCTTTTTAGGAACAACCTCAGCACGGACTCACCCATGAACTATCAGAAATGGCATAAATAATACCTGCCTTTAGCCACTTTAAAACCTCATTTCTCACAACTTCTTTCATTGTGGGATTAAGTCGTCTTTGATGCTCAATAGATTGTTTATAAGATTCTTCCATTAAAATTTTGTGCATTACAATGGAAGGACTTATACCTTTCAAATCAGAAATATACCAACCCAAAGCCGACTTATGTTCACGAAGCACACGCAACAACTTATCCAATTCGGGTGAAGATAATGAAACAGAAACAATTACCGGGTAAGTTTTATCTTTTCCCAAAAATGCATATTGAAGATGTTCCTAAGTTCCTTTAGTTCTAAAGTACCTTTCGAATATTTTCAATATTGACATTTTCTAATGCTTCTTTTTGTTTTTCTTTTACAATTTCTTTAGCCTCAAGGGAAAGAATAAACTCAAGCAATTCAATATCATCATTATCTTCTTCATCACATTTCATTATTGAATTAATCAAACAATGTTCTAACGGATCTTTTAAATCTTGTTTTATAACTTCCGTTAGATCACATTGTTCGATCGTATTAATAAAATGACATGTGTGAGGCTCTTCTTGAAATTTCATTGCTTTATAAATCTTAAACAATACCTCATCATCATTTACCTATAATGTTAACTCTCCTCGTTGCACGTCAATTAGAGCTCGTCCCGTTGCTAGAAAAGGTCTTCCAAGAATCAATGGCATTTCATGATCTTCTTCCATATCCAACACCACAAAGTCCGCCGGAAATATGAATTTATCCACTTTGATCAACACATCATCAATCACTCCTCTTGGATAGGTGAGTGATCTATCGGCTAATTGCAATGTGATGGTGGATGAAATTATTTCTCCAAGGCCAAGTTTCCTGAAAATAGATAACGACATAAGATTAATGCTAGCACCTAAATCACAAAAAGCCATATTAAAATAAGAATCACCAATAGTGCAAGGGATAGTGAAACTCCCCGAATCTCTTAATTTTTGTGGTAGCTTTCTTTGTAAAATGGCACTACATTCTTCTGTGAGATTGACCGTCTCGTATTCCTCCAATCTTCTCTTTCTCGACATCACATCCTTCATGAATTTTGCATAGTTTGACATTTGTTCAAGTGCATCGGCAAAAGGGATGTTGATGTGAATTTTCTTGAATATTTCCAAAAACTTGGAAAATTGCGCGTCCAACTTTTTCTTCTGAAATCTTTGTGGAAAAGGAAGAGAATTTGGTAACACATTATCAGAATTGGAAATTGGTTTTACCTCATTTTTCGCACTTTCTGATGGCTTGTCCATGCCCTCTTCATTGTGGAGTGTTTCAGAGCTTGCTTCTGGTTCATTGGTGGCGTGAGTAGGCATATTTGGTTCATCAAATTCCGTTCCACTTCTCAACTTAATGGCCTTGCAATGCTCACGTGGGTTCACCTTGTGTTACTTGGAAACGTATCAACTTTCTCGCTTTGTGAATTAATAGCCGTAATCAATTGACCCACATGTGTTCCCAAAGATTTGAGATGACTTTCAATTGTTGTAACCCTCGAACCCAAATTTTCTATGTTAGAATCGGCCTTGTTCATCCTTGCTCTTGATTCTACAAGGAATGAACTAAGTAATTCTTCCAAAGATGGCTTTTGTTCTCCCACGTGCGTACTCGTACTTGCTTGGTTTTGAAACCCCGGAGGTGGTTGCAACACATTTCTCGTATTTCTATATGAAAATTTTTCATGATTTCGAAGTCCCGGATGATAATGCGTCGGCAATTGATTCCCTCGATTGTTGAAACCCCGATTGTTCACATAATTTGCTTGTTCAATATCAGGATTCACAATTTCTTGACTTATCTCCATGACTGCCTCTGGTTGTTGTTTTCCACCCGAATTTAGAGTAGCAATTTGCTTTGACAAGGCGGAAATTTGAGAGGCCAATGCGGACATAATATCAAGTTCAAGAACACCGACAACTTTTCTTGGCGTAGATCTCTCAGAAGGCCATTGATAACTATTGGCAGCCATTTCTTCTAGTAAAAGCATGGCTTCACTTGGAGTTTTAGCCATCAATGTACCTCCCGCTGCAGCATCTATAATAGTTCTTGAATGCCCATTCATACCATTGTAAAAATATTGAACTTTTTGCCAATCTGCATACCCGTGTTGCGGACACCTCCTCAACAATTCTTTGAATCGCTCCTAAGCTTCGTAGAGTGGCTCAAAGTCGAGTTGATGAAATTGAGCAATCTCACTTTTCAGTTGAAGTGTCTTGCTAGGTGGAAAGAATTTTGCAATGAATTTTTCAGTGAGATCATTCCAACTAGTGATACTTCCAGGTGGGAAGGTTTGAGGCCACGCCTAGCTTTATCACGAAGTGAAATCGGAAATAACCTCAACCGAATAGCTTCATTGGGGACCCCATTCATTTTGATAGTGTCACATATCTCGAGAAAATAACCAAATGAGCATTCGGGTCGTCTACGGCACTACCCCCAAACTGATTTTGTTGCACCATGTTTATTAGGGCCGGTTTCAATTCAAAATTATTCGCATTGATGGTTGGCGAATAATGCCCGAATAGTTTTGATTCGTGGTTGGTCGAAAATAGTCCCAAATGGCCCTTTCCGGTGGTGCAACAATAGGTATGCGGTCTTCATCATCACCGATTCCTGCCATTTTTGTGAATTTGATTCTTCGTGCGGCTCTAATCTTTCGAAGCGTTCTTTCAATTTCTGGATCAAATAAGATTAAATTAGCACTTTTAATTTTTTGCATCAACAAGAAAACACAAAAATGACAATGACCCTATTGTAACAAAAAAAACCAATCTAAATTAAAGTAAAACTACTAAGTAATAATATTAGCGTAAATAAGATGAATTATTCCCCGGCAACGGCGCCAAAAACTTGTTAGAAACTTTTCTAACCGCAAGTGTACGGTTGTCAAGTTTTAATATAGAGAAGTAAGGTTGTCGAATCCACAGGGAATAACTATCGAATTATCGCTAAGTATTATAATATAGTAATCTAACTTTATTTAGAAATTCAATATTTGATGGAGTTGATTATACTAAAATACCAAAAATAAATCAATAATATGAAAATATCAACGAGTTTATCCAAATGATTAAATGAATTCTAGAGGTGTGATGAATCTAGTTATCCCTTATGTTATCAATATGGTTTATCAATCGTCAATTACCAATTTATAAGTAAAGATTTCTACAATAATCATTCACTCTCTCAAGTGCTAAATGATTTTAGATTCAATTGGGAAATCAATATCTCTATAAAAATCACCAGTTAAAATCTCAATAAAAACTATGAATCTTGCTAAATGACTTCAAAGGATTCACAAATCTCTCAATTTTATGAAATCCTGGGTTATACTATTCAAGGTCATGTATTCAATTACCTCTCTCAAGTGTCAAATCAAATACACCAAACAATCTAAATTATTGATCAAGTATGTTTGTTAGTTAGTTTGATAGTTGGTTAGTTGTTAAGAAGTTAGTTAAACACTGTTACATTCCCTTTGTATATAAATAGCTGCAGCACATGTACTGTACTAATCAATTCAATTCTAATAAAAATGTTTTTTCCTCTCAAATCATCTTTATAGCTCACATTAACATCAATTGGTTAAACAATCTTTTTATTTCTCATCTACACCAAAGGGTTTGCGGATTCGGAGCCCTCGTACGTTGTTGTTGATGTATTTTATATATTATTGTATACTCTTTATATCATTATATGGCCAAGGTTTTGCTGTTTTGGCATTGACATCATGACATGTACTCCTACCTATTTGTTAATCCATAGGTAAAGTCTTTGTTATTGCTATAATGTTTATATTTGAAATTTGTTTATGTTTGTCCTATATAGAATTCTTTTAGAAGAGAATTTAATTCATTTCAATGGATCGAGCAGTTAACTATTAGTTGAGACTTGCCAATGCATAATACAAAAGAATGTATTTCTTGTTACTGAATTTGGAAATCGCTTAACCACTATAAAAGAATTAAATCCATTAATAGAATATTATGATCTGCATATTTACAGGTATGAGAAGTATAAAAGAATGATAGAAAGTCTTTAGAATTTTAGCTTTAGAAGATCACTTATCCAAACTTTTGTTGCGATATTCTGATTCTACAGATCACTTATATCTGTATAGATTTAAAAATTTATTTTAGATCTATATAAGTTTATGGTTTCAGAGAGCTTACAACTGATTTTTATGAGTCTGTTTCCATCGTATGAACACGAAGGTCCAATGTCTTGATAAAACAGAGTACCCACCAGCAGGGCCGGACCTTATAGTGGCCAAGTTTTTTTTTCTTAAAGTAATGAAGGGCCGAAAAATCAAATTGTAATACTAGTCCCCAAAAAATTTATGACAACAACAAAGACAAAACTTCAGTTGCACAAATTACTATGTTACCCTAAGTTAATCTAATACTCGTAAATCATAACAAATAAATAAAATCATTGCTCGAATCATAAACCATGTTGCTAACTAAATTAATTAAATGAAAGGGCAAATTTTAGCAAATTAAAGCTAAAAAAAACTAAGCAAAATAAAGGGTATTAACACAATGAAAAAAAAAACAAAAGTATTAACTCAGAATCTTATATTCCTAAAAATTGTCATTGTTTATAAGGATTTGACGAAAGTATTTAGAAGGATTTGATGCTCATTATCAACTAAAATTGTCATTCATTTTCAGGAAATGTTCTAGTTAGGGTTTATATGTGCCTCAAATTCAAGTGAACTGTTTCTCTATTTTTCACAATATTAGGCTTCATGTTGAAGTTTCATTTTTTTAGTGTTGTGTGTGTGAAGGGTATGTTTTATATACTTAACCATTTAAAAAAAAACTGGGGCTTTAAAAAACCTTAAGGTTTGATTGTATATTAAATTTACAGGGGTGACAGTAATATGTTCATAAACGTAGGGGGAGGTTTTGAAAATTTTATGCATATGAATGAGGAAAATATAAGACGCATCAAACCTAAAGATTTTTTTTTGTAACTTTCAAAAATCTCTTGTCTTTTTTTTTTTTTTTGAAATTAGCCCAAACCTTATGGCTTTTTTGTAATTATCCCTTAATGGACCCTAAATTTTTGGGGCCCTAGGCACCAACTTGTTGGGCATACCCTCAAGTCTGGGCCTGCCCACCAGCAACTTGTAGAAGCTCTTTAGGTGAAATCCAAATATTTTCAAACAGACCCTTGTTGCTAGCATACCAAATAGCCCAAAGGATCATGATCACAAGTTCAAGAAGAATCAAGCTCTTCAATTTTTAAAGAAATACATTATTATTATAGATAATTTCAAAAATCTATATGTATAATCTTGTACCAATAATAATATTAGATACTATATATAATTATCTATGTATGGAGAGAGAGAGAGAGAGAGAGAGAGAGGACAATTTAGTAAAAGAGATTAGCACTAATTAATTTTGCTTCAAAGTTGTGTGTTTTCTTCAACCCGTAATTACACATATATATATAGCTAAGAATGTCACTATTACACATCTTAATCAAGCTTGTGAACATATGCTAAAGTCCACAACTAATACATGATAATTTGTCATCCCACAACTACTCCATTAAGTTTGTCATAATACTCCCCCTTGGACGTAGCATTGTTGTACTTTGCATGAGTATGTCTCATTAAAAGCCTTGAGCCGGAAAAACTCTGTTGGGAAAAAATCAGACATAAGAAAAAAAGAGTACATTCTCAAATCCAGACCTTGTGCATCAGTTGCCTCGTTAAAACCTTAAGCTAGAAAAACCCAATGGGATAAAAACTAGATATAAGGGAAAAAAACGCACAATATATTCGCTCCCCCTGAAATGTAGGATATTAGTTGTATAACTTGATCTATTAATCTTGCTTCATATTGGCTCTTCTCATTCCAATGTCGTAAACCAGTTTCTCGAATGTAGACGTAGGCAAAGATTTTATAAGCAAATCAGCAAGATTGTAACAGGAGCGAATCTGTTGGACATCTACTTCTCTATTTTTCTGGAGTTCATGTGTATAAATTTTTTTTGGTGAAATATGCTTAGTCATATCACCTTTTATGTAACCCCCTTTACTTGAACTATACATGCTGCATTATCCTCATAAATAATAGTAGCGGTATCTGTAACTGGCTTCAATTGACAACTATTTCGAATATGAGATATAACAGATCTTAGCCAAACACATTCTTTACCAACTTCATGAAGCACAATTATCGCAGAGTGATTAGAAGAAGTAGCCACTAATGTTTGTTTGGTAGATCGCCATGATATAGTTGTACCATTATAGCAAAATACATAACCAGATTGAGATCGATCTTTGTGCGGATTAGATCTATATCATGCATCAGCATAACCAACATTCTCGTGTCTTCGAGTTAGCTCAGAGTTATATCGCGCAAGTAGATTGACAACAAAAACGATATCTGGCTTGGTGCATTACGCTAAATACATATGCTCCAATAGCATTGAGATAAGGTACTTCGGGACCTAAAATCTCTTCATCGGACTCCTTTGGTCAAAATGAATCTTTATTGGGATCTAAGCTTCGTACGATCATAGGGGTACTTAAAGAATGAGAATTATCCATATTGAACCGTTTGAGCAACTTTTGGTATAAGCAGATTGATGGACAATTATTACATTATCTTTATGATCTAGTTCAAGACCAAGGCAGAGTTTGGTTTTTCCAAGATCTTTAACCTCAAACTCCTTATTTAGATATTCAGCAGCATTAGATAATTCTTCAGGAGTGCCAATTAAATTTATGTCATCGACATATTGTTTGATAAATAGTTTTATCATGATTTTGATGATTTTGTTTTTATACCAAAACAATGTTTAAAAATGTTGTCCAAATACTCTCGATTGTTTTAAAATGTTTTCACTAATTTTTTGGAGTATTTCTTGAAGTTTATTTTCGATAAAAATTGGACAACACTTCCGTTTCGCGTTGGACCGGTCGCCCTATAGGGCAATCCGTGCCTGGAGATGTGTTTTGATACAGAAAATACGATGGGAGTAAAATAGCAGAGGTCGACCGATCGGCCAAGGCGTCGACCGGTCGACACCCCTGTCGACCGGTACCTGGGATTGCTTGTTTGAAAAAGAAAGCCCTGACTTGTTTTTTGAGAATGGTCGATCGGTCCATTGGGCACAGGTCGATCGGTCGGACCCGTGTCGGCCGACCGGCCCCTGTGTAAAATTGTGTTCTTACTTTCTAACGTCTATTTGTGCGACCGGTCGCCCTAAGGTTTTGATGAAGAAATTCGACCGTTGTGCGGCGACCAACTTTCCTTAAATTGTGGGATTGATTTCTAACAGCTATATTCTTGATTTTAATTGTATTTTTCTGTATATTTTCAATTCCCAAGAGGAGCATATACATGATCAATCATCTCCTATAAATAGAGGAAGTTTTGGAGCAACCAAAACAACAATTGAGATACAACACAACAAGATACATTCAAGCAAAGTCATTAGCTCTTCATTGTTATTATTCTTGTTGTAATTTGCCTAGCTTATCACTTTCACATCTTGAGGTCTATGCTTCTATTCTTGATTACACTTGCACTCAAATTGTAATATTCATTATTGAGTTGTAATCCTGTTTTTGGTCATCATTCAACACGAGACATCCTTGTGAGTATTCTTGTGGAAAGAATACACTTGGTTGATCTAGGTGATAGGTGTTTCAAGAGTGTGGTGCTCTTGAGGTGTTGAAGAATTTTGTGTTCTTAAAGGTTGAAGATTGTGGTGATCTTCGCAAGGCGCCGTTGGATATTGTGGTAATCTTCAAGAGAGATTGTGGTAATCTCAAAGGTGATGTTGTAAGGTGTTGTATTAATTTTGGTAATTAATAATTTTTTTTCTTTTTGAAATCCATCCCGGATATACTCGGGTGGTAGAGGATTAGGCCCTAGGTGGGTTGAACCTCTATAAATTGACGCGTGTTGTTTACTTCCCGCACCTTTATTTTTGTCTTGGCGTATTTGATTCGAAAAAGAGGGCATAATCGAAAAGATGGAGATAATCTATTCACCCCCCTCTAGAATATCGTAGCCGCTTGGACTTACAAGTGGTATCAGAGCCAAACTCTTTGGCAAGCTCGTTCCACATTGCGAGTAAAGAGGAATGATCACCGGCTATGAATGAAGTCCACCTTACCGGCGCCTCACCACCAAGCCACCACTATTTGATCCCAAAAATTATACATTTTGAAAGAATGAATAGAATGTTATCTACAAGGTTGCGGGTTCGATATTTGGAATACGGTCGTAAATGGAGAAACCATTCCGATGATGAACACACTACACACCTCCAAAGGCTTCAAAGAGCTCAATAATGAAGAGAAGAAAATCATCTCTTTAAATGGTAAAGCTCTAAATATTTTGTATTGTTCACTTACTATTTTGGAATTCAATCATATTGTAGGAATTCGATCGGCACATGAAGTATGACAAAAATTAGAAGCCATCTATGAAGTATATGCAAATGAAAGGAGCAACTCAAAAGCATCTACTTCTCAAGTGGATATAAAATCAAATCCAAGGAACAAACCTTTTACAACTTCCAGGCATGAAGAAGTTGAACAATGTCTTATGGGATTTGAAGAAAATGAGGTAAGTTCTAAACCTTCCACTTCCTATGATAATGAGTATAGTGATTTGTAAAATGAAAAGGATAGTTTATTTACTTCATATGAATCACTATCATGTGCTCACACCACCACTCTTGATGAGGTTAGAAACCTTGAAAAAGAAAAGAGTACTATTTTTGAGGATATTAATTGCATGAAAAATGTTTTATCAAAATCCAACTTGAGTACCAATAAAATGACCAAGATTGTTGATAATTGTGATAAAGGACTTGATAATAAGCCTAATATTGCTAATCATATGATAAAGAATCAAATCCCTATGCATGTTGGTCATTATACTTCCAAAATTATTACATGTTTCTATTGTGGTAAAAAGGGTCATACAGTAAATACTTGTCGGGCTAGAAATAGCTATAATCATTTTTGGAGACCTAAAAGTCTCAAAGCTAATCCTAAAGGACCTAAACACTTGAGGGTACCACAAAATAATGTCATATTAGGTACCCGGCGGAATAATAATCAAGGAAAATTCATACCGCCAAGAAGACATCAAATGCCCATCTCATTTGATCAAAGGAGAAGACATCACCACAATGAATTTCCAAGAGAAAGACATTATCAATAATGGGAAGGACATAATCCTTGGGAATGGAGCAATTGGAGAAGCTATCATCTACAATATGACTTTCAAAAGGGAAGATACCATCAACAACGGGAAAGACACAACCCATAGAAATGGTGTAATTGGTAAACCGTATATCCCTACTTAAAAATGCATTTTATTGTGTTATTATGCATGTTTTTATTTATGTCTTAATTGTAAAATTAGTTTTCAAATATTTATTTTAAAATTAAGGTCTTCAATATATATTAGTGTTTTTAAAATTCTTATGCATTTGCTTAGACTTAAAATGTTTTATTGTGGATTTTTTTTTTGGCATATGCATACTTGTGACATATATTGTTTTTACCTTACATTTGTATCATGATATTTTGTATAAGATTTGTTTAAGAATTGTGTAGGATATATATAATGTGTCAAGAGGACCTTAAACTATCGAGGTACGTTTACTCGTATTATTTCTAGAACTCGATGCTCTTCATAAACATGCGCCTATTCTTCAAACTATTTGAATGCTTTTCTCTTAAGAGTCATTATATGGGTTTGCCGATTTTTTTTAAAGGGGCACTTTTTGAAATCTTGTTTTAATCGAGTCTCTTAATTTTTATTGGCTCGTAAAAATTGGATATATTTCATATTTGCACGTTTTTAAAACATTTGGGGTTCGAATCATTTTTTTGGAATACTGGTACCCAGGAGTAGTACTGGTCGACACCCCCGTCGGCCGACCGGCCGATCAAGTTATTCAATGGACAATATGTTTTTAAAACGAAACAGGGGATTTTCTCAAACACTTTCTTGCCTTCAAGCTTTGAACCCTAACCCTCTTTCTCTCTAAAATTTTCACTTCATCTCTAATTATCTCTCATATTGTTCCATCTTTGAGCTTATATTACTCAAATTTATCTTGTTTTCATGGCACCCCGTCAATTCACCGGACGAAATCCTCAAAAGAGGATAAGGAAGCAAAGGGGAGAATATTCTTCTAATCCCCAACAAGATGATGTTCCACAAAGAGATAATCGAAACCAGCTTACGAAAGAGGAGATTGTTGAATTGAGAGCCGGGATTTCAAAATAGAATATTCATTTGGGACTCAAGTAAGTTGTCACTTCTTTCCAAGCCTTCCTCTAGAGCTAATAGATTTCGATTTTTGAATAAACTTGCGGAGGAACATTATGAAAATATTGGATTAAATGACAAGAAAATTGCTTGCACTCGTATTGTTCGATTTTTAGCATTTCATGATGAATATTCGGAAATTAGAGCTTACTTTGAAATTTAAGGTTTGGTATCATTATGGGATAATGTAAGTCCAAGCGGCTATGATAATCTAGAGGGGGTGAATAGATTATCTCCATTTTCTCGATTGAGCCCTCTTTTTCGAATCAAACAAGCCAAGACAATAATAAAGGTGCGGAAAGTAAACAACACACGTCGATTTATAGAGCTTCACCCCACCTAGGGACTACGTGCTCTACCACCCCAGTATATCCGGGATGGGTTTCGAAAAGGAAAAAGAATTTTATTAATTACCACAATTAATACAAATTCAACTTACAACAACACCTTGAAGAGCACCACACTCTTCTTCAACACCACCTTTGAGATTACCACAATCTCTCTTGAAGATTACCACAATCTCCAACAGCACCTTGTGAAGATTACCACAATCTTCAACCTTGAAGAATACCAAATTATTCAACACCTCAACAAGAAGATTACCACAATCTTCTTACATCTAACACCTAGATCACCCAAGTGTGTTCTTACCACAAGAACACTCACAAGGATATCTTGTGTTGAATGATAACCCAAATTCAAGATTACAACTCGATAATGAATGATACAAATATGAGTGCAAGTGTAATCAAGAATAGCCTTGACCTCAAGAATGTGAAAGTGATAAGTTAGGCAAATTACAACAAGAATAATGACAATATAAGACCAAGTGTTTGCTTGAGTATTTCTTGTTGTGTTGGATTGTTCTCTCTTCTTTTGTTGTGCTTCAAATCTTCCTCTATTTATAGGAGATGATTGATCCTTGATAGGCTCCTCTTGGAATCTGATATCTACAAAAAAAATTGCAATTAAAGTCAAGATTATAGCTGTTAGAAATCAATCCCACAATTTAAGAAAAAACTGTATGCTGCACAACGGTTAGAATTTTGCTATCAAAACATAAGGCGACCGGTCGCACAGAAATAAGATTTGAAAAGAACGCAACAAAATTACAATGGGGAGACCGGTCAAGAGGGTGGTCGATCGGTCACCCAAGGGTGCGACCGGTCGCCCACCACGTGGACAGGTCACCCTGACCTATTTTGAGAGTCCCTTGAGTTCTGTTTCAAGAAACTCATTCCCAGGTACCGGTAGCCTTCTTGGTCGACCGGTCGACCTCCGAAATGAAACGTTGTATGATTTTTGTCGAAAATAAACCTCAAGAAGTACTCCGAAAATTAGTAAAAACATTTTAAACCGATCAGAAGTATTTTGGACAACATTAGAAATATAGTTTTGATGAAGTAACACATTAACACAAAATCATCAAAAGTGTTGTCCGATATAAACTCAAAGAAATACTCCGAAAAATAGTAAAAACATTTTAGACCGATCGGGAGTATTAGAACAACATTGTTTTGATGTAAAAACTCATTGATACAAAATCATTAAATGTGTTGTCCAATTTTATCAAAAATAAACTTGAAGAAATACTCCAGAAAATATTAAAACCATTTTAAATCATTTAGGAGTATTTGGACAACGCTTAAAAAACATTGTTTTTGTATAAAAACAAAATCATGATAAAACCATTTATCAAACAGATAATCCGTGTTTGCATTATGATGATGAGCTTATACAACTTTTTTATGCAAATATGTGGATTGTTGATGCTACGGAAGATAATCCTTTGGAACTTCACACATTCGTTAATGGTAGGCATTTTTCTTGGACATTGGCCGATATTTGTAATCATTTTAATGTGCCAAATGATGGAGTTATTAATGTGGATTGCACTCATTAGGGTGATGATATTTTTGGTGTTTCACTAGATGAGGTGAAAATATTTTTAGGAGTGTTTCCGGAAGTAACCTTCTCGGCAATGCCGCCAAATTATCGAATTGTGTCTATTATTTGCTCCTATTGTGTATGTGTGGTAAAAAAGTGAAACTTCCGAGTAATCTCGAACTTTTTCTTACCTATAAGATTATCCGAGGAGAAAGGGTAAATTATGCGGCTATATTTGTGTATTGTTTGTCGGAATCAAGAAGGCTTACTAAGAAGAAATATACCCGGAAAATGAGATGAATACCGAAATTCGTCACAATGATTATGATAATGACAACATTTTACAAATGGTAAGAATGCGACGAACTTTACCACGAGTTCCCACTAAAGCTGCTAGGGGACGTGCTCGAAATCCACAACAACCTCGGAATGACTTCTTTAATGACAATGAGGTTGAAAATATTAGAAGAGGTAATGTCGAAGAACAAGAAGGAGAACAAGAAGATGGGGAAGAAGAGAATGTGGGGAATGAAGAAGAGGGCTATAATGAAGGAGACAATGAAGAAAATGAAAATGAACAGGATGTTGAGGATTTGAGTCTCAAAGAGATAATGGAAAAGGTGGAAAGAGAGACATTTAGAGATGTTGCATCTCTTAGAAAAGAGCTCCGGGAAGTGAATGAAGAAAATGCAAAATTGAAGAGCAAAATGGAGAAATTTAAGAAATTCATCAAAGAGCTTCTCCCTGCGGCTTGCTTCTCTTCGGATGAGGATTGATGTCCCTACCCCGTGTTTATCTTATTGTCTTTGCAATTTTTTACCTTGTCTTTGATGTATTGAATTTTTATGAACTATCTTGTACAATTCTATTGCAGTAATGAGATTTACTTGTTTTTTTTAAAAGGGATGAACTAGCAAGAATGCTAGTGGCTTTTGATTGTTGTGGTATTCGCCTTGATGTAGTATTTGATGGTAAAAATACTCTAATTTATGGCATTGTTTGATATCTTGGATAAAAGGTTGAAGTACTTGATGATAAAAGTGCTTCTTTTAATTTTTGCTTGATGGCATTTGTAATGTCTTGATCATTTATCTCAATTGGGTTGAACCCTTGAGAATATGTCTCTTTATTGATATTGTTGGATAATATTGGTTGAATGATGTGTTGTGCAAAATAGTGATGATATATTGGCTTGGCAAAATTTTTCAAAGGGCTACACATTTTCTTTTATACTTGATGCCCGCTAAATGTTCGATAAAATGTTTCTAAGGAAAATTCATCACTTACATGACTCTCTCATTTTCAAATGTCTTATATATTTATCAAGATCATGTTTTGCAACTTAAATGAGCTTTCACAAGTTTTTACAAGTATTTTTGACCAACTCTTCCCTTTGCTTTTGGAATTCTAAGCTTAATGATCAATAGCTCGATAAATTGCGTACTTTGATATGGGAACATGATGTTTCTATCGTGCTAATATTCTTTTTTATGATTCCAAAGGGGGAGAAACAGGTTATAAGCTCATTAGCTCATGAAAGCTAATAAAAGCTCGCAAAAGAAGCTATAAGCTATTGCCTTTTAAAGCCATAAGTTGTGAAGAAAATTTAGTTCATTGGTTGTGTTATGGACTTGTTTGCATGAATAATGAGTATTTGTGGTAGGGGGAGTTTATAAGCTTTTGATTCTTAAGCTCTTATTGTAAAAGCTAAGCTTTTAGCTTTTGATTGATTGCCTCTTTATTATGCTTGTTGATAGGGGGAGCTTGTGCTAATATTTGGAAAAATTTACTCCCTTATTTGATTGCTATTTTATTTTGGAAATTTGATCGCTTCTAAATGGTTAGATGTTTTTTACCGGAAAATCGTTTTTGATTTTAAAATTCGACCTCTCAATATTTCTAAAAATTGTTTTGGTTTGTAATGATCAAAAAGGGGGAGATTGTTTGATAAATGGTTTTATCATGATTTTGATGATTTTGTTTTTATACTAAAACAATGTTTAAAAATGTTGTCCAAATACTCTCGACTGTTTTAAAATGTTTTCACTAATTTTTTGGAGTATTTCTTGAAGTTTATCTTCCATTTCGCGTTGGACCGGTTGCCCTATAGAGCAACCTGTGCCTGCAGATGTGTTTTGATACAGAAAATACGACGGGAGTAAAATAGCAGAGGTCGACCGATCGACCAGTGGCGTCGACCGGTCGACACCCCTGTCGACCAGTACCTGGGATTACTTGTTTGAAACAGAAAGCCTTGACTTATTTTTTTAGGATGATCGACCGGCTGGGCACAGAGTTGACCGGTCGGAACCCCCGTCGACCGGTCGCCCTGTGTAAAATTGTGTTCTTACTTTATAACGTCTATTTATGCGCAACCGGTCGCCCTAAGGTTTTGACAGCAAATTCTGACCGTTGTGCAACAGACCAACTTTCCTTAAATTGTGGGATTGATTTCTAACAGCTATATTCTTGATTTTAATTGTATTTTTCAGTAGATTTTCAATTCCCAATAGGAGCCTATACATGATCAATCATCTCCTATAAATAGAGGAAGTTTTGGAGCAACCAAAATAACAATTGAGATGCAACACAACAAGATACATTCAAGCTAATGAAATACATTCAAGCAAAGTCATTAGCTCTTCATTGTTATTATTCTTGTTGTAATTTGCCTAGCTTATCACTTTCACATCTTGAGGTCTAGGCTTCTATTCTCGATTACACTTGCACTCAAATTGTAATATTCATTATTGAGTTGTAATCCTGTTTTTGGTCATCATTCAACACAAGACATCCTTGTGAGTATTCTTGTGGAAAGAATACACTTGGGTGATCTAGGTGATAGGTGTTTCAAGAGTGTGGTGTTCTTAAGGTGTTGAAGAATTTGGTGTTCTTCAAGGTTGAACATTGTGGTGATCTTCGCAAGGCGCCGTTGGAGATTGTGTTAATCTTCAAGAGAGATTGTGGTAATCTCAAAGGTGGTATTGTAGAAGTGTGTGGTGCTCTTCAAGGTGATGTTGTTAGGTGTTGTATTAATTTTGGTAATTAATAAAAAAAATTCTTTTTAAAATCCATCCCGGATATACTGGGGTGGTAGAGGATTAGGCCCTAGGTGGGTTGAATCTCTATAAATCGATGTGTGTTGTTTACTTCCCGCACCTTTATTCTTATCTTGGCGTATTTGATTCGAAAAAAATGGCATAATCGAAAACATGGAGATAATCTATTCACCCCCTCTAGATTATCGTAGCCGATTGGACTTACACATATACATCAATGATAGCAAATCCGATATCTGATCTTTCAATAAAAATGCATGGACAAATATGATTGTTTTTGTAACCTTCCCTAGAAAGGTATTCATTCAACCTATGGTACCACATGCGAGCATATTGCTTTAATCCACCCAACGATCTTTGCAGTTTGATCGAGTAGAGTTCACAGGGAGTGTCAGATTTTGGTATTTTATATCCTTCAGGGATTTTCATATAAATATCAGAATCAAGTGAACCGTATAGATATGCCATTACCACGTCCATTAAGCGCATGTCCGGATTCTCATGGACAACCATACTAATGAGAAAACGAAACATGATAGTATTCATCACAGGTGAATATGTTTCATCATAGTCAATCCCAGGTCTTTGGGAGAATCCTTGAGCTATGAATTGAGCTTTATATCTCACAACCTCATTTTTTTCGTTTCTCTTCCGAACAAATACCTACTTGTACCCAATAGGTTTTACATTATCTGGAGTTCGAGTAATTTTCCCAAATATATTTCATTTCTCTAAGACAGCTAATTTAGATTTTATCGCTTTCTCCCAGATATGCCAGTCAGGCCTCTGACGACATTCTATTATAAAATGTGGTTCACTATCATAATCATCATCAATGATTTCTTGAGCAACCGAGAATGTAAAATTATCACAAATTATTATTTCATTTCGATCTCATACCTCATTACAATAGCTTAAGGAGTTCTCAGTGCTATTAGAATTTTTGATTTGAATATTTTCTGAGATTAGGCTCTACAGATTCATCTGGAGCATACTTACTAACATCAATTATTCCTTTTCTTTTTCGAGGAACAGTATCTTTTGAGCCAATAGGTCTACCGCATTTTTGTCGTGGGACGTTATCATTCATTTTGTTATGTTCTTCAGGAACAATAATCCTAGTTGGAACATTCGCATCCGGAATATGAGACTTTGTGACTTTGCTAGCATTATTAAATGCATCAGGAAGTCTATTGGCAATATTCTGTAAATGAATGATTCTACTCACCTCACTTCCATATTTAGGAGTACGCGGGTCCAAATATGATAAGCTTTGTTCATTCCAAGAGAGATTCTCAACTGGCTTTGTTTATCATTTTGCAACACATCTTTATCCATTCCCATTGATGGAAATGTTGTTTCATTAAAATGGCAATCCACAAATCGAGCGGTAAATAAATCTCCTGTCATTGGTTCCAAATATCGAATAATTGACGGATAATCAAATTCAATTTATATACCAAGTTTATGTTATGGACCCATTTTTGTTCTTCTATGAGGTGGAATCAGCACTTGAACAGCACACCCAAAAGTACGTAGGTGCGAAATATTTGGCTCAAATCCGAATGTTAATTGCATTGGGGATTGCATATGATAAGCAGTGGGCCATAATCTGATAAGTGCTGATGCATGCAATACTGCATGACGCCATGCTTCACTAGTAAGCTTTGATCTCATTAATAATGTACGAGCAATAACTTGAACTCGTTTAATCAGGGATTCTGCCAACCCATTCTGAGTATGAACATGTGCTACTGGGTGCTTAACATTAATTCCTAGTGATGTGCAATATTCATAAAAAGGTTTTGATGTAAATTCTCCGGCATTATCCATTCTTATATTTTTAATAGGATAATCAGAAAAATGTGCTCGGAGTTTAATAATTTGCGCTAGTAATCTAGCAAATGCAACATTTCTAGTAGATAATAGACATACATGAGACCATCTATAAGATGAATCTATTAAAACCATGAAATATCTAAATGGTCGACTTGCTGGATGTGTTGGTCCACAAATATCACCATGAATACGTTGTAAAAATGATGGTGATTCATAACCAACCTTTTTCCATTGAAGGTCTAGTAATGAATTTTCCTTGTGAACATGATTCACAAAAATAATCTTTCAAAATCAACATTTTTGTACCTTTCAATGGATGTCCACTAGTATGTTCAACAATCCTACACATCATAATAGTTCCCGGGTGTCCTAGGCGATCATGCCATAACCCAAATATATCAGGATTCACCAGCTTCCAAGGCATGGTGGCGTAGGATTCAAAAGTTTTAATTGGGACATAATACAATCCAGAAATTGTCTCTTCAAATTTCTCATGGACATTCTTCTTACCCATTTTATAGGATGTGATACATAGACATTCTTTATCGTGGTCATTTAGTGTCTACAAATGATAGTCATTATCACGCACATCCTTAAAACTTAGTAGATTTCTTTTTGATCTGCTAGATAATAATGCATTTTCAATCTATAGGATTGTACCATTAGGCAACATTAATGTTGCATTCTCGGAGCCATCAATAATCTCAACGGGACCAGATATAATTGTAACTTGTGCTTTGCACAATTTTTACACTCGAGAAATATACTTTACTTGTTAATATTGAGTGCGTTGTTACACTATCAAGTAGATAATAGTCTTTGTTCGCGGTATTTCTCATAACACCTGATATAATATTATTGAATTAAATTATGCGATTATCTTTATAATTTTATATGTCAAAACATTCTATCAATGTGAAACAACCAAATAATAATATAAAGACATAACAAAACCTTAAATATAAAAGATTTTGTTCGACAACATAGATATATATAATCATCTAATTATTATATCATCCTAAATAAATTGTTGTGGCTAATAGCGAATAAATGATGACAACAAGAATCTCAATCATAAGCCAAAAATAACCCGGATGATATTCTCCAATAAAAATTCAAATGGTATATATTATGACTAGCAAGATAAGAAATACTATAGTTGGGTTAAACATCTTGAATGAATAAATGAGATTGATGTATTAAGAATATGTGAGAATTATTGAATGAAATGTTTGTATATTTACAGATAAAAATTACTGTTCATAGTTGTTACATGACAATTGGGGAGTAGAAATTTTTAATGTGAAATTTGTGAATGAATTAGTGGAATTATAATGTTATTTTATGATACACACAAATATTGTGATAACAAATTTATTATTCATATAAAAGCTTCAACCCGGAAATATATCTTCCCTGAAAATACACACAAACACAATCAAAATATTCTCACTCTTACAACACCAAAAGATTTGCATGAAATACTTAGAAATTAATTTAAAACATAGACACAACTGCTTAAATATTTTCGTCCTCAATCAAGTGATTAATCCTTCCTCCTGGATGCTCAAAAAAATCAGCAATATCCAAATGTGTAATATCCACATTGAGGTCATCAAAATTATCATTTTCAGGATGATCAGAAGTGAAATTTGCCTCAGGATTTTTATCTTCCTTGCGAATAGATGCTTGATAAAGCTCTACTAAATGTTTCGTTGTACGACAGGTACATGCTCAATGACCTTTCATTCCACACCGATAACATTCCTCTTTCCTACCCTCCGGATTTATCACTTTCTCTTTTCCTTTATTGTCATTTTTGTTTCACTTCTGGTGGTTGTTTGTATTATCATTATTATGACTACCACGATTATATGGCATATGTTTTCCACGACCTCAGCCACGACCACGACCACGGCCTCTCCCGCAGCCTCTAAAATTATTAAAATTTTAAGCTCTAATTGCATTCACTTCAGGGAATGGAGTAGAACCAGTAGGCTGTGATTCGTGATTTTTTTAATCAATAATTCATTATTTTGTTCGGCCACAAGAAGACACGAAATCAATTAGAATACTTTTTGAAACTTTTTTCTCAGTATTGCTACTACAGGAGCAAACCCGATGTATGAAAAGTAGAATGCGTTTTTTTAATCATATCATCATCCGTAATACTTTCTCCACATAACTTCAATTTTGAAGAAATTTTAAATATCATGGAATTATACTCACTTACGAATTTGAAATCTTGAAACTGTAATTTTATTCAATCGTATCTGGCCTTTGGAAGTATAACCATCTTCAGGTGGTCATACCTTTCTTTCAAATTTTTCCAAAGGACATATGGATTTTTTACCGTAAGATATTTAATTTTTCAATTTTCATCCAGATGGCGACAGAGAAAAATCATAGCCTTAGCTTTATTTTGTGCAGATGCACTATTTCCTTCTTTTATAATATCACTCGAACCTTTAGCGTCTAGATGAATTTCAGCATCTAGAACCATGTCATATAATTTTTCACAGCATTATCAAGAGCAACAAATCAAGTTTTGTGAGGTTAGCCATAATGATATTTCAAATAAACAAAACTTACCGTATTTGTCAAAAGTATTGAAAAATTAACTAGAGACTCGTGTTGATAACGTGTTATAGATAATTTCAAAAATCTATATGTATAATCTTGTACCAATAATATTATTAGATACTATATATAATTATCTATGCATGGAGAGAGAGAGAGAGAGAGAGAGAGAGAGAGAGAGAGAGAGAGATTGATTTAGTAAAAGAGATTAGCACTAATTAATTTTGCTTCAAAGTTGTGTATTTTCTTTAATCCGTAATTACACATATATATATATATATATATATATATATATATATAACTAAGAATGTCACTATTACATATCTTAATCAAGCTTGTGAACATATTCTAAAGTCCACAACTAATATGTGATGATTTGTCATCCCACAACTACTCCATTAAGTTTGTCATAACAATTATTAACTCACATTTAATTTTTCAATCATCTATCATCAAATCATAATCTAACTTAATAAAAAACATTAGCTATCATTATTAAACTTTCATGTTACAAATACATTACTAATTATCTCTTACTTTTTCAATTACTAATCACACCCAATCACTATACTAAAACATCACATTAACTACCACTATATTTTCTTCTTATATTCAATTATACTCTAAAATTTCATTGTTAATTTTCTTTATTAGAAAAATCAAATTGCAAATAAACCTTTTCCAAGGGCCAAGAAGCAATGTGACTTTAATTTTCTTCTAATGTTTTAGCCCAAATTTCAAATCAGAAAACATTACGAATATGGAGATTTGCAGGCAATTGCCGGTGATCAATCTCCGGTTGGACCAAAAGGCGGCGTTTAGGCCGGCGACAGTGAGATGCAATCTCCTAAACCCAAAAGAAACGGGGAAACTTTCAATTGGTGATCAGATGTTTGTTCTCGGAATGGGTTTCGTGGGACAATTCTTCGCTGCAGATTTGAAGAACAAAGGATGGTGAAATTGTCTTTTTGGAAAAAGAAAATCAACTTTCCAGTTGACTCTTACTCTATCATTTTAAAGAATTTTCCAAATTTTCAGTGTTTATTTTGTTGAGTTTTGTGTCAAAAATAAAAGAAGGGCTTTGATCCACACAGGTTGTGGAACAAAGGGGTGGGACCTCGAGGTTATTTAAGGAACTCATGTGGTGTGGTTTTAATTGACTACCAAAATACACTTTAACCTTTAGCTTTTGGTTTTAGTTAAATTCCTCTCTTGTATTCTCAAGTATGGAGAGTTGGGAGAGAGGTGTGAGTTAGTCAAAGGTTTGTAAGAGTGTGGGGTTACTTTGGGGTCGGAGATCTGTGTGATTGTAAAAATGTTTCACATAGTGGAATTTCTTTCTCGGTGGGCCCGTGGTTTTTCTCCGGTTTTGGAGTTTCCACGTAAATTCTGTGTTGTGGATTGTTGTTATTTCCATTTTATTTCTGCTATTTTTTAAACTATCCCTGGGGATGAATGTGGATCCGATTTTTCCCAACAAGTGGTATCGAGCCCGGTTGGGTCTCTTGAAATTCTCCGAGTATGCTTTCTGTGGGTCGCAGCGATGTCGACCTTCCACATCGAAATGATTTCTTGAGCGGTGTCCTGGGGTCTCATTTGGAGGCGGTTGTTCATCGGTGGAGTGGTTCAAGCGGTGGAGAAATTTAATGGAAGGGTCGAGTTTGGCTTATGGCTAGTATAAGTCGAGGATGTGTTGGTACAATCCGGGTTACACAAGGCTTTGAAGGTTAATCACAAAGTGGAGGTGGAGTTGATCCGCAAATATCTCCTAATCCGGCTAACATTGTGGCGGTGAGGATTTTCTCTGGTGAGAAAATGTATGTCCTTTTCGCATATCAAGTTGCCATGAAAGAGGATGTGGTTATGTTAAGCGGTCCAAGAATTTGCGCACGGCATTGGCTTGTCATGGATGCAGGTGTGGTGGAATTTCACACGCGGGTTTGACATGGATGCGGGGTGTGTGGTGGAATTTACACACGGGTATCGCTGGCATGGATCTGAGTGTGTGTTTATGTCGATGGTCAAGGACTTCGGGAGGGCCAAAGTCGGAGTTGCACCATAAATTTCAATGGGTTTTTCGACATGTGTCGAGGAAATTCTTAGAATGGTGTATTCTGGTCTACTCATATGGTGGAGTAGGGTTCTCCTGGTTTGAGAATGATGGTTTTTCGGGTTTGAGAATCGTGATTGTCGGTGAAGACAATGGAGTTTCTTTTATTTTGCCAGGTGGAGTTTGTTGAGTTTTTGTGTCAAAAATAAAAGAAGGGCTTTTGTATCCCACATAGGTTGTGGAACAAAAGGTGGGAACCTCGGAGGTTATTTAAGGAACTACCCATGGTGTGGTTTTAATTGCACTGGGTCAAATACACTTTAACCTTTCGGTTTGACTTAGTTAAATTCCTCTCTTGTATTCTCAAGTATGGAGAGTTGGGAGAGAGAGGTGTGAGTTAATCAAAGGTTTGTAAGAGTGTGGGGTTCTTGGGGTCGGGAGATCATGTGTGATTGTAAAAATGTTTCACATAGTGGAATTTCTTTCTGCCGGTGGGCCCGTGGTTTTCTCCTGGTTTTGGGTTTCCACGTAAATTCTGTGTTGTGGATTGTTGTTATTTCCATTTTATTTCTCGGTTATTTCGCTTATCCCTGGGATGAATGTGGATCCGATTTTTCCCAACATATTTAGTGTTATTCAGTTGTCGATGTGTGTTTATGGTGAAGGGCTGTAAGCGGGAGCTGTACAAGCGTCGCCAAGAAGAAAAAAATGGAAGAATTGGGATATCAAGCTTATGTCTTCGATGCAAATGACCCACAGTAAGTTATTTTTATTTCTTTTTATCCATCGAATTAATTTGAGCTCTGATATTTGTATTTTTCCTTAATTTTTTGGGGATGTTTAGTGAGTGCATTCGGTCTAATAATTTTTTATTAGGCCTATGTTTTCAAGTTGAGTTCCTTTCTCTCAGTCTAATTTCTTTCATTTAATGTATGTAGTGCCATTAATGGAAGTGAAATTTTGGGTATCTTCCTTAATGACAAATATTTTTTGCACTATATAATTGCAGACCTGAAATTCTGGAGATTTTGAAACATCACACGCATCTCGTTATCTCCATTCCCCCTCTCAAGGGTCTTGGTGATCCG
This sequence comes from Rehmannia glutinosa, assembly GCA_016081115.2. Classification (NCBI taxonomy): domain Eukaryota; kingdom Viridiplantae; phylum Streptophyta; class Magnoliopsida; order Lamiales; family Orobanchaceae; genus Rehmannia; species Rehmannia glutinosa. Next base: position 450,585 of record JABTTQ020001711.1, on the reverse strand, counting down.
GTATATTTAGTTCTTCGATTATGTGTTTGAGATATTTGCATGGAGCTTTATATATGGATTGTTATGTCCTTTTTCTCCAGCTAGCCCGACTGCTAAGTGGTACAACAATTTGCAGGTGCTTCGTCATAAAGGACTAGTCGAGAGCGTATTGAAGGATGGGAGAATCCGGTGGCTTGTTTACTTGTCATCAACTAGTATGTCTGTGTTACCATTTTTTATACGTGCATACAGATGTCAGTCATTATATGGAAATGTGGCTATTACTTGCAGATTGCAAGACATGTTCGCTTATACTTGCTTCCTCTTTCTCTCATTGTTTTTGTTCTCTTACAATTTTTGGAAAAATAAAATTTTTAGGGAATGCAATTTGCATGCTGAATTTGGAAGTCTGCTAGTTGTGCAGCTGCAATTTTTTATTTACATCTTGCCTTAAAATTCAAATCTCACTATACTTTGTGATCAGTGATTTTCATATGACGTTTAGGTGTATATGGCGATTGTGGTGGTGCATGGGTAGATGAAGAGTAAGCATTCAATCGAAATTTATTTTCTTGGTCAATGTGGATTGTGGAGCTAGCATCCTCACTGTAAACATGCAAAATATTACATGGCACAGTTATCCCGTAAAGCCATCCAGTGAAATTGCTAGAGCAAGATTATCTGCTGAGGAAGAATGGTTATGTTTGGGCTATAATCTTGGTATAGCAGCGCATGCATTTCGTCTCGGTGGTATATATGGCCCTGGTAGAAGGTTAGTATAGAGTATTTAAATACAACATGTATACAATACATTTGTAGTCTTTTTTCTGTTCGATTCAGTTAAAGTTAACACGAGAAGATTATAATTTGATGAACATCTATGGTTTGACTTGAAATTGAGTTTTATATGTCTTTATGTCTTTCAGTGCCGTTGATACCATACTAAAGCAGGAGCCACTCTCAAAGGGTCAGAAAACAAGACTTCTGAAAAATTACACATCTCGTGTTCATGTTGCTGATATATGCCAAGCACTCCATGCCAGTATTTCGAAACCATCTCCCGGGTAGGTTATATGAATCTTTGGTACTTTCCTGTTCCTTAGTGAAATGGTAGCGAAGATGCTGATCTGTGGCCATGATTCCAATTTCTTTTCATGAAACTTCATATTGCTTGGAGATTGTTTAGGTGGATTGTTGGCAACATCTAATTGAAATAACTTCTAAGGGTGTTTGCCTGAGCTTATTATATGCTCTTCGAAACATCCTATACAATGTTGAGAGCTTATAACCTTTCAATAAGATGTTATGAGCTTATAAGTTTTCTGAAAAGTAAGGAGATCCCAATTTTTTTTTTTCAAAATAAGATCTTACTTTAACAATCTCCTTTAATTGTGACTATTTTATTACAAAATTGTCAATAACGAAGTGTAGATTATCTGCTTGTGCTTTACCTCAGGAAGATATACAACATAGTGGATGACGATCCTGCCCCACGAGAGGAAGTATTTGAGTTAGCTCAGAAGTTGGTTGATGGAAAATTTCCAGGCCGTGGAAAAAAGCTATATATACCTCCTGAAAGAGCAGAATCTGTTGTTACAGATAAATCTTCTCGGGGAGAAAAACGAGTCTCCAATGCTCGTATGAAGAATGAACTTGGAGTGAAGTTGCTTCATCCTACCTACAGATCTGGATTGCAAAGCATCATCGATAAAATGGACAGCTCACTTTTGCCAAGTTCACAACCAGGTTCGTGATATTCACTTATTACGTCGAGTTTGCTTCTTGGTTGGAATGCCTTGAATTACATATTTTGGAACACAATGGAGGTTTCATACCCAAAATCGGCATAATCGACATAATACCGTGTCCTCAATATCTGTAACTCGGTGTTGATTGATGGATAAGTTGAATTATGTTGTGCTAAACCTTTTTATGTGAGGAAGTAGTGCTAATCTTGAATTTAGAATATTTTTGATACGATGGTAAACTGTAAATTTGTTATGTTAACATGCATTTCCCCCTTTTTTTAAACCACTACAAATTAGTGTTCATTACTTGCCATGTTGCCATGCACAAAAAATCTCCTTCTTGATATCGGATTTCTTTTCAATTAGAAGCTTGCCTAATTGCTTTAAAATTCAGTAAAAAGAAGCAATTTTAGTAGAAATGGTACTCAAGATAAGTTATATAACTTGTTACAAAATTCTTGATTGATCTATTGATAGGAACAATTTTAAAATGCTGATGTTTTAATTTTTGAGTGTTGTTATTTTTGCCTGTCAAAATGACAAAAAGAAGTGTTGTTCTTTTTGTTGTGCTGAGGACTTTTAAGTAGTGGTTGGCAACCGACGCAAGAAAAACTGAAAAACAATTCAATAAAATCAGCCAAACGCGGTCTCCGTCCTCTTCCTTTCCATACCTATAACCAACTATTAAATGGAAATTTTCGGCGCACGTTTAATTTGGCCAAATCAGTTAAAATCATATAGCTACAGTTAGTCAGTCACACATTCCTGCTTTCAAAGTATAAAGTATTTATCAAATCGGATTTTGTATAATTAAATACAAAAGTTTACAACAAAAACATAAAAAAAATTAAAAAAAATCAATACATGCTGTATGAAGGTGTGGATTCACACGCCTTTCCGTTTTCAACTTTGGACTATGGTGTAGTATACTTTTACTTTACTTTTAATTATTTAATTATTTCGATATTCCGTTAAATTTGCTCATTCCAATTTCTAAGGAGCAGAAAATATGATCGAGTATCCAATGACGGAGCTAGGACACAGTGATGGGGTGGATCGATACACATAAGTGGAGTGGGTTGGATAGAACCAAGAAAAACCATATAAATTCTAACTATTTTTTTATAAAAAAAATCTCAGTAATATCTTTTTTTTTTTAAAAAGAGAGAGAGGGTTAAGGCCCAAGTTAGCCACCCTAGCTTCGCCATTGCGAGTAGCCGAGTATCACAATTTAAGGTCTAGTAAATGCTATTCCTGGAGGAATACACCATGTGTAGTATTTACTATAGATTTGCATGCAATACACACCTATTATATGGAATTGTGTGAATATATCCACAATAAATCTATGGTATTTATCCACTTGCAAAGTCGGCGAAGATTCCTCGTGTAGCGTGGATAAAACCCACAAGTTTACAACTAATCAACTCAAGCACATCACAATATCACAAAGTTTTCAAAGAGATGAATATTTTGTAAAATCCCAAGAAAACTTAATTACAAGATCAAATTACTTCACATTGTCAAAATAGCAAAAAGAACAAAAACAAGAATGTAAAAAAGAATCCTCTTCAAATTCTCACCATTTCCCTGACTAGTCTGTCCATTCAATCCACCTTCACTAAATGAACCAATATATCCATAATCATGCCCTGATAATCCACCATATCCACTTCCATATGAAAATCCATGAAACTGTACACCCAAAACTGGAAACAACACACCACCAAAACCAGCAAACATTCCAATATTATCAAAATTATTACCAAACACAGCATTAGCAAAATTACTAGCTTCAATTGGCGGTGCCGTTTGAGGTCTCTGCCCAGCCGGTCGACCCGGGATTTCGACGACGCCTTCAACAGGTTTTGATCTAGGATCAGTTGGTGTTTTTCCCCTGCCATATAGTGGAATCAATTTTTCTTCATCTATTAGGGCCTTATAAACAGGGCATTCATGGGATTGAGAGTGAAATTGTAGCCATTTATAAAGACATGGCCAGCAATGGAGATGCCCACAGAGAGTGATAACTGGTTCTTGAGCTATATCAAAGCAAATATTACATTCAAAATCGCCAACCTCATGAGCCTCTGCCTCGGACATTTATATATCTTGTATGCTTGAAACAAAGATGATGCCTATGAATCAATCACATTTTCAACAAGTGTATAAGATAAACTATAAAGGTCCAAATGTGTATACCAAATCTACAACTAAGCTTACAATTGAAATGCAGAGGTGCGAAGGAATTTAATATATTTTAAAGGGATAAATACAAAAACTACTCGTGCGATTTGGGGTAATTATAATATAACTCAAAAAGTTATATAATTACAAACCACTCATGGTTTGATCTCGCCTTACATATTCACCCAACTGTTACTTGAATTTGTTGACTTCATTAAATATACATTTACTGACTTCGTCAAATATTTTACAATTACATCCCTCATTTTTTTAAATATTACAAATAGGCAATAACCACTACTTTTCGTGTTATATTTTATAATTACATCCCTCGGTTTTCTAAATATTAAAATATGCAGACAAAAAGTTGGGGATATTTGTAACATTTAGAAAATCTGAGAGATATAATTATAAGATATTTGATGATGCTAGCAAATTTCGCCAGGTGAAGTAACAATTGGGTTAAATATGTAAGATGGAATCAACTCAAGGGAGTTTCTATAATTTTGAAACTTCTCGTGATTTTTTTGTAATTACGGTAAAGAGTTTTTGTAATCAAAATTTAATAGCCCACCAAAAAAATTACCACTATGCAACATTAGTCATTTGACGGAAAAAAAATTTATATATATAGCCCAAAAAGATGAGTTTGACAGTCACTGAACCATTTCACAAACTCAAATTAATTAATAAATTTAAAAACTTAAAACCCTAGATTAAAAAAAAACATTTTAATTTGTTGAAAAACCTTAATCAACTTCCAGAAATATACCAAAAATACATCAAAATAAATATAGATTAAAAAGAAATTGTAATCATAAAGCGAAATCTCACCGTTTTTATTGATCAGTAGAACAAATGAAGGGCGACTCGATTGTATTGTTGCCAAGGAATATAAATAAATCCAGAGATATAACTATGCTGAAAAACCCGACGGATTGTCGCCAAATAAATGAAACAGGATACATTTATAAATATATACAACGAGAAAGATGTACAAGAACGACTTTTGCAATAGTACTGAATTTTTGACTTTGGGATACCCTCAGTTCTCACTTGGTTAAAAATCGTCTCGTCGGCTTCTGCTTAGTAGTTTGATTTTTATTTTCGCTTTCCATGCAAAACTGAGAAAGTCAACTACATCAAGTTTTCTGCAAGGCAGGCTTTGTTTTTTCAAGGAGGTGATTGGTTTAGCTTATTTGAAAGATCCCCGAAGGAAAATTAGAAAATTGGTCCTTCTGTTGGCGTGTTGACTTTTAGTCGCAGTAAGTTGGCTTATTTGAAAATTAGTCACCCTAAGTTATGAAATTTGGACTTTTGGTCCCAAGTTGGCTTGTCTCAAAATTAGTCCTCTAAGTTAAAAAATTTTAGAAATTTCGTCCGATTTCACCTAAAATTTTCCAGTCCACCGAAATTACCGACTAGGATCTAAAACGACGCCAGACGAAAGACAATTCTTTTTCAAGAGTATGCAAAACATCACCTTCCACGCCCGACAACCATAAAATCATCTTCCTGATTATCAATCGTCGAAGAAGTTCGTTTGCGTAAATGCACGAGCACAATTCTCTTCAAGAGTATGCAAAACATCACCTTCGACGCCAGCAACCATAAAATCATCTTCCCGATTATCAATCGTCAAGAAGTCCATACTTGCGTACTCTTGCATACTCTTGAAAGAGAATTGTGCTCGTCGACGCCGTTTTAGATACTAGTCAAGAATTTCGTGGACTGAAAAATTTCAATGAAAATCTGACGAATTTCACAAATTTTATAACTTAGAGGACTAATTTTCAAACAGCCAACTTAGAGGACCAAAAGTCCAAATTTTATAACTTAGAGAACTAATTTTCAAACGGGCCAACTTAGAGGACCAAAAGTCCAAATTTCATAACTTAGAGGACTAATTTTCAAACAGGCCAACTTAGAGGACCAAAAGTCTGAACATGCCAACTTAGAAGACCAATTTTCTAATTTTCCCGATCCCCAAACCTCACCTCTTTAAACAACTGCAATAAGATGTTTACGCTTTTATAAGTTTTGTGCTTTATAAGATGTTTTTTAGAGCTTGTGAGAAGTTAGTGTTAAAATTTTGTTGCCTTAATTCTCGTGATTTAATACATATTCGTTCAGTGTTGGACATTGATATTGTAATACTGAAACAAACAACACACTCATATAGTGGAATAGAAATAACACGGGTATTTTAACGTGTTTAGAATCAGGGACGGATCTAAAAATATTTTACAATGTGGGCACAAAACAAAACAAAAACTTGTGTAACATGGCCGCACTATGCGACATAAAAAATGTAATATTTTTATTTATAAAAAGTAATACTTTTAGAGTGAAAAATGGCACTATGTCTGAATATACTTTTCTAGTCTAGTTGTACATGATTTGTATTAGTTTTTACTCTAAAATTATTATTTTTAACATTAAATAATATTATTTTTTATTTTCATCGCATACCAATGCCTCACAAAAAAACTACTCACAAAACAAATACAATTATAAACTACATCAAAAATAAAATAGGTACAATTATAAATTACACAAAAATAAAATAGGTACAATTATAAATTACACAAAAAAGTTAATGAGAGCATGAATTGTTTTTTTATTTTAAATATAGGTTTTAAAAAAAATAGTACGGGGCCATGTGCCCTCTGGCCTAATGGAGGTTGTGCATCCGTATCTGTTTAGAATATTCCTTAATCTTAATGAATAATGCGTGAGCCCACCTTAGAGAAGTAACAAGCCACAAATACAACTGATTTTATGCTTTTTCAAATACACCCTAGAGAAGTCACAATCCACTAATGACTGAGTCGATCCACGCCGTAGATCTTCATCTTTTTCTCCAAAGTAGGTATCTACATGAAAAACTTGGAGAAGAAAATCACAACTCATAATTCGTATGTTTTTCTTCAAGAGAGGGCTCTCTAGCCAATAATCTAGAAAAACGTTCCCTACAACATAGGAACAAATAGCCTACAAAACGGAAAGTCAACCAAACTTTGATTCTTTACTTCAAAAAAGATATCTTTCAAACAAGGAAAACAATCAAGCACAAATAAAGACAATTTCTAACAAAAAAACAATTATGATGAGATTTTCAACAACCTATAAAAAATAGAAATAATGCCAAACAAATAAGCACCAAATCTGGGACGCAATCTGTCCACATATCGTTCAGGCAGTGTTGTATCACTGGTTTACAATACTACAAACTTGTATTGTGCATACATAATAAACAGACCAAAATTAACAACTACCAAATGACAACTACCAAACATTAAGAATTAGATCATATTTTTAAAAATAAGTTGCTGAAATATTTGGATGAAATAAATGGTTGAAATAAGTTACTCGACCCTAACCATATATTATCCCTAACATAATCCAACAACGACATTTTTCTTTAGTTTATAACTGGTAAAATTTTCCCATTAATTGCTTTATTTAATCGTTCAGCTGCAGATTTCCAATTCTAATTTTTTATTCTATTGTTGGATAAATAATCCCTACCTCTAACACAAATATGTGATGAATGGGAATATGTATCATTCATTTGAATGATAAAAAAACAGCGTAAAATAGAAATGTGTCTGGCCCTAATTAAATGGACGACCTAAATTCAAATAAGAATTATTTTCCTTTTACATATTTATAAGGTTAATTGACGCTGGTATTGACATCACAATGTTAAAGTACAAAAATAAGAAAAAGGGCTTGTGTTGTTTAGGAAAAAATAGAATACATTTAATTCACTACATTCAAGGAACATAATAATTTGAACAGTTACATTAAAACCAACAGTAGAAAGCAGAGTCACACCCGCATTAATAGAATTTAAACTTAAAAATCTGTTGATTTTGGAATTTATTCGTTACCACTATAGCAAAATTTCATTGGCGCATAGTATTTTGAAGCTTTAGGATAATAAATGTTTATGATATATGGTCGGGTTTAATTTGGATGGAGCTAATTTAGGTAGTGCATGGATTAGATATTTTTTGATTTAAATATATCCTACTGTCTCATTCGATTGGCACTGAAAAAACAAACTCGAGTTTGAGGCAATAGCCTTATGCTAACCAGGTTAGCTGTAAGTTGTGCCATAAGTGGTGTAAAAGTGAGAATTTAAACTTGAGACTTTTGGCCTAGAGAGAAATGGATCATCTACGTTTTCATTATGTAAATTTAATGTTGATTTCGGAAAGAGAAAAACACACAACGGTAAAACAAATGTGTGAAAATGAAAAAGTAGGTCCCACGCATTTTTAACGAGTTGTCCTTTTCTTTCCAATATTTACTTTTCACATCTACAATGCTTTGAGAATATTATTTTCTAATGAAATTTTGTTTAATATTTTTAAAATTATAAAACGGGGTTAGGGAATGTAGATGATCCAAATCATGGAGTCAAAAATTCATCCTACTCCGCTAGGTATTGCTAGTAGGACTATTAATGTTGATCTAGTCTCTCGTCGTAGACCGTCTAACTGGATCTAGTGTAGATGATCCAAATCATGGAGTCAAAAATTCATCCTACTCCGCTAGGTATTGCTAGTAGGACTATTAATGTTGATCTAGTCTCCTGTCAGACCGTCTAACGGATCTAGATCCGTTAGACGGGTCTAAATATCCTACCCATCACCCATTATATAGATCTTTAGACACAAAATTGTAAAGAAATGATGAGAGCATGGAGATGGGTTGGGGAAAAACGAAGCGTGGAAGGCGCCGACCCACCACCCCCTCCGCCGATTCACTGGCCGCTTTGCTCTCTCACTCTCATTTTCTCTTCATTTAATGGAAACCCATGTATTAAAGTTCCTCTTTGTCGGGCTTCAACATATATAGGTTGGCCTTGATTTTTTTAATCATACTCCATATATAAGTGTTAATTTGTTGGATCACAAATTATAATTAATATTTGTTTTGTCTAGTTTTCATATTAATGACAATTAAGCATACTGGCTTTTTGTCCATAAGAAAATGTATTTATAAGCAATGCTTATTTTCTTCCATCAATACTTTTATGTCGAAATACTAATACATTTTATAAGAAAATTAATACTTTACAGAAGCAATACTAAAATACTCTATAGGAAATTACTAATACTTTTTCGAGAAACTATTAATACTTTTACGAGGGACAACTAATACATTTCGGGAGAGAAAAATTTAATTATATTCAGGAAAACTACTAAAATACTCTCCAGGGAACTACTAATACTTTTTCGAGAACTACTAATAATTCGTTTGGGATTATATTAATGAGAAATACTAAAATACTCTTCGAACTACTAATACATTTCGGAAGAATCGCTAATACTTTTTAGAAGGATCGCTAATACTTTTCGAATGATCATTAATACATTTCGGAGAAAAATTTAATTATATTCAGAAACTACTAAAATACTCTCCAGAAACTACTAATACTTTTTCGAGGAACTACTAATACTTTTTTGAGGGACTACTAATACATTTCGGGAGTATATTAATGAGAAATACTAAAATACTCTTCATGGAACTACTAATACATTTCAGAAGAACTGCTAATACTTTTTAGAAGGACGGCTAATACTTTTCGAATTTGTTAATACATTTCGGAGAAAAATTTAATTATATTCAAGGAAACTACTAAAATACTCTCCACTAACTACTAATACTTTTTTGATGAACTACTAATACTTTTTTGAGGACTTTGCTAATACATTTCGGGAGTATATTCATGAGAAATACTAAAATACTCTTGGGGACTACTAATACATTTGAAGAACTGCTAATCGTTTTAGAAGGGACGACTAATACGTTTAAAAACTACAATAATTTTTCGAAAAAAATAATACTTGTATTTTCGGATCTTTGTGAAAATATTTAAAATATGTGTGTTTAGAAATACATTGAAATGACCTAAACTAAATCATTTTATCTAAATCATATATAAAATGAACAAGATAAATAACCACCCACATAAATGGGTAAAACATGCAAAAAGAATCACATAATTAATGCAACAACAGTACTTTCTCAAATTAAAAAGCAGTGGAGACCCACCCCCAAGGCCCATGCCTATAGGAGGCATCTTGACACTAATGACGTGCGGGATTAGCTTAGTGGGATTATTGCATGGGCTAATATTGCATTATTTGAATTTGGGTTGGATTCGTCTGACGGGTCAAAAACCCGTCGACGATTCTGGGAGTTTTTTGTCATTAATGTTTTTTTCTTGTTGAGTAGGAAGCCGATTAATGTAGGTAATTTCCGCACCATACGAGTGTGATAGTGTCGGCGGCCCTTATGCAAGTTAGCCCCAAGATATTCTACGATTGGTTTTGGAATATTTTAGATCTGTAGATTAAACTTTATTTAGCAATAAACAAATAATAAATGAGCACCTCCCTTCGTTGAAGCAAACGAGTCTTTAAGTGGGAACAGAATTTCCAAAGATCTTTGTTTGACCTTCATTGATTTTTTATTTTCTATTTTTGGTTTCTTAGAGAATAAGTCGCCTTGATTAGTTACAACTATAATAATAATAATCCTTCCAATTGTTACATTTAAAGTATATTACTACAAATCATTTACTTAACAACAAGTTTTTGTGAGACGGTCTTACGGATTTAAATCAGTAAGACATGCACTCCCTAAGGACCCATCTTAAACGAATCGCTGAAAATAAATTTAAAAATAATAATGAACCATGAAGAAACAAAAATAAACCCTAAAAAAACGAAAACACGAAGAATAAACCCGAAAAACAAAAATAAAACCCAAAAATAAAAATAAACCCTAAAAATACTAAAAATACTAAAAACCCAAATCAATTAAAAATAAACCCAAAACAAAATAAACCCTAAAAAAACAAATATAAACCCTAAAAAAAATCTGAAAAAAAAATCTTTAAAACTTTGTGTAAGGACGACTCACGGATCTAAATTCGTGAGACCGTCTTCCGCAAGTTTTTGCTTTACTTAATTGTGCATTGTCATTATTCTTTTTTTTTTTCAAATGTCGTGTTTCAACTGAAATAGGAAATGTGATTCCGATCAATGATAGAACTCGCCCAATAGGAGTCCTACACGTAGTCCATTGCTATAACTTAAGAGAAAGGAGAAAAATGCAAAGTATAAACAAAAGAAAGGGGAAAATGCAAGGGTTTGTTATCTGTCAATTTTCTTGATACGAAAATAATTTCACATTTTCTCCTCCGTCTCCACCACACAATCCGCTTAGGGAGAATTGTGGGGTCCTCGGCCACGCCGGTGTACCAACGCCGTCCGCAGCCGATGACGTCCTTTAATACCCTCACGTATTATCTCTCGGAGCACCCCTCCATCGTCGGCTTCCGGTGGAGCCACGCCCAATCATGGGGATCCACGTGGTCATTCCTCTTCACCTCAATCGCCATTTACATCTCCACCGCCGTCCTTCTCGACGCGATTCTCCTCCTCCTCTTCCGCCACCGCCGCCCCATCCCCCTCGGCCCCCTCCCCGCCGTCCACTCCCTAGGCATGGCCTTAATCTCCGCCACGATCTTCGCCGGAATCCTCCTCTCCACCGCCGCAGAGATCCGCGACACGCGGTGGCTGTGGCGCCGCTCCCGCTCCCGCACCACCCCCTTCCAGTGGCTCCTCTGTTTCCCCCTCGGCACGCGCCCCTCCGGACGCGTATTCTTCTGGTCCTACGTCTACTACCTCTCGCGTTTCCTCCACGCGCTCCGCACGTTCGTAACCGTTCTTAGGTACAGAAAGCTCTCCGTCTTCAAACTGTTCAACCACTCGATTCTGATCTTCATGTCGTTCCTCTGGCTCGAATTCTCGCAGTCCTTTCAAGTTCTCGCGATTATTTTGACGACGCTGGTGTACTCAATCGTCTACGGTTACAGATTCTGGACGGCGATTGGATTGCCGAGCGCGTGTTTTCCGTTCGTGGTGAGCTGTCAGTTGGTTTTGCTGGGTTGTAATCTGGTGTGCCACTTTGGGGTGTTGCTCCTTCACTATATTAAGGGTGGGTGCAATGGGATTGGAGCTTGGGGTTTTAATTCGGTTCTCAATGGAGCGATTCTATTTTTCTTCTTGAATTTCTACGTGAGAATGTATCTGGAAAAGAGAACGGCCGGAGCTGGCGGCGCCGCCGGAGATGATCGCCGTTTCGTGGCTGAGAAATCGGAGTTGTTGAAGGACAAAGATATTTGAGGTCTGGCATCTCTTTTTTTCTTAATTTCGTTTTTCACCCCCACAGCTTTAGGTTAATAGTAAATTGTAACTAATTATTTTTTGAGAAGAAAATATTACTAATTAGTATATACTTAAATAATTTAATATCTGTATATCCCATGTAAATTTGATAAATATGGGGATAAAATGGGAGAAACCCCCTTTCCTTTCAGCTTTTGAGTAAATATTTTTCCTCTTTTTCCCCAATTGAATATGGGAAAATACTACTTTCAGTTGAGTGCATGTCAAAATTTACAACTTAGTACAGTACACTATACAAGCAATGGAATGAATGTATTTCTTTTTTTATAATCTTTTTGTATTTTTATGTTTTATTTTTGAAAAAAAAAACCGTTTCATGGTTATTTATAGTAAATTTCGTATTTAGCTTCCCCTTCTTGAAATGTCTTCATTATTTATGATCGTTCTTTACATGCAATGTTTTTATTGTTGTGTGCCTCCATCTAAATGAACTCTAGGCTCTAGCCCAGTACTGATGGCTCATGCCGAGTTTGTTTTGGCATCATTCGAAGTAAGGGTGGCAAATCGTTCGTGCCGGGCCGTTATCGGGCTGACACGATAACGGCACGGCACGATAAGCCCAAACACGAACACGGCACGATAAGCCCAAACACGAACACGGCACGATGCGATAAACGCGAGGCCTGAAATTTAAATCCGAACACGACACGTTAGAAACACGATAAACACAACACGACACGATAAGCACGATAAGGAAAATTATCAAATTTATTTAGGTAAGCCCATTAGGCCTGATTGGCCCGTTAAGCCCATTAACAAATAAAACTTATGATTTTTTTTATATTCTTTATATTTAATACTTAAAACATATATTCTAATAAATTATTAATAAAAATAGTCAAGTAAAAATAATCAATTATTATTAAATTACCCATATAAATAATTAATTACCAATAATTAAAAAAAATTATCGTGCCTTATCGTGTTTATCGTGCCAGCCCGATTTTTATTGTGTCTTATCATGTCAGCCGATAATGGCCCGAACCCGATAAGCCCCAGCCTAAACCCTATAATTTTGTGTCGTGTTTGTGTTGGTCAATCGTGTCGTGCCTCAAATTGCCACCCCAAATTCGAAGCACATTAATTTCAGGAAAAGGTATATAGTATATACCACTGTATCAAAACTTTTGTCCTAGATAATTGCAAAAGTGAAAATAATGTGAATAGGTCAAATTGACCACCGGATGTTGGAAAAGTACACGACATTATTAAATTGATAATTGAGACATTTTAATGCATTTATTGTATGTATAGACTATGGTGTATTGGGTGAATATATAATTGTAAAATATTTTATTTTGTAATAAAATGGGACTTAATAGGTGAAAAATGAACACAGAGAAACTCGAGTTCTTATATATTGAATAAAATACAAGTAACCCTATAAGGCCCAATCCTTGTTATGAGCCCACTTCAATACGAGGGATTTGGTCCACATCTTGTATGGTTAATAGTTGGGCATGAGACATCCTTCAACAGTTCAACTCGTCAAAACTAATCAACAAATGCATATTTCAGCATAACAGCTCTTGTATGGTTGGACTTTCAATTCCCAGACTAAATAAGGCCCATTTATATGGCTGCAATCGAACCAAACCGAGCCGAATTTTTGAGTGATTTATCGAACATATTGATGGCTCACGAATTTTTTCGAGCCTTATCGAACCTAAACGAGCTTAGTAAATATTAATTAACAATTAAAATATTCTTCACTTTATTACAAAAAATTAAATTATTTATATTTAAAATTCATAATATATTTATTAAAACTTATAATTTTATTCAATAAATTAATTTTATTGAAATATTTTTATATTATCTTAAGTAAAAATATAAAAAATTTAAATTAAAATCAAGTTATTGGTTCAATTTATACGAGCTTACTATCGAGCCTATTCACGAGCTTACTAACGAGCTTGTTCACGAGCTAACGAACCGAATATCTCTAAGTTTGAGTTTGGGAATTTATTTTACCGAGCCTCATTAAACGAACTCGAACGAGCTTTTATCGAATCGAGTTCAATAGCTCACGAAATGGCTTGATTCATTTGCGGCCTAGCCGCAAAACCGTATATCTTGTTGGATGGAGGATGGTATTATAAAAAGGGTAAGGGCATCTCCAACCTAACTCCATAATCTACCTTATTACACTAAATGTACAAAGAAATAATCTTCAACCCAAACCTTATACTAAATTTGGTATAGTGAATAGCGTTATTTACACCACCAAATTTGGTGTAATACAATATTTCGTATTTGCCCTCCAATTCTCTTCTACTTCAAATTCAAATTTCAATCGTATCCTCATTTTATATATTATTAATTTATATAACATAATCTTAATAATTAATTAATATTTTTTATAAATAATAATAATTAACAAATAATTATAATTTAAACCAAAAGAGATACTAATAATAATTGTAATTTTTATTTTTGTAATAACTAATTAATGCAATATTAATTAAATGTAAATATTTAGTTAAGTATATTAAAAGTAGAAAAATATACGTCAATGAAATAATTGTATAAACAAATAAATTTGTTTGCTATAAAATGAAAAATAAAAAATAAAATATTCATTTGGTGTAATGAGTTGGAGATAATTCTGACGAAATTACACCAAAATACCAAATTTGGTGTACTTTTTACATCAAATTTAGTGCAATGGATTGGAGATGTCCTAATTACCCAACACCACTTGAGGTTTGGTCATTTTTATCAAATTATATCTCTAGTTTTAATAGAATACTTTTATTATAGAACAAATAATTTAAGAACACAAAAGAACTAATATTAATAGAACTGTCAAAATATAAATAATAAGAAGAGAATAATTTAGAGAGAAATTAATTCTTTTATTTATCTTGATCTTGTGTGTCATCCAACAACAAAAACCTGTAGCCTATTTATAGGCATGATTGCAATCATGTTTCAATGGATTATGTAGTAATAGTGATGTATTAATTACAATGGAGTAGTTAGACATCCACTAAGTATTATGACATATCATAACACTCCCTCTTGGATGTCTCATTATTGAATGAGTATACATCGTTAAAAAAAACTTGAGCTGGAAAAATCCTGTTGGGAAAAAATTGGACACAATGGAAAAAGAGTATATTCTCAAATCCACACCTTATGCATAAGCTACCTCGTTAAAAATCTTATGCTAGAAAAACTCAATGGGATAAAACCGGACAAAAGAGAAAAAGAATACAATCCACAATATATTCGTTCCCCCTGAATTGTAGGATATTAGCTGCAGAACTTGATCCATCAATCTTACTTCATATTGATTCTTCTCATTCCAATGTCGCAAACTAGTTTCTCGAATGTAGACGTAGGCAAGGATTTTGTAAGCAGATCAGTAAGATTATGACAGGAGCGAATCTGTTGAACATCTACCTCTCCATTTTTCTAGAGCTCATGTGTATGGAAAAACTTTGGTGAAATATGTTTGGTTCTATCACCTTTTATGTAACTGCTTTTACTTGAATAGCAACGGTATCTATAACTGGCTTCAATTGATAACTATTTCTAATATGAGATATAACAGATCTTAACCAAATACACTTTTTGCCATCTTCATGAAGTGCAATTATCTCAGAAGGATTAGAAGAAGTGGACACTAATGTTTGTTTAGTAGATCGTCATGATATAGTTGTACCATTATAGAAAAATACATAACCATATTGGGATCGAGCTTTGTGCGGATCAGATCTATATCCCGTATCAACATAACCAACTAATCCAGAGTTAGTATTTTTTATGTCAATGTTGGTGACTGGAGATAACTCTCTTCAATTATTCCTGGATTAGTATTTTCTTTGGAGTAGAGTAACCTCAAATCTATAGTACCACTGAGGTATAGAAAAATGTATTTAATACCATTTCAGTGTCTTTGAGTTGCTCGAGTCAGATCGCGCAAGTAGATGTTTGATAAATGGTTTTATCATGATTTTGATGATTTTGTTTTATACCAAAACAATGGTCTTAAAGGTTGTCCAAATACTCCTAAATGATTTAAAATGGTTTTAATATTTTCCGGAGTATAACTTCAAGTTTTATTTTCGACAAAATTGGACAATACTTTTAATGATTTTCTGTTAATGTATTTTTACACCAAAACAATGTTTCTAAATGTTGTCCTAATACTCCCGATCGGTCTAAAATGTTTTCACTATTTTTCTGAGTATTTCTTGAAGTCTATTTTCGATATAAAATTGACAACACTTTTGTTTTGAGGTCAACCGGTCGCCGTATAGGGCAACCCGTACCTGAAAGTTGAGAAAAATAGAAAACTTCATGTTTGCAGAAAATGGTCAGGGCAACCGGTCTCCTATAGGGCAACCGGTGGCGTCGACCGGTCGACCCCTTGGCGACCGACTGGGAGCAAAAATTGAAAGAACATTTGCCCTTCGTTTTTTGAAGTTGTGCGACCAGGTTGAAGTAAGGGACGACCTGGTCGAACCCTACGCCGACCGGGCGCCTGCAAATGTGTATTCTCTTTTTCTAACGTCTATTTGTGTGCACGGCCGCCTCAAGTTTGACAAAGAAAAAAAACCGTTGTGCGTGATGACTTTTCCCTAAATTGTGGGATTGATTTCTAACAGACTATAATCTTGATTTTAATTGCAATTTTTTTGTAGAAATCAGATTCCAAGAGGAGCCTATCAAGTATCAATCATCTCCTATAAATAGAGGAAGAATTGAAGCAACAAAACATGAGAGAAAACTACAACACAACAAGATACACTCAAGAATACACTTGTGCTTACATTGTCATATTTCTTGTCGTAATTTGCCTAGCTATTCACTTTCACATTCTTGAGGTCTAGGTTATTCTTGATTACACTTGCACTCTATTGTATTATCAATTATCGAGTTGTAATCTTGAATTTGGGTAATCATTCAACACAAGATATCCTTGTGAGTGTTCTTGTGGTAAGAACACACTTGGGTGATCTAGGTGATAGGTGTAAGAAGATTGTGGTAATCTTCTTGTTGAGGTGTTGAAGAGTGTGGTGCTCTTCAGGGTGAAAGATTGTGGTAATCTTCACAAGGTGCCGTTGGAGATTGTGGTAATCTTCAAGTGAGATTGTGGTAATCTCAAAGGTGGTGTTGAAGAAGAGTGTGGTGCTCTTCAAGGTGTTGTAAGTTGAATTTGTATTAATTTTGGTAATTAATAAAATTCTTTTTCTTTTTGAAATCCATCCCGGATATACTGGGGTGGTAGAGGATTAGGCCCTAGGTGGGTTGAACCTCTTTAAATCGACGTGTGTTGTTTATATTCCGCACCTTTATTATTGTATTTGAGCATTCGGTTTTAAAAAGAGGGCGATATCGAAAAGATGGAGATAATCTATTCACCCTCTGATTATCGTGAGCCGCTGGACTTACAAGTGGTATCGAGCCAAACTTTTGGCAAGCTCGTTTCACATCGCGAGTGAAGAGAAACGATCGTCGGCTACTTAACGAAGCTCATCTTTCCGACACCTCCACCACCAAGCCACCTCGGTTTGATTCCAAAAATTTTATATTTTGGAAAGAAAGAATGGAATGCTACTTACAAGGTTGCGGGTTCGACATTTGGAACACCGTCATTAATGGAGAATCCATTCCGATGAAAAATACACCACACACCTCAAAAGGCTTCAAAAAGCTCAATGATGAAGAGAAGAAAATCATCTCCTCAAATGGTAAAGCTCTTAATATTTTACATTGTTCACTTACCACTTTGGAATTTGATCATGTTGTAGGTATTCGATCGGGGCACATGAAGTATGGCAAAATTAGAAGCCATATATGAAGTATATGCAAATGAAAGGAGCAACTCAAAAACATCTACTTCACAAATGGATACAACATCAAATTCAACAACATGGGATAAGCCTTCTACAACCTCCCATGATGAACAAGTTGAACAATGCCTCATGGGCATCGAAGAAGAAAACGAGGTAAGTTCTAAACCCTCTACTTCTTATGACAATGAATTGCAAAATGAATATAGTGACTTGCAAAATGATTATGATGAGCTACAAGATGAATTCCAAAACTTACTTGTTAAATACAAAAATTTGAAAAAGGAATTCATTGTTTTAAAGAATGATAAGGATAGTTTATTTACTTCCTATGAATCACTATCATGTGCTCACACCACCACTCTTGACAAGGTTAGAAACCTTGAGAAAGAAAATAAGACTCTTGTTGAGGATATAAATTGCTTGAAAAATGATTTATCTAAATCCAACTTGAGTACCGATAAGATGACCAATATTGTTGATTGTTGTGATAATTCAAACTAGAACTTGATCATAAGCCTAAGGGTGTCAATCACATGAAAAAGAATCAAGTCTCTAAGACGTTGGTCATTATGCTCCTAGAATTATTACATGTTTTTATTATGTAAAAAGGGTCATACGGTAAATACTTGTCGGCTAGAAATAGCTCCACTATTGTTGGAGACCTAAAAGTCTCAAGACCAATCCCAAAGGACCCAAACACATAAGGGTACCACAAAACAATGTCATATTAGGTACCCGTGAAATAATGATCAAGAAAATTTATACCGCCAAGACATCAAATGACCGTTTCATGTGATCAAAGAAAGAGAAACTATGTTCGACAAAGCCAATTTCCAAGAAGAGGATATAATCAAAAATGGGAAGAACACAATCCTTGGAAATGGCAAAGACAAGATGATTTTCAAAGAAGAAGAGACCATCAACAATGGGAAGGACAAAAATTTTGGAGATGGAGTAATTGGAGAGATTACTATCAACATGAAGATTTTCAAAAGGGAAAATATCATCAACAATGGAAAAACCCATGGAAACGGCATAATTGGTAAACCGTATCTCCCTTATTAAATATGCATTTTATTTGTCTATTATGTATGTTTTTATTTGTGTCCTACTTGCAAAATGAGTTTTCATGTATTTTAAATTAAGGTCTTCAAAACTTATTTGTTTTTAAAAAGGAAGACCTTATATGATGTTTTTAAAACTCTTGTGCATTTTTGTAGACTAAAGTGTATTATCATCTCTTATGGATTTTTATGGCATGAGCTTACTTGTGATATCTCTTAGCCTACACTTTTATCATTATGATTTGTGCTAGATTTGTTTTAAGAATTGTGTAGATTTACATATTTTGACAAATGGCCATTTTCGTCATTATTTGTCAAGAAAAGGCATAAATTATCGAGTATGTTTACTTGTGTTATTCTTACTCTTATAGACTCGATATATGTATTGCCATGTGCCTATGTGCTTGTTTTTCATAGTATTTCATACAAATGCCATTAAGAGGATTTTTAGATTTTTTGAAAGGCATTATTCGATATTTGATTGCACATATTTGCTTTGTCAACTTTTGTTCAAATACTTCTTTTAAATGAGGTCTCAATTATATGCTATCGGTTTCTCAAATTTCAAAAGAGACCTTTTATAGCTTTCTTAAGCTTATTTGAACTTGCATTAGATTCTTGATGATATTCTAAATGCATAGTATGTGTTTCTTGGTCTATGTATAGTGTATATTTCTACTATGCAAGATATTTTGTGATTGAGGCATGTTTTTACACTTGGACTATTTTTTCTTGCTTATATAAGCAATGCCGGTAATGAGTTTGTTAAGGTGTGTAGATGAGAAATGAAGAACTCCAAATATTAGTTACCTCAAAATATTTGGATGTAAATGTTCTATTATGAACACCTTAGATCAATTGGATGGCCTATGATGATAGTGATGAAGAAGACAAAAAGGGTATTCCTGGAACAAACTCGATGACCAAGGCAACATTGGTCGAACTAAGGCGAGGTTAGTAGCTCGAAGGTATTTTCAAGAAGAAGGTAATTAATTTTGTTGTAACATTTGCACTCATAGACATTTAGTAGCTATTTGCATTTTACTTGCCCATTCTTGTTTTAAAGAAAATTTCAAGCTTTACCAAATGGATGTTAAATCCAACTTTCTAAACGGTTTTATTCAAATATAAGTCTATCGAGTCTAAAATTTTAGGCCAATGATTCTTTGTACAATTGATAGACTTAGCTATTTTTGCAAAATGATTTTACAAAAGGTAAAGTTGATACTACACTTCTTGTTTTGAAAAAGGGCAAGGTTGTTTACTTGTGCAAATTTTTGTTGATAATGGTGCTACTAATGAATATTTGTGCAAGATATGTTTTTCTAAGTTGATACTAGGTGAACTTGAGATGAGAATGATGAGGAGCTCAATTTATCGCTGACTTCAAATTATTCAATGCCAAGAAGATGGTTATATTTCAAAAGAACTCTTGAAGGAGTTAGGCATTGAAGAAAGAAAAACTATCTCAACCTCTATGGCTAAAGATTGACAAAGGTTGAGAAAGGCATGTCGGTTGACAAACAAATTCGAGGTATGTTTTCTTGTATTATTCCTATAGACTCGACATTCCATATGCCTTATGTCTATATGCTCGACTTCAAAAACTATCCCAACGAATCTCATTAAAGTGCCATTAAAAGAAATTTTCAAATATTTGAAAGGCACTTCTTCTTATGACTTGTTGTATCCAAAGCTTTAAAACGTTCTTATTTTTTCGGGATAACAAGTTCGGTATCTAATATACGGTTATTCGTATTAAAAATTTGGTTCGTCATAATCGAACTAAACATATTGAGATTCGATATATTTTTTAGGGATTGTGATTTTTAACAAAAACTTGAGATGTGTTTAATTCCGTCTCAAGGATAACTCGCGACTTTTGATCGTTAACTACGCCGAGTATTTTACCTCATTTCGAGCTTGATTATAACATAATGTATATTGAATGAGGTCTACGTTTGCATTTTGCACGTTTTTAAAACTTAGGGGCGAAAAATCGGATTTTTGGATAAAACTTGGATTTTTCAAACGTAACCATAACAATGGGTCGCCGGGCGACCGACCGGTCGCCCACTAGCTCGACCGGCGCCCATGCCCTGGACCGTCGCCCGGATGATTTTTTTGGCTAAAAATAGTTCTTTCCGGACTTCGCCATTTTGGCTTATTATGTCCATTTTTCGTCCCCTTTGCAAATTGCACACAAATTTCACCCCAAACTTGTTTTATTGCATACATTTTATATTTTGGGGATTATCTAGCTCGGTTATCATCATCATTGCTCAACTTTACCGATTGAATGGTAAGAATTTCACTATCTTTAGCTCAATTGGGTTGAACCCTTGAGTTTGTGGCTTATATGTATTTTTCTTGATGTAATTCATATATGTTTGTGATGAGCTTATTGATTGTTGATGAATGATATTTGTTATATTGTATTTGGTGATGAAAAACTTGGCTTGATTTCATTTACAAGGGCTATATATAACTTTTTCTATTTTTGACGCCTTGCCAAGTGTTCGATAAAACGCGTTTCAATGAAAAATTCATCACCTACATGATTCTCTCGATTTCAAAAGTCTTATACATTTATAGAGATCATGTTTTGCTTATCAAATGAGTTTTCATAAACCTCTACAAGTCGTATGATTCGACTTTTCCCTCCTATTTGGTTTATAAGCTTCAATGCTCAAATAGCTCGATACATCGGTTTAGTTGTGCTCTTTGATATGAATATATGATGTATTTATCGTGCTAACATTCTTTTTGATGATTCCAAAGGGGGAGAAATAGGTTATAAGCTCTTTAGCTCAAAGAAGCTAAGAAAAGCTTAACGAAAAGAAGCTATATGTTGTGGCTATTGAAAGTCATAAGTTGTGGATCATATTTTGTCCACTCTTGGTATATTGTGGTTGTATATGTTTCTTAGTCCATTAGTTGTAGTATGGACCTATATATGTTTCTAACGATGTCTCTTTGACAGAGGAGCTTTTAAGTTTTGATACTTAAGCTCAATATTGAAAAGCTAAGCCTTTAGCTTTTGATTAAGTTGCTTCTATATAACTCTTGTTGTGCATGTTGATAGGGGGAGCATTTGCTATATGTGTTTGAATATCTCTACTCCCATCATTGTGATTATATTGCGTGGAATGTTGTCGCTCACAACGGAAAGTTCCTTTTTACCGGTAAAAATGTTTTGTTTTCAAAATCGACCTCGTTAAAATAGTTTTGGTTTGTAATCATCAAAAAGGGGAGATTGTTTGATAAATGGTTTTATCATGATTTTGATGATTTTGTTTTATACCAAAACAATGGTCTTAAAGGTTGTCCAAATACTCCTAAATGATTTAAAATGGTTTTAATATTTTCCTATATAACTTCAAGTTTTATTTTCGACAAAATTGGACAACACTTTTAATGATTTTCTTAATGTATTTTTACACCAAAACAATGTTTCTAAATGTTGTCCTAATACTCCCGATCGGTCTAAAATGTTTTCACTATTTTTCTGGAGTATTTCTTGAAGTCTATTTTCGATATAAAATTGGACAACACTTTTGTTTTGAGGTCAACCTTGAGTCGTATAGGGCAACCCGTACACTGAAAGTTGAGAAAAACAAAAACTTCATGTTTGCGAGAAAATGGTCGTGGCAACCGGTCGCCCTATAGGCAACCGGTGGCGCGTCGACCGTCGACCCCTTATGCGACCGGCACTGGGAGCAAAAATTGAAACAGAACATTTGCCCTTCGTTTTTTTGAAGTTGTGCGACCGGTTGAAGTAAGGGGACGACCGGTCGAACCCTACGTCGACCGGTCGCCTGTGTAAATGTGTATTCTCTTTTTTCTAACGCGTCTATTTGTGTGCGACCGTCGCCCTCAAGTTTGACAAAAAAATGTAACCGTTGTGCAGCAGACAGACTTTTCCTAAATTGTGGGATTGATTTCTAACAGCTATAATCTTGATTTTAATTGCAATTTTTTTGTAGAAATCAGATTCCAAGAGGAGCCTATCAAGTATCAATCATCTCCTATAAATAGAGGAAGAATTGAAGCAACAAAACATGAGAGAAAACTACAACACAACAAGATACACTCAAGAATACACTTGTGCTTACATTGTCATATTTCTTGCGTAATTTGCTTAGCTATTCACTTTCACATTCTTGAGGTCTAGGCTATTCTTGATTACACTTGCACTCTATTGTATTATCAATTATCGAGTTGTAATCTTGAATTTGGGTAATCATTCAACACAAGATATCCTTGTGAGTGTTCTTGGTAAGAACACACTTGGGTGATCTAGGTGATAGGTGTAAGAAGATTGTGGTAATCTTCTTGTTGAGGTGTTGAAGAGTGTGGTGCTCTTCAAGGGTGAAGATTGTGGTAATCTTCACAAGGTGCCGTTTGGAGATTGTGGTAATCTTCAAGTGAGATTGTGGTAATCTCAAAGGTGGTGTTGAAGAAGAGTGTGGTGCTCTTCAAGGTGTTGTAAGTTGAATTTGTATTAATTTTGGTAATTAATAAAATTCTTTTTCTTTTTGAAATCCATCCCGGATATACTGGGGTGGTAGAGGATTAGGCCCTAGGTGGGTTGAACCTCTTTAAATCGACGTGTGTTGTTTATATTCCGCACCTTTATTATTGTATTTGAGCATTCGGTTTTAAAAAGAGGGCGATATCAAAAAGATGGAGATAATCTATTCACCCCCCCTCTAGATTATCGTAGCCGCTTGGACTTACAATGATTGACAAAGATAAGCGACATTTGGTCCTGTATTATGCTAAATACATTAATGCTCCAATAGCATTGAGATAAGGTACTTTAGGACCCAAAATTTATTCGTCATCTCCTTCAGTCGAAATGGATCTTTATTGGGATCTAAACTTCGTACGACCATAGGGATACTTAAGGAATGAGTATTGTCCATATTAAACCATCTGGGCAATCTTTTGGTAGCAGATTGGTCAACAAGTATTCCGTTATATTTATGATCTAACTCAAGACTAATACAAAGTTTGGTTTTCCCAAGATTGTTAACCCCAAACTCCTTCTTTAGATATTCAGCAACATTAGATAATTCTTCAAGTATGCCAATAAAATTAATGTCATCGACATATACCGCAATGATAGCAAATCTGGTATCTGATCTTTTAACGCATGGACAAATAGGATTGTTTTTGTAACCTTCCCTAGAAAGGTATTCATTCAACC
The DNA here is from genome assembly GCA_016081115.2 of Rehmannia glutinosa. Lineage (NCBI taxonomy): Eukaryota > Viridiplantae > Streptophyta > Magnoliopsida > Lamiales > Orobanchaceae > Rehmannia > Rehmannia glutinosa. Next base: position 426,315 of record JABTTQ020001711.1, on the reverse strand, counting down.
TATGGTACCACATGCGACCAGATTGCTTTAATCCATACAACAATCTTCACAGTTTGATCGAGTAGAGTTTACAAGGAGTGTCTGATTTTAGTGTTTTATATCCATCGGTGATTTTCATATGAATATCAGAATCAAATGAACCATATAGATATGTCGTTACCACGTCCATTAAGCGCATATCCAGATTCTCGTGGACAACCATACTAATGAGAAAACGAAACGTGGTATTATCCATCACAGGTGAATATCTTTCATCATAGTCAATCCCAGGTCTTTTGGAATATAAGTGTCTACAGATCCATCTGGAGCATGCTTACTAGCATCAATTTTTCCCTTTCTTTTTTGAGGAATGGTATCTTTTGAGCCAATCCGGAATATGAGACTTCATGACTTTGCTAGCATCATTAAATGCATCAGGAAGTCTATTTGCAATATTCTGCAAATTAATTATTCTAGCAACCTCACTTTCACATTTAGGAGTACGCATGTCCAAATAGGATAAACTTTGTTCAATCCAGGAGAGATTCTCAACTGGTTTTTGTTTATTATTTTGCAATACATTTTTATTCATCCCTATTAATGGAAATGTTGTTTCATCAAAAGACAATCCACAAATCGAGCGGTAAATAAATCTCATATTGTTAAGTTGGTATTTTACCAACTTAATAATGTATTTTAGACTAGGATTTTATATTAATTTTGGATGTTTTAGAGTCGTTAGAGTCCATTTTATTTCATTCAGTGTCGTTGAAGAGTTAATACAGATTTTGGTAGCCGAAAATTGATGAAAACAGCGAAAAACGTGTTTGGGAGGAAGAAATCGCATTTGAAGAAGAAGGAAAAGAGGAAAAATCGCAGTTTTGGGCTTGAATAGGCATGGCGCTGCAGCGCCAAGACCCCCGCGCTGCAGCACCGGGCGGACATTAGGACGGGCGCCGCATCGCCCCTGGGCGGAAATTACAATGTAACTTATTCCTTTTTCTTGGACTTTTGTGGGGGTATAAATACAAGTCTTGGGGGGTGAAATTAGGGATCTGGGACCCTTGGAAAGACAACAAAGCAACAAGAAGACAAGGAAGAAGGCTAGAAACACATTGGGAAAAGCTTGAAGAAGAAGATTGAAGGCTCTTATCATCTAGAAATAGAGAAGATCCCTCAACTCTTGTTCTTATTTTGTTACTTTCTCCATGTCTTGTAAGATGTATTGTTGTATTCTTATGGATTCATTTTCTTCAATCATGAGCTAAACTTTATAATTCTATTGCATTCTTTGTTGCTCAAGAAATCATTGATAATGATTATGATAGTGAACCACATTCTATAATAGAAAGCCGTCAGAGGCCTGACTGGCCTATGTGGGAGGAAGCGATAAAATATGAATTAGCTTCATAGAGAAACAAAATGTATTTAGAAAAATTACTCGAACTTCAGACAATGTAAAACTCATTGGGTACAAGTGAGTATTTCAAAAGAGAAATGAGAAAAATGAGGTAATGAGATACAAAACTCGACTCGTGGCTCAAGGATCTGTTAAAAACTAACTCCTGTTGGTTACACTCTAATAGCCCCCTGCAAACTTAAGGTAGCATCAGACACCTTAAGTTTGTTTCTCATAACTTCAAACATAGTACTGGAGTTGGCCTTAGTGAATATGTCAGCAATCTGATCTATAGCTGGGACATGTCTGATGTCAACAAGTTTTTGCTGCACTTTTTCTCTTACAAAATAAAGACCAAGTTCGATATGCTTGGTCCGAGCATGAAGGACAGGATTGGCTGTAAGTTGAACTGTGCTCAAGTTATCACACCATACCACATGAGCCTTAGTAACATTAATATGCAACTCCTGTAACAACCCACGTACCCAAGTGATTTCAGCAACAAGACTTGCAACACTTCTATATTCTACTTCAGTTGAGGACCTTGAGATGGTATGTTGCTTTTTGGACTGCCAAGAAATAAGATTGGAACCTAAGAACAAGCAATACCCTGTAGTAGATCTCCTATCATCACAATTAGATACCCAGTCAGCATCACAATATCCTACCAGATTGAACTGCAAAGATGGACCTGGAGAGAAATGCAAACCATAATCCACTGTTCCATTGAGATATCTAAGTATAAGTTTAACAGTTTTCCAATGAGAATTAAGAGGCCTGTGCATAAACTGACACACCTTGTTCACAACAAATGAAATTTCAGGCCTAGTTATTGTCACATACTGCAAGGCACCAACAGTACTTCTATAAATCTGAGCATTAACCATACAATCATCTCCATAGGCAGACAACCTTTCTCCTGAAGCCATGGGAGAATGAATAGGTTCTGCATTTTGCATCTTGACTCTACCAAGTAAATCCTTAACATATTTAGCTTGAGAAAGAAAAATTCCCTGCTGAGTGTTCTGAACCTGAATTCCCAGAAAGTAATCAATATTTCCAAGATCCCTTAATGAGAATGCTTTGCTGAGATTAGTAATAAAGGACTGAACTTCATGTGGATTACTACCAGTTACCAAGATATCATCCACATACACAAGTACAATTAGTATATCTGTGTTGTGTCTCACAAACAATGAGTGGTCAGACTTGGTGGAATGAAGACCAAAGGAAGATATCACCTGATAGAGCTTGTCGAACCACTCCCTGGGAGCCTGTTTCAAACCGTAGAGAGACTTCTGTAGTCTACATACATGCTGAGGGTAATTGGGATCTTCAAAACCAAAGGGCTGATGCATATAAACCTCCTCCTTTAAATCACCATTAAGAAAAGCATTGGCAATATCAAGCTGCCTTATTGACCATTTTCTGCTAATAGCCAAGGTAAGCACAATTCTGATAGTGGTAGGTTTAACCACAAGACTGAATGTATCTGTAAAATCAAAGCCCGCAACTTGACTGAAACCCTTAGCAACAAGCCTAGCCTTGTACTTGTTGATTGTACCATCAAAGTTTTCTTTCACTCTAAACACCCATTTGCACCCAATGGCATGTTTGTTGTGAGGTAAAGGAACAAGTTGCCATGTGTTATTCCTCAAGAGAGCCAAATACTAATCTGTCATAGCCTGCTTCCATCTATCATCAAGCAAGGTTGTCTTAGCATCAGGTGGTTCTGTAGTTGCTGCAAAGACTTTGGGTCTAAACACCCCATTTTTGGCCCTTGTAACCATAGGATGAGTATTGGTGACAGAACCTGTAGGGTCATGCTGCTCTTCAAAAACAACAATAGAGTTATCATGATTAATATGTAAAGGATTAAAATCAGATACATTAGGCTCTTGAGAAACAGAATTAGTGGATGAAGGAGAATTAGTGGATGAAGGAGAGCAGAAGAGCTTGGAATGGGAGAAGGAATGACATTAGAATGAGTATATGTAGGAAGTACAGAAAGAGGGACTGAAGAAGATGGAGAAGAGACTGAAGTGGAGACAGTGGAAGACACAGTTGAGCAAAAGGGAAGTGAGTTTCATCAAACAAAACATCTCTAGAAATTATTATTTTCCCTGTGTCTGTTAAACACTTGTAGCCTTTGTGAATAAGACTATAACCTAAGAAAGTGCAAGGAGAGGATCTGTAAGAGAATTTATGCTGGTTATATGGTCTGAGATTGGGAAAACAAAGGCAACCAAAAGTTTTAAGAGACAGATAAAGAGGTTTTTGATGAAAGAGGACCTCAAGTGGACTTTTGTGTTGAAGAAGAGGAGTAGGGAGCCTGTTGATGAGGTATACAGAGGTTCTAAAGGCTTCATCCCAGAATTTCATGGGTAGAGAGGCCTGAGCAAGTAGAGTAAGACCTATGTCAACAATATGACGATGTTTTCTTTCAGCAAGTCCATTTTGTTCATGTGTGTAGGGACAGGGATGTTGATGAGTTATGCCATGAGTGGTAAGATAGTTTGTAAAGGGTCTGAATTCCCCTCCCCAATCTGTTTGAATTGCTTTGATTTTATGGCCCAATTGTAATTCAACATGAGTTTTAAAATTAAGGAAGGCTGTGAAGGCTTCAGATTTTTGTCTTAGAAGATACACCCAAGTGAATCTAGAAAAGGTGTCAATAAAGTGTATATAATATCTATATCCATTAGAAGAGGCCATAGGGGAAGGGCCCCAAAGATCTGAGTGAATAAGTTGCAAAGGAGCAGTATAAATAGTATTGGAATGAGAAAAAGGGAATTTGTGTGTTTTACCTAGGCAACAAGATTGACAAAGATCAGCAGAATTAGACTTTTTAAGACAAGAAATAGAACATTGAGATAGAACAGACTGAACAATTTTGTCACTTGGATGACCAAGTCTTTTATGCCATACATCAAAGTCAGCTGTAGTAGAAGCCAAATTACAAAATGAGGAAGAAATGTATTTATTACAATAAGGAGATACAACAACCTTATTTTCAGGTGAACTAGAACACAATCTAAGCTGTTGATGAGGGAAGACATATAGGCCATTTTGGAGATGACCTCTTAGGAGTATAGCATGTGTAACTGAATCCTTCACAAGACAGAAATCAGCATGAAATTGGAAGTACACTTTGTTGTCTCTTGAGAACTTGGAAACACTAAGAAGATTCTTTGTAATCTGAGGCACATGCAAAATTTGAGTAAGATTAAGAGTACGATTTGAAAAGTAGGGTGAAGAGAATGAAGAAGAGCCAATGTGCTGAATGTTTAATCCCTTACCATTTCCCATTTTAACTTGTTCATTGCCATGATAAGGAGCATGCACCATCAAGTTCTGTGGATCAGCTGTAATATGATTGGTGGCACCTGAGTCAGGGTACCACTCTTCATGCCCTGCATTAGCATTATACTGAGAAGGAGAAACATCTGCAACCTGAGTTTGAGCCACATTTCCTTGAAAACTGAAGGTAGAATTAGATGTAGGAGGACGATGAGATGACTGAGAGAGGCCTGTAGACTGATTAGGTCCCTGAAAATTCTGATCAAATCTGTAGTAGCATTGAGGTGCCATGTGATTAGTTCTTCCACACAACTGACACATTATTCGATTAGAGAAGTACCCACGCCCTCTATGAAATCTGTTATTTCCACGAAATCTACAAAAATTTCCTCGAGGTACAAAACCTATCCCTCTAGCATAATTGGAGTTATAACCATGATGTTGAGAACCAGCAAAATTACCATTATTGGAGTGCATAGCAGAATTCTGAGAAATAGCAACATTAGCCATAACAGTCTCAATGGATTTTGAAGATCTTTCAATCCGAGCTTCATGTGCAAGAAGTAAAGATTCAATTTCAGGCACAGAGTAAGCATCATTTCTAGTAGTAACAGATAGCACAAAAGTTTCATATTCCCCAGGCAAACCTTCCAAAATAGCATCAACATGATCCTTTTCAGAAACCGGATGACCAACAAGTGTTAACATATCAACACAATGACGAATTTTAAGCACATACTCATTAATAGACAGAGATCCTTTTTTCTGATTTTGTAATTGCATCTTGAACTGACTCACTTTTGCACGAATTTGGGCAGCAAAATAAATTTCCAATGTGTGCCAGGCCGATGCAGAAGAATCACAATTAACTAACCGAGTAAGTATATCTTCACTGACGGAGGCAAGTATCCAAGAGAGAATGAGTTGATCCTGTTGCTCCCATTCTAAAAATGTCGGATTAATGTTTGCAGAACCACCATCGGATGATGAAGGGAGAAATTTCAGAGGCGAAGCATGATCGGAGCTGAGAAAAGCTTGAAGACGATGGCCTCTAACTGTAGCTACCACTTGCTTTTTCCAGATGAGAAAGTTATCATGATTCAATTTTGATGAAATCGGATGAGAAAAGGTGATCGAGAGAACGCAGACGAATAAGACGTAGTGTTCGCCATGAAAGATATTTTCCGGTGAGCCTCCGGCTACCGGCCTGATACCATGTTAATGTGAGCTATAAAGATGATTTGAGAGGAAGAAGCATTTTTATTAGAATTGAATTGATTAGTACAGTACATATGCTGCAGCTATTTATATACAAATGGAATGTAACAGTGTTTAACTAACTTCTTAACAACTAACCAACTATCAAACTAACTAACAAACAAAACTGATATCTGTTAACAACTAACTCCTGTTGGTTACACTTTAATAATTGAGAAGGTTGTTTTCTGAGGATGGAGCAAATGGGCTTGAGCCTAGAACTTAAATTGGGCTGGAATGAAGGAAGAAGAGGAGTCTTGAAATAGTATTGGATTGAGGTGGGAGAACATTTCCCATGATAATGTAGAAAAAAATCAGAAACATGGGAGAACAGTTCCCATAAAGTAGAGATTGCTTATCAAAACTTTTCATATGGAGATTTTATTTTTTACCCTAAACTGCAAATGTCTGCGAAAATTTTCAAAAAATGCACTATTCATTCAACTTTAATATTTCTCTTATCAATCACATCTACACATTTTTTTAAAAACTAGTAATCATTATTATACATCCTTACACAAATTCTACTATTCACTCACTCACGCATTTCTAACTACCAATCACACTCAATTATTATTTTACTTTTTTTTTATATCAATTCAACTTTCATCATTACATTTTCATCTCATATCCAATCACAATCTCAAAATTTATTTTTTTTTCGTCCAATGTTTTCCCCATTATTCTCTAGCAAAAAGAAAATTTTCAAAATAAATTCATATCCAATCGTTATCTTAAAAATGATGGTATGGGATGGACATAGAGGAATTTGGCATTAGGATTTGGGACTTTTTTTTTCTTTTATCAGGCTATCGGCTTCGCTTAGGCCCCCAAACAGTGTCCCTAAAGTCCTGAAAAAAGTCAATAAGGGACTCAATGCCATACTGCACATTTTAACCTCCCTTCAAGAAGAAGTTGGTTTCTAGTGGGATTCGAATCCCTACCCTGTTGGCCTCCCCCAAAAAGTCGTTGGTTTCTAGTTGGATTCGAATTCCTTGTTTCTGGGTTTCTTGGCTGGTTCATATTTTTGGGATGTTTCAATTAATTATTTATTTTATTCTCTTATTTATTTTCAAGATGGTTGGCATGATTGAGGACGAATATGAGAGAAAACATTTATACATACACCTATACATACATATGTGTATGCATATGTATGGATATAGGTGAATTTATCTTTTTCTCTTTCTAACTTCATAAGAAATTCACACGAACTAAATGTAGAGGAACCATTTTCGATTCAGGACCTCCTTGTGCATATGCATATAGTTTATTCATATGTCTCAAATTCACCAAAAAAATTGGTAATCAAACTACTGTTATGACAGTCTCTTATTATTTCACTGGGAGATCTTCATGGATCACAAACATAATAACATGTTTTGAGTAATATCTTTTTCCTAAAAGAAATTATGTATATTTCACTAGGAGTTCTTCATGGATCACTCGGGTTTTAACCATCAAGCATGTGTGTATCTAGGGAATAGTCGCTTCAAAGCGAATTTTCCCTAGATACATCTATTCAATAAAATTCGAAAGAAATTTCGAATATATGAATTGTGCTACAGATTCAAAACCTATTTTTATCTTAATTAAAAAAAGACGAAAAAAATCCAATAGATTTAAAACTTCTTTTTTGGTAAATCAATTGCGAAATGTTTTTTTAGAAAACAATTCTTGATTGTTGGTACAAAAAATAAAGCAGCTGGTTCAGTAGCATGGGCTGCAATAAAGGCCCGGTGTCATTGTGTTAATAAAAAATGGCTCGGCGGGATGTTAACGAACTGGTAAGACGATCAAACAATTCCCAATCATGGTCCTTGCGGATCGGATCATCCATATAATATACAAAAAGAAACTCCAGATATTTGATATTTCTCTTTGAATAAGATCTCAATTCCAGCGATGGTTTCATTAGATATCTTACAACTAAAATCCCTCTTTTTTCCGATCCAGTTCCTCCACCACCGCGAACCCCAGTTAGATTCAGGCATGCCACACCTTTTAGTTATTGGGAGAACCCAAGATTAGAATGTTTCTCACTTTGTAGTTCTACATAAGTATTAAAAACTTCCTATTCGGGGGATTTTCATCTATAGTATTCCATTCCAGTAAATAGCAGAATCGTGGATAGGGAACTATACTAGCGACCTACCCAATTTATTGTAGAAATTTTCGGATCAACGATTAGACCATGCAAACTAGAAATACTGACTTGAACCAAGTCATACCTAAAGATCTGACTCTAGTTAGACCTGGATAGGCTGAGCTGGTCGGTTTACAAGGCGGCCCAACTCAGACCCTTAATTGCAGATCTAGGTACGACCGACCTGACAACAAGACTGGATAATCAAAATGTGATAAGAAAACTAGATATCTTATGATTTTCGTGATCCTTCAGATAAGAAAGGAAGATATCAATCATATATTCTTTCGAAAATACATTGACATGCATTATCTAAATAAGATATCAAAATCCAATTGCAAGGTAAACACCTTAGGTATAAAAAGAGGTAAATGGCATACATTTCAACATCTTTTGACACTTATTACATACAACAAAAGTATTATACTCTCATATATTTTCTCGGAGTATTTTTGACTTGAGTGTCGGATTCTCTACACTGGGTTCACCTACACCACTTTGGTTCGACTCTTTTAGATCGAACGGTTCGATAGTTCGAGAGGTTCTTGCCTCTTGGTGGCCGATCATCAATAACATAGATTCTTTTCATTCTTATAATTACACCATAAAATATATTCTACATGATAATTTCTTACGACATCATGTCACATAACTTGTGAGCCCATGACTAAAATAAAAACAGGGAAAACTCTCAACGAGCTTTGACTGGACTAATAACAGGAAAAACCTCATCAGCTACAAATTTCGAAACCCAAGATTGTTCACACATCTGAGGAGAAGATTGAGTGAGAACACACAGATTGAACACAATTTCAGCCATTCTTGGTCTCTCCAAAGACTTCTCAGATGTACAAGCTCTCCCCAACATAGCCAAACTCAAAGCATCATCAATCGGATAACAATCGTTCAATTTCGGATCCATCCATCTCCTCAATCTCTCTTGCCTTTGATCTTCAATGTCCAAAATACCCTTTACTTCTTTCCATAACATAACTACTTCACCATCATCCTTTGTCTCCATAACCCTCTTACCCGAAAGCAACTCTAAGACAAACACTCCAAACGAAAACACGTCGATGTTTAGCATGATCGAGCAAGTAGCCGGTCTGGCTGTAGAGATTCGCAATCTTGGCTTTCAATTTAGAATCAAGAAGAATATTGCTTGTCCTAATATCCTTATGGACAACGCTCGGTTGACTATGCTCGTGCATGTACTGCAGACCATTCGCAACGTCTAATGCTATAATTAACCTTTGACTCCAACTGAGAGATTCAGATTTGTCTGAAGAAGATGATACTTTTGGAAACAGCCATTTATCGAGCGATCCATTTTCGACATATTCGTAGACGATGAAAAAATTTCCGTCATTATCAGAGGAGATTCCCATTAACTTAACTAAATTTGAATGGTTTACCCTCTGTAGTATTTGGAGTTCATCTGATGCGTCTCTTGTTTTCTTTACCGTGAAATCCTGACCGTTGATCGTGGCTTTGTAAACCGACCCGCCAATTCTAAACCGTTCGCTGAGATTCATAGTTGCTTTCATAATCACTTGTGGGTCATAAACTATTGGCTTGCCAAGGTAGCCTGATACTCCAGGAAGTAGCTTATCTTGAATAATCTTTGGCTCAAAAGTTTCGCCTTTGGAGGGTGGAATAAGATCCGACGTTTCTAACGTAGAACTATTCCGAGCCAGGATTTTCTTTTTCTTGTATAAAAGGTGGAAATATGCCAGCCCACCTGAGAAAAGAATCAAAAGAACCACAACAACACTTGAGATTGCAATTAGCATCCATTTGTGTTTGGATTTACTGAAAGAAGCTGAAGAATGAAAAAGTTGCACAAGAATTGGTTTTTTCACTGGTATCAACACAGGAAGACATATTGCTGCACTGAAATTTCTGTTATTGTTTTCTGTCACAATATCTGATGCATCAGCTTGAAACATAGTACTCACAGGCAAAATATCATCACCAGGCTGCCAGACATAAGTAATAAGATATTCGATTCCTTTTTCCGTGTAAGACTTTCTTGGGCACTTACAGAGTAAAGGAAAGACTACTTCCACACCAACAGACAAGTTGTTTGGATTCAACATGGGATTCTTGTCTTGAACCAGGTAATAGTTTGTCAGATTCTGAAAAGGCTTGATTGATACCGTGTAAAAGCTATCGTCTTTCTTGATCCGATAGGTGACGTCGGAGAAATAGTGCGTCCCATTGCAAGAACATGTGATTGGAATCAGTAAAAGCTGATCTGGAAGTAGTGGAACATCCTCGGATGGTAAATTCGTGGCGTTGCTATGTCCATTCTGCTGATTCCAAACAGGTCGGATATAGTTCGAGATCTAAAAATGGTGATTTTACGATATGTAACGTATGTTTTGCACGATAACGGTGAGTTTTCGGACCATGTGAAGTCAGTGGTAGCAGTGCTGTTAGGCAATTGAGCAGCAACTGGTGAGATTACAAAGATGAGAAACAGAGGAGAGAATGTTAGAAATGTGCTCAAAGGGACTGCCATTTGATTTTGGGGTTTGGATCATAAAATAGCTGGTGTTCAATCTTATATGGTGTGGAAAATGAAATTTGTCAGGATCTTAGTAAAGGTTCATATAAAAGCCGAATAGGGTTGATAGAAATATCTGAGAGGTTTTGTCCTCAGCTTTGCTTATATTATCCTTCAAGACTATTGGATTTAAAAAGAAATAATTACAAAAACTACCCTTGATATTTGATCTAATCACGAAAAAATCCAATTAACTTTCAAAATTACATATGCGCTTGATGTTTGTATTTTTCTAACGAATACCCTCGTATTGAATGTGTAATTTATAGGGATAATTACAAAAACACCCCCGAGGTTTGGGTTAATTACAAATAAACCCAGACATGTTTCAAAATTACAAAAACCCCTTTAGGGTAAATGCAATATTTTTGTAAATGTCAGGGTTTTTTTGAAATGATTTCGAAAATGACCAGCAAAAATGTAAGACAGAATAGGCTTTGTAATTTTCACAGAACTTTGGGTTTTTTTTTTGTAATTAGCCCAAACCTTAGGGGTGTTTTTGTAATTATCCCTAATTTATAAAACAAAAACAAATAACAAGGGGTATTCTTGATTTTGAAAGATTGTTGGGTTTTTTTGTAGTCAGACTAAACCTCAAGGGTGTTTTTGTAATTAAACCTAGAAAAGAAACGGACGAATGGAAGAAAAAGTCATCAGTTTCTTCTACTCTGTGGAGATGCCATTTCTGCCATTGTCACTGGAAGCATTCAAGATTAGTTTAATAAAGAACCCAAGTTCAGACGGCAAGAAAATTGGCTTTGCCTCTTGATTATATATGCAAGAAACCAGCTCAAGAATTAAAAAATGAGGGGTTTGATAGCTACAGCAACTAATCATATGTGGTGAGAAGCATGGCGTAAGCTTCTCAAAACAGTCTCTATCAAATTTGTCCTTTTGCCCGAGGATCAAATACAACAGACAACTGAAGATACCCTACTCAACATCTATTTTAAGGTTTAAGGGTTAATTCCAAAATTACCCCTGAGGTTTAGCTTAATTACCAGAAAAACCCAGTTATCTTTCAAAATTACAAATAACAAATACCCCTGACATTTGTTTTTATTATACTAATTGCACATTGGAGTTGTGTAACTGGAGTCTTTTGGTAATTAGGCTAAACTCAAAGGTAATTTTGTAATTATCCCAAAGTTTAATACCTATAAATTGATTTTCTCATCAGAAGCCATAAATTGATTCACCAGTATTTAAACAAAACTTACAACATCGTAAGCATTAAAACACCAAAAGTCAAGAGAGGTCTAACAAACTACCTCAGGACTTCAAAAAATCTTCAAATTCTGTCTTGAGAAATATTTCGTCACGCCGACACTAATGATTCGGTCTCTTTTACTTTTTGCTGGGACTTGCTGTAATAATATTACTGGAATACAATTTGTACACTTTTATAAGATCTGCAGTGCTCACAGTATACAAATGCCCTGGCAAAGCAAGTGGAATGTTGTCACCATTTTCCTCACTTATCTCTTCTACTTGAGCTGCCTCTCGGAGCTTGCCTTCTTTCCATAGACTCTTCACAAGTAACTGTTTAGTGGCAAAATCAGGCATTAATCGCGAGTTTTCATATCCTCGAAAATCCTCAATGCAAGAGAAGCTCTTTCGCATTTGCAATAAGCACATATTAGAATCTTGTACATGTAAGCGTCAGGCTCCAAACCACTCTGTCTCACCATTGAAAAGAGTCTTTGCACGGTTTTAATGTCTCCTTGAAGCGCATAATGATGCATCAACCCGGAAAACATCTGTACGTCTGGACAAATCCCGAGTAAAATCATCTCATCGAGTATATCAAATGCTTCGGTATTCATCTGGCACTTTGCTAATGTTCTCATGAGAGATGAATATAAAATCAGCTGACTAGTTTTCGACAACGGACCACAGATTGTCTTTAAATTGCGGAAAATGTTTAAAGCTGCATCACCTTTCCTTGAAAACCCATAAAAATCAATAATCAATCTGATAGTACTGAACGACAATCTCATTCCTTCATGTTTAATCTTACACAAGAGCTCGTCAACCAACTGCACGCATCCATGGCGAGCCAATTTAGTAATCATTCTTGATATTGTGTAAATATCGTGAACAAAACCAGGCTGATGAGCAACCCAGCAGAAGAAATGCCATGCTGTTTCAGGTGATTTGAAATTTCTAATCAACTTGCAAACTAAACGACTCGTCCACATAAAGTTTGCAGTTTCTAGTGCAGACACCTCATCATATCCCCAATTTTGCAAGGCACTGGCTAAAGCAGCAGGGTCCAACCATGGTTTTAATTGAACTTCATCCTTTTCGCCTCCATTAAGACTACCACCATTTTCATCCTCATCATCAATATCGTCTTCAGTACTAACTATCGAATAACATACACTTTTTATCCTCTCGTCTGGCATCATTTCCCTAATTAATTCCTCCGTCTCATCAACATAGCCTGCCTCTTTCATACGCTGCAAAGACAATAGCATTGCTCGACCAGGCAATATCCCATCAGCCCGCATCTCATTAAGCAAAGTCCTCACAACATTTAACCGGTCAGCACTAGTGAAAGCTTCACCAATGTCGAATATTGCTTTAATGTACGTCGAATTCTCATAAGAGGTAGCATTTGGAAGAGTTCAATTGCTGAATCTAATTTCTCAAACTTAATCAGGTGCTGAATAATAACCGTATACGTTCTACAATTTGGAAGCGCCCTTCTTCAATCATCCTACGGAACAAATTCACAGCCTTTTCATCCATGCCCTTCTCGACAGATAGTGTCATTACAATATTATAGGACTCTGTACACGGATGCTTATACAATGTTCTTCGCCACTCGTCCCAAACATTAGTAACCTCATTAAGATCACCTGCATCTGCGTACCACCGCATACGATCCATGAAACTAATATACGTCACGTTAATGAACTTTCCAGTATTGATGGCATCAATCAATGCTCCAAGTTTACCTGTTTGTCCAGATTTAGCGAGAATCTTGGCCAATGCGTGAAGGGTATCTTGGGAATGAGAAAAATCTTTGATCTTTTTAAGAGTTTCGATCAAAGACAGAGCGGAGACAGGAGAGGGAGCCGATCGAAGTGCATTGGTTACAACAAATGAGTCCAATGAAGGACTGTTTAAAATGTTGACAAGAGAGCTTTCTGGTGCATTCGAACGGAGACAGAGCCTTATTGAATCAATGAGCTTTGCTCTTTGGAGATACAATGAGACCTTGTTCAGATTTCGGTGGTTCCCGAAAAATGGCATGCTTGCAGAGTGAAGTTCTTGAAAACGGTACTTATAGAGTAGAGTCTGCTGGAATACATTTAGAACTGTTGAAAGCAAACAGATTAAATATCCACAAAATAAAAGGAAGTTGTTAAGAACGGAAATCGGAGAAAAGTGACAAAGGTCTTGTGGGATAAGAATCAAACACCTTGAGTGCATGAATATTGAGAAATAAACTTAAAAGGTCTCGTGGGATGAACATCAACATCTTGTGTGCGTGATAAAATTTGTGTTAAAATCCAGAATAGACAAGCCCGAATGCTTCAGTCCAATCAAGATTTTACGGGTATACGAAGCGGCTAGATTATGCAACCAGAGCTATAAGTCATTGTACAATAGCAAATCACTATTGCTGAAGAATTAACAAGTCCTCTTCATTTACTTCAATTTCCAGAAAAAGAAAACATAGCATCTCGATTCAAGTTTTTCCGGAGACGCAAATCACTTGCTCTGATAGCATGATCTTTTTGCTTCCTGGACACTATCCCGAATTCCCCGCAGACGCTCAAAGTGGTACGCGAAGGGAGAGAACTTGGAAAATATTTGAATTTGACCAACAAAAGTAATTTTGGGCTTCATGAAGGGTTTGGCCCATAAATATTTTGAATATGACATGTTACCATAGGAGTTAACGACAAAAATACCCAATAATTCCGTAAAAATGATAGCTTTACGCTTTGGCTATTTTTTTCTGGACATTTGTACGCTCCTATTTTTTTTTGGATATTTTTACGCTCCTATCAATATTTTCAAATTTTTTGACGTTATTGTTTCAAGATTGTTAGAACATGTTTTATCTAATAAAATTTCATTAAAAACAATTTATGCCAAATTAAATAATAAACTATATACTCGAAATCTTATAAACAATCAAGATATATACACATAAAACAACACATATTAAAAAAACACATTGAAAATAGTATCGAAACGACTTGTGAATAGGAAAATACAATCCAGTTTTTGATCCAATGTATTGGAAACATCGAAAACAACAAAGAAAACAACAGAACAACATTGAAAACTATATAGAAACATCCTAGGAAAAATAGAAACAATATAGAAAATAACTCAAGAACAAAAAGAGTTTAAAAATAGGTAAAAGTTGGATTGAAACACATATATCGAATAAAAAATGGAAACAAAAAAGAAACATGAGAACAACATTAATAACAATTTTGAAACAACAAAGAATAATATATAAAACAACATATGAACAAAAAAGAAGATAAAATAAGTAAAAGTTGCATCGAAACAACACATAAAAACAACATAGAAACAACAACAGGGCAACATAAAAACAACCAAAAACTAAAATAAACAACATAAAAAAACAAATACAAAACAACAAATGAAATAACATAGAAAATAATCCAAGAACAAAAAGTATCGAAAAACGTAAAAAATATCCAAAAAATATAGGAGTGTAAAAATATCAAAGAAAAAAAAAAAAAAAAACGGGAGCATAATTAGTGACTTTTCTCTCGGAATGGTTTGTGTATTTTTGTCATTAATGATTAATCCTTCAAAGCTGGCAAATGATCGTGTCAGGCTTACCCAAAATCCATTTTTATACCTAAATTGTGTCGGGCTAGACGGATTACTCAGGCTTCCCACCTCTTGAGTCGGACCAAAATAGGTCCGATCAATTTCAGGGCCTATAAAAATGTAGCCAACCTGACCCTATTTTCGGTCGGGCTAGAAATTTCCAGCTCTGTTATTTTAATTAATGCTAACTACTATTTGGATTTCTTAAATGGCAATAATATTTCAATTCGACACCATTAAAAGATAGCTCCAAAATAATGATTTTTGAAAAAAGACTCCCAGCCAGAAATGAATCTCACTTTGTCCAAATTCAGCTGCTCTATTGAAGATCAAAAGACACACTTTGTTGAAAAAATCAATATACCTCATACCCATTTTTCCTTTATTGATGAACAAGTATTTTAACCCAAAACAAGTGGTGCTCAAAGTTGAAACATTACATTATTATGGCATCTCTTATTTTCTCATTAACCTCAAATTCTCTTCTCTTTTCTTTCAAGTCACAATTTTTTCTCCTTTGATCCTATGAAACTAATTATAAAAAACAAGAAACATTATACAAATGTAGAGCAAAACATGCCCGAATAATTCATCGATAATCACGGGAAGCACCCGTGAGCAAAATGTGATCAAGAGTCCTCTTTAGGCCAAACTTAAGCACTGCTTCATTTCCTTCCCTAAAACCATCTCCATATGCCGCAGAAGTGTTTGATTCGATCTGGTGTTTGAAAAACTCACCGAGTTTTTTCGAACTCGGACCGTTTGCCCTTCTTCGATGATCCAGATGATGACGGAGATGAGTCGGACGAAGAAGAGGAAGATGATGACGATGTTGAAGCAGAAGCCATATCACTACCAGAACCAGCAAAAGTTTCAGAATCCAGCCACATATGAGCCAGCACTTGGCAGATGCCTTCTTCGACGTTTGGACTTAAAGTCGGGTAACCTGAAAACCAACGCAGTTACCCGAAGTGAGTCATATATTCAATTTATAGCAAAAGCGAAAAGAAGTTGAGAATCGGAAGTTGAGCGTGTTTGAACGTAAAAGCTAAGAGTTGAATAGGCTATTCCATAAAAATGTTTTATTTGTGTGTAAAAGTCAAACCGACAAAGAGAATCAGAAATTTAAATCACTTATATCCCTACTTTTAGATTCTGACTAAATTATGCAGAATCAAAAGTAGAAAGCGACATTTGAAAACACCAATAACTGCTTTTTCTTTTTAAGTCAAAAGTGACAATCACTTTCATTAAGTGTTTGCAAACACTCACCTTGCAAGGAAAGATTGCAGAGAAATGGTGAAACAAATTAAGAGGGAAGTAAAATCACCTTTAAGTCGCAGCCAAGCATGCATCATTTCGTGAGCCAGGATAGATCCAGTCAATAACCTAAAATCGACGAGAGGTGGTTTATTTTCGTGCATGAGAAGTTCAGAACATAAAAGAGCAAAATAACAAACTCTTACCTAGGAAGACCATACAAAACAAGAATTGCTGTTACTTCACATTTACGGACCAGCCTATACGGCTCGGTGAACATGTCTATTATCCGATAGCCTCCGATTCTTGGCCTCCTTGATATCTGTATTTGTTTTTTAAAGATATTGGACCAAAATTTAAAGGTGACTACTTAGATTACTAAATCTACAAGCAGTCCAAGTTACCTTTTACAGGACCAAAAAAACATTATTTTCCCATATTCTTACCATGCTAACAATTTGCTCTTCTGACAGGCAAAGTCCTCTAGTCTCTGCAATGTGGTGATGGCCCTGCCCGTAGAATGAAAAACGGCAAAAGTTAGCGATGTTTCCCAACTGGTCTTTAACTTAAGCCAAGCTAAAATTATGTATAAAGCATAAAAAAAAAGTTGACCTTTTTCTCTTCTTCCAGGGCCTCATTTAGTGCTTGTCTCTCGACCAAGAGTAAAGGAATTTGCTGCTCCACTTTCATGTTTAAACCTTCATAAAAGTCTTGTATTTCAAGGTAAAGAGGTTGGCATTCGTGCGTGTCCATTATCGACGAATCCAAACACTCCAAACAAAGCTTTCTTCCATCCTCAAGAATCAAATATCGGGCATCTTCTGGCTGTATGAAACCAGAATGTTTTACGATTAGTACACTGAATCATTATACAGGGACTGTTTGCAAAAACTTCAGTTTTATAGAAAGTGATTTTTTGTAGCAGAAGCGAAACGTAACTGAGAAAATCTACAAGTTGAATAAAGAGAGTGTATTCTGAATAAGTTCTAAAAGTGCTTTATTTGTATGTAAATGTCAAACCAAAAGTAAAATCAGAAATCTAAAACACACCTCTGGTTGCTTTTAGATTCTGATTATATTAACGAGAATCAGGAACATAAGTTGGCATTTGAAAATACTAAAAACTATTAAGTCTCAGCCAAAAGCTGACAATCACTTTTTGAAGTGTTTGATAACACTCCCTGTATCCGGTTCAAGAAGTTCCATCGATAAATTTCCTAGTTCATTTAGGTTTAATTTTCCCGACTCACCTCCATTCTTTCACAGCTGCAACAGCGAGGTGTTCCATCATGCTCGTGTGATGGGCAGTACTTCTGAGGCCAGAAAGGATGTGCCCTATACTCAATAAGGCCAGCAGCATTCGTCGGGATCTAGTTCAACGAGCAACACTCTAGTAAACTTTAATACTTCAAATATTTTAAAACAGATGACATAATCTCAACAATGCTACATTTATCAGTATAATGTTGCTTGGTGAAAATTACACTTACAAAATTCTTGCAAACATCACATTTCGGGTGATGCATGTTCTTGTAGCAAGATTTATGGTAAGGCCGATTATCAGACATGGAAAACTGAAACAGGATTTCAAGAAAGATGTCAGTTTTATCGAAATATTTGGATTATAGAGAAGAAATATCAACAAAACATCTACACATTGTCTCAGGATAAGATCAGAACCTCAAATTCAGAAATTGGCTTATTACAAGCATGGCAACAAAAACATTCTGGATGCCAAACACCTCCCATGCAACTCAAATATCTTCCATGCCCGATTTCGCTATTGCAACCAGCACAAATTCTACAACGATATTTTGATTGATGCATAAAAATCCAACAGAGAGAGATCTTAAAACAAAATTGCTCGAAGGGGACCTATTTATAATTACCTGTGTCCTGTAGGATAATAGAATGGATTAAGTGGGAATGAGGTTTGATAATCATATTGAGGCGATCGAGTCGGAGACTCCATATTAAGACTCTCTTGAAGTGCCTTAGCAAGCTCTTCATCTTCTTCCAACTGTGACTCACTCTCTGACATTAATCAGGACATTTTGGATAAATTAGAAAGCTTTTCAAATATCATTATCAAATTTTACATAATCAAAAACATAACATTACTCTGCTAAAAATATCACAGGAGAAACACAAGGACAAAAACTACCCCTAAAGTTTAGTCTAATTAACAAAAAAAAATCTAGTTATCTTTCAAATTTTCAAATACCTCGATTAAGTATTTACTTAGCAAATACCGCCCTCCTGAGGGTGTAGTTTGTAAAATAGAAATAAATCTCAAGGGGTATTTGTAATTTTGAAAGATATCTGATTAGACGATCATTGATGAGTGATACATCTTGCACTGTCTCGACTTACCAATTACTTTTTTCCCTTTCTCATCTTCTTCGGCAATGGAAAGTGCGATCGCTCGATCGATTTCTTCTTTGTCGAAATCGGACGACGAATCCTGAATATAGTATACGCAACGAAAAGTGACATAATCAGATGCTACAAAGATCTCATAAATGTGAAGTAGTAGGAAACAAACTAGCAGAGGTTTTATTACCACCGAAGTACGAGGGCGTTCCCAAGTTGTGTCATCTTCATGTTTCACATGATATTCCACTTCTGAGATTTTATGGCTTGAGCCTTTTAGAATCTTTGTTAGCCAACCCATAAACTGTTATCTGCTTCTGAGTTAGCCAACCCATAATTTTTG
The DNA here is from genome assembly GCA_016081115.2 of Rehmannia glutinosa. NCBI lineage: Eukaryota > Viridiplantae > Streptophyta > Magnoliopsida > Lamiales > Orobanchaceae > Rehmannia > Rehmannia glutinosa. Next base: position 406,859 of record JABTTQ020001711.1, on the reverse strand, counting down.
TTAGACGATATATAATATACAGATACAACAAATATCTTTTTATGCACCAAATAATTTGATAAATAGTTCAATTTTGCATCCAGATTGAAAATGGACTACTAAAACCAGCAATCTTGAACTATGTAACAAAACTGATTTTCTAAGGGATTATTTCAATCAATATTTAAGTGATCAACATGGGCTCACAAGTCAATTGATACCACTAATCATATCTCATCCATCAAGAAAGATAGATAAACAATCAGATTTTAATGGATAATATTTAAGAATCCACCAAACTCCCAATTGAACCATCATCAAGAAAAACTTGATTCTTAGGAGTTGTTGGGCTCTATCAGATTTTTGGATAAGAAAAGTTTCACCATATCATCAAGAACTTAAAAAGAAAAAGGAAAAAGTTTAAGGAAATATTTAAAGTGTCAGAAGCTTTTACCACAAACAGTTGGAGAATCTGCAGAATTTCAATGAATCTGATGAAGCCCAAATCAGAAAAAGCATCAAATTTACCTGTTGAAAGCATGTCCACAAACAAGAATTAAAAGTGATGACATAAAAGATATTCCATTTCCCCAGTACATATCACTGACAAAATCAAAAAAACCACATAACAATAAAGGGTATATTAGATCATTCTGTACTCTCATCATTGACTAAACTAAAGGAACATTCTAGTTAAAAAAAAAAAAAAGAAAGAAAAGTGGACAAGTACTAAAATATAAGCCAAAAGATGCAAACCTTTTCTTTTTTTCTTTTTTAACAAAATTATGTAACAGAAAGATGATGTGATAATTATTACTAGTACCCTTTCCTTGAAAATTGAAGATAATCAAATAGGATGTCTCAATTTCAAGATTTTGTGCACTTCTCTGAAGTGGGACCTTCTTTGCCTTTATTCCCAATTTTCCACCATTAAAAAAATACATAACAATTAACCCTTGCAATTGACAAATAGAAAAATGAGGGTGGTTCCTACCTTCTTTTGGTTCTTTCTTACAAAAGGGAGTAAGTATGAGAAAAAAACTACCAAATTATTTCATTATTTAATCTTAGCTTGACTTTTGATTTGATTCTAAAATTATTGCAAAATAGTGTTTCATCTACTTTTTTAAAAATTACCTTATAAAGCCTTACAATTTAGGGCTTCATTTATGCTTAAAATTAAATAAGGTAATTATTAAATATGTGACAATCATCAATGTAGTAGAATATGAGATGAAACATCATTATTTTAGTAATGCGGATATCATCCGCTGAAATGACGTTTCATGTTAAGCATTTTAATTTTTCTGGGCCACACAATTTAAATTTGAATAATCAAGCACTTTATACTTCAAAACTATTAAGCTTTTAATGATTTTTTTTTTTGGGGGAGGGGCTACTTTTATTAATTAGTCTTTTTTTTCAATTTTATTAAATAAATCGAGTAGACTGATGATAAATACAATTATAGGTGGTTACCACTCACTTTCCCTTTGATTTAATAACATGGTCCAAAAATTGCATATCATAATATCATGAATAGTAATGGGTTATGATTCTTAGAAGGTTCTAATAAGTCCATATCTTGCTGGTTACTTTATTGCAATTGGCTGAAAAGTGATATCATTTTTTTTTTTTTCGAACGATAGTATTTTATTAGAACAACTCAAAAAACTGAAATTACAACTACAAACGTAAAGAACGGCAAGAAATGAAGGGCGAAACTTGACTAAATAAAAGCCAAGCGGGTGCTTTCTGTTCTGCTAAAAAGGCCTTGTTCAGTGTTGTTTCACTTATTTCTTACTTAAAGGTTTGAGCTATTGGCTTGAACACCACTTGATCAATTCAGTTGTCAATAATTATAGTTAATTAAATGTATAAGTAGGCTTCAATATTACTTAGATGACATGTACAAACAGAAATTTACTGAAATTTCATTAAAAATACTGGAAATAGCCAGCATGATTGACAACGAAGAACCCGCCAAAATAAATAAAATTTTCTTAATTTACGTAATTGCAACATTTTGTGAAATTCAGTACTCGATCATGCATATGTTTTTGTGATGTCATAAAATTTATCTGAAATACTTTTTTATTATTTTAAGAAAAATTAAGAAAATGGAGGCAGAGATGATTTTGTTTATGATAAATAAATTAACCCCTTTTTTGGAGAGAGATGAATGAATTAACACATCAACTACTTAGGAAAGAGATGTTAGGCACATGCCCTTTTGAGCTTCACATTGAATATTTTTAGATCCTAATTTCTTGTGCACTCAAACAAATAATCGTGGGTTGATGCTCGTTTGCTTTAAGAATTGAAAGATCATTTTGTCATTATTTATGAGATTTTAATTGGACTATTATATTTTAAAACATTAGTAATTATTTTATTACGACTCTAATCGTATTTTGGTGGGAATTTTTTTCTAGAGAAATTATTTTGTGGGATTTGAATATAAAATATCATGTAACAGATTCAAAATCTTAACATCGACCTTTTTGCTACAAAGACACCGGAGACGGACACGAGGGGGTGGCGGCAACCGCCCCCCCTCGTCTTGCGATTGAACCCCTATAATATATTATTTAATAAATTAATATAGTATATAAAAATGTAAACCAACATATCTTGCCCCCCCCCCCAATTTCCATGTAATTTTGTTATAAAAACTTGTATGTTTTGTTTTTATTTATATTAGATTTGATTTTGCCAGAGCTTGGCCCAAGATTTCGAGGACCTAGAGCAATAAATAATATATATACTAGGTAAAAAATTTCAATTTTTTTGGTTAATACTTATTTGTATTTTTTCAATTTTTTTATCTGGCCCACCCCAATTTCGTGTATCGGTCTACCCGTAAATCGTAATAATTCCTAGCTACGCCATGATATACAATGGCGTAGCCACCCCACTTTCGTGTATCGGTCTACAGAAATCGTAATAATTCCTAGCTACGCCATGATATACAATGGCGTAGCTAGGGATTATTACTGGGTGGGCCGATAAAAAATTAAAAAAATACAAATAAATATTAACTAAAAAATTTTTGAAAAATTTTACCTAGTAAATTTTTTTTGAAAAAAGAAAAGGAGGGGGCCCGGGTTGGCTCCTATCTCCGCCATTGATTGTGTATGTACATATATAAAAAAAACTTCGGGGGTCCTCGCCGGAGACCTCTCTCAATGTGACACCATCTGCGCGCGCCCCGAATTCGCCCCCAAGAGCAAATTTACTGCGTCCGTCCCCGAAAGACACCATCAAGAAAAATTAAATTGACACATGTCATCACCTCATTAATTTTGAACATTTGTCAATTTTTCATCCTCTCAATTCCATATGGGCGGCTTCAAATTTTTCTATGTGTCACCCTATGTACAAATTTAATCAAGATTCTAAAGGATAAAATATAATTCCAAAAATAAAGGATTTGATCACAATTAGTTTGGAAAAGTCGATCTGATCAAATATATTCGAATATATTTTTATTGAGAAATAGTCTATCGGTACATAATTTATATTTTTGAATATAAAAGATAACAACCCAACCTTTTATTGAGTAAAGTCTTGAAAGCCAAATACTTTCCAAGTGGGGGCTGTTGAAGTGTGAGCTTAAAAGTGGTGATTCTTGGCTTTGGAAAAGTTGGATTAGAACTAAATCCACTCTTCTTAAGGGTCTTAGAATGCAAGTGGGGGATGGGAAATCAATAAATGTTTGGGATACTCCTTGGTTACTCAAAACTTCATCTTTTAAACTTAGTGGGGCTGCACCTGTTTCTTGGAATTCTCTGTGGGCTAAGGATTTACTAACAGTTGATGGGAAGCAGTGGAATAGAGCTCTCATTTGTGATATTTTCTGTAAACAAGATGCTGAGGATATTTTGCAGGTACCTATTAACCAGGAGAATTCTAAAGACAGATGGATTTGGCATTGGGATAAAAAGGGCAAATTCTCAGTGAAATCTGCTTATTGGCTTCTCAGAAATTCCAAAATCAGAGAAAAGGATTTACCAGAAACGAGCAAGGGATCTAAAGATACAGAAAATATGTGGAAAAAGTGTTGGAACCTTCAGGTGAAGAATAAATTGAAACACTTTATGTGGAGGGCAATTAACAACAGCCTTCCAACAGCTTCTCAACTGAGTAAAAGGGGTATGAAGATGGATGTTAGATGTCAGTTGTGTGGAGAAGAATTTGAGACTGCTGAGCATGTGTTTTTTCAATGCACCAGGGCAAATCTTGTCTGGAAATTAGCACCAGTGCAGTGGAATGAGACATTGGATTCAAACTTCAGCATTAAATTGTGGTGGCATCAAGTGTGTCAACTGAAAAGTAGTGACTGCACCTCTAATAGAGTCCAACTTTCAGTTTATATACTGTGGTGGCTTTGGAAGACAAGAAACTTATGGATTTTTCAAAAATGCAAATGGAATGAATGGGATTTGGTCAATAGAGCAGTGAAAGAATGGCAGGAATTTCAAGGAATTATGGACATCAGGGGTGTTGACAGCAGCAAGCCTAGAAATATATTGGAGAAGGAGAATTCTAATAGGGCAATATGGAAACAGTAGGACATCTTAATGTGATGATCAGTGCTGTTAAAATGGAGGACCTCAGATTCTCAATTGGTGGCTGGATCGAAGACTGCAATGGGAGCATTTTGAGAGTTTGGGTAACTTCTAGGGATGACATCAAAAATCCAGTAGAGGCAGCCTTAATTGGAATCAGAAATGCTATGTGCATTGCATCTAAGTTGATACTTGCAAATTGAACTTATATGTAGATGATAATGATATTGGAAGTAAACTCAATCAACATGAAAAGTTTGAAGCTGAGGATGCTAAAATAGCCGACGACATCTATTTGTTAAGTTTTCTTTTTGAACATGTGGTGTTTCTTTATCAAGATCATATGAGCAAAATCAAATGTAATAGATTAGCTAATTTGATCATTGATAGTGTTGTTGATTTGAATTGGGTTGACCAATTCCCGTTAGCTATCTTTATAGTCAATTTGGTCTGTTAGCCAGTTATGGCTACGTGAAGTGTAATGTTCCGTTTTATTTGAGGTAATCAATGAAATTCTATCGTTCGAAAAGAAAATATAAAAGATAACAAATAATCCAAAAATAAAGGATTTTATCTACACTATCTTTTAAATTTGTTATCTTTTAAATTTATGATACTAAAATTTTATCTTTGGACAAATTCCCGATAATTATAATATAAGATCTTAAGCACAAATTAAACTGAAAGTTCTAAATAATTTTAATACATAGTGGGTTGGTTCTGATATTAATTTCCCAGTTAAATCCAATCTTATTTCTTTAGGCCCAGCATTAAGCCCAAAACAGTTAATAAGGAATTACACTCCCTGCTGTCCAGGCCGGCCATTACGCGGTATTGTACTAGTGTTAAGCGCGTGTGTGTGGATGGGTTTTGGGTTGATCTCAAAAGGGCCAAGCCCAAACCCGACTGTTAGAGAGACTGGATAGTGGATAGAACATATGCATGTTTTTTTTTTTTTTCCGAATGATAGTAATTTAATTAGAACAACTCAAAAACTATTACAACTACAAACGTAGCTAACTCCGCTAATGACCGACTGACTAAAGAAAAGTCAAGCGAAATTGGCAAGACCAATTCGATCTAATTCACAAACAAAACTCCACAACCAAAACTAAGAACACTCCCACGCTTGAGACTTCAACACTCCTAATGGAGACTGCAAACCACAAGTCACTCGGGGGCACGAGCAACCACCACGCACTATAGGACAACAACTGCCCCACCTACGAGTTTTGCCCTTCAACCGGATCAACCAAACCACAACAAGAAAAAAAAAAACCAAAACCACAACTACCAAAACTATCTAGAAACAAAAAAAAAAAAACTAAAACACTGAAAAAAAAAATAACAAAACAAAATACAAAAGCCCACAAAAAAGGCAGCCCCTCCCTCTCCTACATCGCAGCCGTCCACCCCATCAGCCGACCCCGTCGAACACCACACGACTGCCATAGCCACATCCCAAAAACAAGGACACACCACCATAGATCTAAAACTTGATCCTCCAAAGCTCCACCATTACCGACATCCATGGAGATATAGGAAAAATCGAAGATTTGGGGCAAAAAAGTATACCCCAAACTAGATCTGGACAACAAAAACATGGGAATGGGTATCCTCCATATGCATGTTCAAATTCGGAGATTTTGATGTATAATTCAAAAGGTTGAGTTAGTTAAGGAATTGATGCTACAATTTTATTTTTCAATCAAGGTACTTAACTGGAACTGCTTCAAATTTTGTCTTGATTTTGTTTAAATGTATTACATGGTTGGATACTTGAATTAATATGCAGTAGTACTAAATAAAGGTTTAATATGGTGTGTAAAATATATTACTCCAAAAAAACTATATATAACATCTTTTTGTTTGGTTCACAATCTCAACCCTAAGAATTTCTCGTGTATTCATACAGAATTATGACTCGATTCATTTATAATTTTATATTTCAGTGTTTTAAATGAGATGGCAAAACAAAACCCTCCCCCAGAAAAAAAAAAAGAAATAAAGAAAAATAGAAAACAGAAAAGAAACAGATTTGATTAATATTTAAGAAGAAAACCTGGACTAAACCCTACACATTATTTTGAAAACTTTTTCAGAGAGTAATGAGTATATAAAATTTCTTTTAATTTTTTTAAAAATTTGTTGTTCCATGTCCTATTTCACTCGATTGGATAATGGACAGTGTATATAGATCAACAATCCATATTTACGTATCCACCATCTAATGGAGTGAAATAAAAAATGGAACAGGAAATTTGTTTAGAGTCCTCACCACCCACTTTTACTACACTCAGACTAATTTAATGATCTATCAATCCATCATTTGATTATTAAGATGATCAAATCATCTCTCCCATGGCTTTTGCCCTAGTTGCCCAAAACCAGCCTGTCACGTGTCTATTCTCGACACGTGTCGATCTTAAAATGCCAGCTGTCCCACCTGGACCACCTCTCCCACGTGCCGGCCGAGCGCCACCTCAACCGGTGGAGGACCACCACATTGGCAATCAATTCATTATCACCAATACTCCCCACACTTTGTTCCACAAGTTTCAATTATTTCATGTCCTTGTCATTCACGGGCCCATTATCTAAAGTTGTCCAAAAGCCCATATTTTCTTTCGTGCCTTTTTTTCCCATCTTGCCCTCTGTTTTTAACTTTATTCATTTAATTTGCTTCTTAAAAGGATGAACCCCATCCCTAACGAATGAATACGAGGAGGAGTTTACCGAACGATTTCTGGACGGGATCATTCAACTCAACCTTCCCTTCGCGTTGCATGTCAACGCCCGTAGGGGAGCGGATTGCCGATGGATGGAGGCGGCATAAGGGCCATGCGGACTTGACGTCATCCCCACCTTCCTCCATATATCACTGCGGTCCTTCGTGAGAAAGCCCAACAAGCTACAACGACGGTTTCCATCTCAAGACGGGGCGAGGATTCGAACCTCCAATCTTCGGTCATGAGCCCGATGAGTTCACCATTTCCTCTACCCCGCTCAAAACGAACCAAAAACAATTGCAACATGCTTGGCCATCAAGAGAAAGAGCTTTCGCCGGCGAAACCTCATGCTTTGAGAGTTCCTTTCTACAAAGACTTTCTCTCTCACGATCTTTTTCACACTACCACCGTGATCGGGAGAAAGCGAAAGAGGACTAATAGTATTAGATTTAATAAAACATCACTCATCCGCATCCCAAAGCGCGCCTCCTAGCGCGCAACACTAAGTAATCCAAACCAACCCACATTTCACCGCCTCTTGTCCTGCAGAGCTTTGTGGAGGATGTGAATCCGGATGTGCATCAACAAGTCGAGTCCTGGTGACATAGACTAAGTCACCACACAAGAAATCCTCATCCACCTTGTTCTACTGGGGGATTCGAACCTCCACGCTATGGGTGCTGCCAAGTAGACAATCGTCACTCGGTTTTTACTTTCTGGGTTAGCTATGGCCCGGAGGCAGCTTCTTAATTTTCCATTTCAAGAGTTTAATTTCAAGAGAAAGGTGTTTTACATGTGTTTCGCATTTGTTTTTAACCTTCATTGCAACGCACCAATTAAAAATAAGAGAACAAGACCTTGTGATTTTACACTCATAATCTTTATCGCTTATTAGTAACAACTCAAATGTTGCAATACATGATATTCAATTGTAGCACTTACTTGAAAATGACCGACACAACATGTTTAATAGTAAGAGAGCCGTTTCTTTCTTCTTCAATATTTTCTTCCTCCATCCTCTCATGGAGGATGGGGAAGTGATTTTTATTATTTTTAGTCTTCCGTTATGGGAGTTTCTCTGTCACACAATCGAGGGCTTTTAATTTTTCTCTGTAAAATAAGCTTGTTCTCTTATATGAGTTTTTGTTCATTGAAATAAATCTGCACCCAAAGATGGGCTTTTGTTTAGAATTCAGACTAGTCAAAATTATTACCTGACAATTAGTTTTAGAGGCAAGACTAATTTTATTAGTTTTGTTCGATGACTCATTGCGGTTTTCTCGATTCCACTGATTAATTAGACCTATCTAAGTTTAGATCTTTTTTATTTTAGTTTCTTTATAGGTTTTTCATTTCGGTGCTAAAAAAATTGTAGCATGTAACAAATACTTACAAATGCAACAAGCTAAGCATTCACAATGTACAAAGAATTTTGTAATAATTTTTTCTAAGAAAAACTCAGGTCTTTTGTAAAAAAAAAAAGAAAGAAAAAAAAAAAAGAAAAAAGGGAAATATTGAAAAATGTGGAGCCATACCATGAGAATGTTGGCCCTTACCTTAATGTAACCATCAGACTGAAAAGTGACCCAAATGAGGACGACATGACTGTTTATTTCCTAGAAGTAAAAACCCACCAATTAAAAATTTGGGCATTCAGCCTGATGGCTGCTTGTTGGATTTTGTGTAATATTAGTGCTAATTATCTCGGAAATGGATCCTCTACATTTCTATTTGATAAATTTTGTGTAAATTTCGGAGTGAGAAGACACAAGAATAAAAAAAGTGTGGAACCTGTTTTTTTATTCAAATATTTTTTTATCATTATGTATCTTTCTCTCTCCTAAATTTACACAAAATTTACCAAATGAAAATGTAGAGGATCCATTTCCAATTATCTCACAATTTCAGAATATCAAAAGATCGATGTGAAGAATATTTAAAACAAGTTTCCTGGGGCCAAATGAATTATGTCAAAATTGTATAGTTTCACGTGGAAATCTTGAAAATGAAATACTGCCAAGTGCCAATAAAGTAAAACATTTGGGGAAAAAAATGGAAACCCACGTAAGTACTTTTTTGAGCTGTGAGTCTATGATTATAGCTTCTGAAATTGGAAATGATTTGAGATTTCTTCGATTTGGGGACTTGTTTGACTTGCTAACCTTTTATCTAGAAAATAAAAAAGGGTAAATCTAAATGGCCATATTATGGCTAGCCATAAAGGGTAGTTTGGCCATTCCCTTATTAATGAGAAGGGTGTTGTAGTAATTAAGTATTTTATTTGACTACATTACCCTTTTCCACCTTAATTTTTATCACCACTAATTCAAATCTCACTTTCTTCATTAAATTAATCATTTACCATTCCAAGAAAGTAGTTTGCACCAGTACTTATAAGTTAATGAAGGCAAACACAAACACAATTAGCTCCAAATATCCAATGGTTCTTTACAAATTACAATGGATTCGATATTTCATTTCAACAGAATGAGTCATGAAATTCTTTTCTTAGTTTTCTCTGCGGAAGATTTTTGGTGTAGTTAAGTTAAATACAGGACGAAAAAAATTAGCATTTTATACGTACAAACATATTATAAATATTTATTAAGAATTGCGGCGAAACATGCAACTGGTGGAAAATATGGAAATAATTAATACGTGGACTCGTAGACATACAACTAAAATACGAATATAAAATAATTATTCAAAAGTAGAAATACGACTTAATTTGATATTATGTTTATATGAATTGTACTTTCTTTAATTTAGATTATATAAAAATATTTAAAGTGCTATGTGTTATTTAGTTTACAATTAAAACATTAAGTAAAGATAATTATTTAAAAATAATTCGTATATTTTTGTGTGAACCCTGGACATACTTATGTTTAGATTATGTAATAATATATAGTATTTTTATATTATTTTTTATAAATTAACATATATAAATTAACAATACTATTTAATAATAATTAGTATATTTATATATAATTATACTCTTATTTTATTATTTATATAATATTCAAATTATATTTCTAAATAACTCTTAAACAATTTATAGATTAATTTAAGTAATAGAAAATATATTACAATGAAGTATTATTCGCCAAGTATTATACGAATAATTATAATACATGTACTAAAAATTTTATTTCAAAAGTACGAGTATTTAATGGACCTTCAAAATGTATATGGAACGGACCTTCAAAATGTATATGGGCGGGGCGGAGCTAGACCAATTTCAATTGGAAGATGAAAGGGGAAAACACGAACTTGTAAATCAAAGTGAGCCCAATAATTACCAAAAAATATTTAAATTTTTTAATAATCCTTAAGAAAAGAAATAATAATAATAATAATAATAATAATAATAATAATAATAATAATAATAATATACCTTTCAAATTAAATGTCCAACGTTTATCCTAAGCATAAAACGAAAAAATTAAAATCTTAGATCCAAAATTCAATTTGATCATAATTATTTAAATATAAATATAGCATGATTTATTCAACCATCCACGCATCATCATATCTCTAGCCGACTCTTCAACCTTTGAAAGTCATGATAATAATAAGGGTGAGCTTTAACTCACTCGGTAAGAGGGACACATTTGTTAATATTTAAGAATTCACACAATTGCAATAATTAATTTATTAATTTTTTTAATTTCCTCTAATCGGCCAATTAATGCATATAGTCTTTGTTCACCCCGATGATACTTTTGATCCCGAACCCTTTTTATGGCTCATGACTTATATGAACTTATTTCATCTTGACATATATTTCAATTAATGAAATACAATTATGAAACATTAAATACATACAAATAATATAAAAATCTCTACATCAATACACTACAAGAAAACAAGAAAATTCCAATGGGAAAATCTATTGGAATTTGGCCAATTGCCGTTGGAATTATCGATTCCAACGGAAATTCCAACATTAAATGCATTGTTGGTAAAATGGCCGTTGAAATGGCGAAATTCCAATGGAAAAATATTCCAACTGAATTTCCAACATTATTTATCCACTGGAATATATAACCGTTGGAAAGAACTCTAACATTTTTTCCAACACTAATTCCAACATAGTTATACCATTGGAATATATTTAATCGTTGCAAAAAACTCCAACGATTATTCCAACGAAATTATACTATTATAATTTAGTCCAATGGTATATATCTGTGGGAATATTCAATCAATTTATTTCACTATCTAATATCTTTAACTTCCCAAGAGGCACCCATCATCAATTTGTCCCAAGTCAAACACATTTAACTATGTAGTTTCAATATGATTAACTCCGTAAGAAAGATATATTTTATTGATATGAATTATACTATCAAATCATTTAACCCCTATTGAAAATTTTCAATGCTATTGGAATTTCCAATGGAATTTTCCAACAACATGTTGTACCAATGGAATTTCCGTTGAAATCTTAAAACTCCAACATAAATTCTAACGATTAATTCCAATATTTGGTTTATTGTTGGAATTATTGTTGGATTTTTCCAATGGTATGTTTTAGCGATGGAATTTATGTTGGAATATTTAAAATTTCAATAGTATTTCCAATGATTTATTATTATCGTTGGAACCACTTTTGTTGGAATTTTCCAACGCTTAGTTGTGTTTGTTGGAATTTCCGTTGTAATTTTAAATTTCAACATTTTATATCAACGGTTTTGTTTACCATTGGATTTTCCAACGGTATAATGTAGCATTGAATTTCCGTAGGAATTTTAAAAATTCTAACGCTTTTCTATTTCGTTGGAATTATTTTGTTGGAATTTGATTGTTTTCTTGTAGTGATAATTGCGATATTCGATATAGGAAAATAAATAATAAAAGTCTTAGTCCTCGACTCTTCGTTTCTACATTAAATAAAATTATAAGTAATATGTGATTTTAATAAATCGAACTAATTAATAAATAATTTGTAAAAAAATTGAAGAAGACTTGTGAATTGAGAATTTTATATATATAGGAAATTTGAATAAAAGTAGAAAGCTATTATTACCTTATAGTTCTTGGAAACATGGAGTAAATTTTTTTATATAAAATTATGAATATATATAATAATGAATAATACCAAACCCCTAAATTGGCTCCATTAATAAAACCTAAATTAGCTCATATAATAAACCCCTAAATTATCCTCTAAAGTCTAAACTAACTCACAATTTATCTCCTAAACTAACTCCTAATTTAATTGTGAAATTAAAAATAATATTACTAAAATTAGAGTTATTACAACAATATCAAGATTACATTTTCATTAAAATTTTATTTTTTCATCAAAATTTTGAAATTATATAGAATTTTTAAACTTAATAAAAAACAATTACTTATATTTGAAGCTTAAAGTTATAAAATTGTTCATTGCCGTGTAAGTTTTAGAAATACTAACATTTAATTTGTCTATGGCTTTTAACATTATTTATGAACATGAAAAAGTGGCGCCATACACTGTGTGCAATTGTGCATACTGTTTTGGAGCCAAAATGATTTTAAGGGCTATAATGTAACTTCAGTATCACAAATGTTTTCAAATATTAATTAAAAACAACCCACCCACTTTATGGCCAGCCATAATATGACCATTTAGCACTTCCCAATAAAAAATAATCTCTATTTGTTTTCACTGGCCATGTAATAAAAACAGTGTAGTCAAACATGTAACTCAATAGGGATGTCAATGGGTCTAGGTAAGACCCAGACCCGACCCGGACCCGCCTTATTTGGGTCGGGTATGGGACAAGTAAATGGGTATGGGGCGGGTAATGGGTGCATATTTTCAGACCCGGACGGGTATGGGTCGGGTAGCGGGTCCAGACAGACCCGACCCATACCCGACCCATTTAATTAGTATATATAAAATGCACATTAGGGTTTCCATTTTCTTTTGCCGCTGCCAAGTTCCAAGTTCATCAGGTAAGTTTTCATTTCATCTTCTCTCTCAAATGTAATTCTTCTCTCCTGACTCTTTCATAACCCTGCCTCTCAACATCTCTTGTTGTCAAATCTCTAACTAATTAGACTTCATCAAACTAATTTGTGGTATCTGTGTGTGTATTCGTGTCTGTGTGTGTGCCGTAATGGGTAGTGTGTGTGTGTTTGAATTGTGGTGGATGTGTATGTGCCGTAATGTGTGTGTGTGTTGTGGTATTTGTGTGTTAATGCTTTTTGTTTCTTGTACAGGAAATCTTTTGTGTGAAGTTGACAATTCCTTTGCTTATCCTGAGGCAAAATTTGAGAAGCTGAAAATTTCATGAAAAAATTAATAAATAAGTTAAAATAGATGACATAGGCGGGTCTTACCCGCTAAATACGGGTCTGGGTTGGGACGGGTCTTGGGTCCGGGAGAGCGGGTCTCGGGACGGGTCTAGGTCTTATGAAATCTTAATGGGTCGGGTCTCGGTCCAGGCGGACCCGACCCGCACCCGACCCATTGACATCCCTATAACTCAACAAGGTAAGGTAAAGGTATAATTATTTTAGGGTGTTATATATGGGATTTTGCATCCACCAATCCATGACAATTACAATTATTCAAGTATAAATTATAATCATTTTTATGTGATCTGTCCAATGATCCTTGGTCCAATGGTTAAGGCGATGTAACTCTTGGTCTCTCATTGGAGAGGTCAAGAGTTCGAGCCTCTGGGGCATGATGGTAGAACCAGGGACGAATCCAGAAACTTTTTACAAGGGGGACAACATAAATACGATTATAAACTACATCAAAAATAAATAATGGTGGCGCACTTTGTTATTTTTAACCTAATTAATATATAGTTTTTAATAATTTATACCACTACAATGTTATATAACACTATTACTATTTTTTTTAATAATGTTATATAATGATTTTTTAATTTATAATGTTATATTGTTTTCTAATTTATAATTTTGGGCACACTATTAATTTATTAATAAAAACACTTTATAAATTAGTTTTTTTAGTGTTTTATAAATCATAAAACTTTTATAAATTATAGAGGTATTAGTGTTAAAATTATGGGCACACTATTAACTTAATGTTATATAATTAATAATGTTATAATCTTATAATGTTATATCATGACATTTTAAAAGAAATATTAATATTATATAAAACACTATTAATAATATAACACTACTAATCACATACAAACACTTTGATCATCAATTAGCAGTGTTACATTTATAAATAGTTTTACATAAAGAATAGTAAAAAAATCTATGGGGCACGTATGTTCGCCAAAAATATTTGTTTGGATCTCTATACCTTGCAAGTGTGCGATTGTAGTTTATAGGATAATGTCAAACAAGGTCGTATTTCTCGGGGATTGACTATGAAACACTTAAAATATAATAACATCATATTCAAATTTTATTAAAGCGATCGAATATCACGAGTTTTATAAAAATCGAAAAATAAAAATACAAATAAAAAGAAATAAATTTTCAAACTCCACAAGTATTTTCAACAAATACGAAACAACCCTAGACACATAATCTCAACATGCTTCTTCAATATTAAATCCAATCAATGTTTCACAAAATCAATTCATGCGTTTCTATGGGTTCAATTCCTAAATTAGTTTTTTCCTCCTCCTCGGTGGCACATAAACAATAGAGGTCTCCCAATGCATCACAACTATTATTAGCTCCCAACATATTGAAATATTCCCCACAAACAAAAATAGTCTCCGATACATTACCATGTTTATATATAAATTCGATTTTCGTCTTCTTTGAACTCACCTCCCGAATTATGGACTAACAAATATGACATGCCAATTATTGTCCAAATAATCAATAATTAAGAATAAGCACTCGAATTAATAAAATAGAACACATGAATCAATTAAGAAAACAATCAATCAATATTTAACATGAATCCACGCTTTTGATTACGCCAGATCCATAGATTAGCCAAACATTGATAACAAAATTCATAGAAAAATTTAAATCAACATTGTGGCATCGTTTAAAGACAGACAAAGAGATCTAAACTAAGAAAGAAAACCCTTCTTGTCATGATAAATCCTCCTTCCAAGCCTTCAAACTCTTGTGCTTAGTAGATGTGAGAGACCTTGTGGTGTTCTTTTAAACCAGCCCTCCTCTCTCGGAAGACCTTTGATCCGTGTAATCTCGTGTATTGTAGTGTATTTTGTAATATATATGAATGAATTTTTGTTCAAGCCTTGGTCTATTTATATAGGTGCTTGTAAAGATCACTTGTATAGTTCTATTAGGAAAAGAAGACCAATCCAAACCGCAAACACGCCGCATGACCATGTCAACCTACACGGTCGGGTCGTGTGATCGGATTTTACTTCTGGGGTCTTTATGAAAGTTTAGCCATTTCTCTTAGCTTTCTATAATCACTTGAATCACATCAATATCAATTTTGTATAGAAAGTTATGGCCAAAATACTAAACCCTACCAAATCTTTGAAATTGTTAGCGCGTTTGGACGTTTTTGAAGGAAATTCCCTTTTGTTTGACCGTCCATGCTTCTTTCCTTCACAACTTTGCTCGTACCTTGGCTTTTGACATATCCTTTGAAACATGCTATCACCTTTTGTCCAATTTAGCTCCATTTTTTGCAAAGTTCAGAAGAGTACACGGTATCACGCCCAACAAAGGAAACTAAGTAAAACACACTAAATATCAATGCAAATGCATCAATTATATATCAAAATAACCGCTTAAATGTACGTATATTTTACATGTATCAAAATTCCCTAAACTTAAACCATTTTTCGTCCTCGAGCAATTTAAGAAAAATAATCTCAAGGGATACAAAGAACACACAAGAACACTATACACATTCGATATCATTTGACTCCACATCTAAGTAAACTACGCAATTCATTATCAAGAAGTCATCAATTACAAGTTCGGCATAATCAATACTCTTTTGGGTACTTGACATTGCGACTCACAAGAAGTAGTGTATCACTCATCTCTCAAAGTGTATGGTAAGTATTTGCACTCAAATCATCTAACATCTCTACCACTTAGTGTGTACAACTTAAGAATAAAAAAATGACTTTCATTTGGTTGTAATGTAGGCTCTTTGGTAAAGGTAGAGAAAATTTGGATTAAGTGCTTTTGATTTGCGCATATAGAATTTTAGTACACAAACTTGCAATTCACCAACCCAATTTCATCTAAAAATAATTTTCTCAAGATATTTTCTTTTTCAACTCAAATCCACCATTTTTCTCCTTTTTTTTTTCATTCTTAGGTTTGTTTTCCTTTTTCTTTTCTCTTTCTTTAGCCTCAAGCTCAATTGCTCAAAATTTCCAGACTTCTTGCTTTTGCTCTCTTTCTCGATTTTTCTTTATTTGTTTTTCGTGAGATTTTTTATTTCTTTTTCGAGCTTCATTATTCTTTTTTTTTACCTAAACACTATTGATCCCTCATTCTTTTGCCAACTTTCTCCTTTTTCCCCATAATTTTACCACATCTTCCCCAAACTATTCATCTTCTATAAGCTCGAGTGATTTAGGGATAAAAATCTTTTTTTTTTCAATTTTAAAGATAAAAAAATGTGGCTAACAATAAAAAGTTAAGGCTCAAAGTGGCTAACTAGGGAATCATGAGTTCATAGGTAGGCTTTTTTAGGCTAAGTAGGCTAAAACAAAGATGACCTTAAATTATTTTCAAAAATTGCACACACACATGGATTCAATGAAGATACCAAAGCAAGTTCTAGAGTTCTAGCAATCATGAATGACATACTCAAGAAAACAATAAGACCGCATAAGATAAAACAGATTAAAGGTACAAAAGCTCACAGTGCTTATTTTTCACATCATGCTCAAATACCCAAATTTTTTAACCAATGTCAAACAAGTAAAAGACATTTTCTTCAACAATTCATCACATTATTCACAAAAATATTTCATCTCCTAAAATCAAATGCTCATAGTAAAATCATACGGAAGCTTTTTGTACTCTTTCGATATCTTGATCACATAACACACAAAAGCAAAAACATGCTAAAGCGACGTGCTAAAATAAAAATAATAAAATCGAAAATATATATTTTTTTAAATTTTTTATGCAAATTTGTATATGCTCTACATGCAATGCAATAATGCACCTTAATTTACGCATTCTTGACAACCCCCAAACTTAAAATATGCTTTGTCCCGAACATATGAGGAAATTATCAAAAGAAAGAGGAATGCGTAAAAGTACTTACCTGGATCGCTCCTGAAGGTCGGAACTCGTTCATCAAATTTGAAACTTGGAGGAGCAGATGCATGGTCGGATCGTGTGCATCCACACGCCTGTGTGCGTCTATCATGTCTTTTTTACATCGGAGTTTGTCGCGACGCCTCTTGGGTTGCCTCCCACAAAGCGCTAGTTTTACGTCTTGACCGGACTTTAGATTTCTAACATCACGTCGTTGAACCGTGTCGGTTGAAATCCTTGATCCCTCATATTATGTACCATCCATCGATAAATGACGTTATACTTGTTTTCTCATTAAGTTCGGTATCGCTTGGGAATTTGTCCTTTTGATGTTGGCTTCCACGCGCGATGCGATTTGGGCTACTTATGTCCGCAAAGATTTCGGTTTCACATTCAACAAAACTAATGTTAGAAACAAAGTAATGAAAAAATTATTTACAAAAGAAGAAAATCTAAAAAAATTATTTACAAAAATAAAAAATATTTATTTTACAATTCACAAAATAAAAAAATTACAAAAATCGAAAAAATAAAAAAAATATATACAAAAATAAATCGAAAAACTATTTACAAAAATTTTGCTTCAATTAAGATTGAACTACTTATTACTATATTTAAGTATAATCTTTCAATCTCCTAAAACGGCGCCAAAAACTTGTTCACCAAAAATTTATTTATTTGGATCTCTATCTTGTAAGTGTACAATGTTGTTTATAGGATAATGGCAAGCAAAGTCGTATTCCTCGGGGATTGACTATGAAACACTTATGCTTCAATAACAACATATTTCAATTTTATTGAAGCGACCGAATATCACGAGTTTTATAAAAATTGAAAGAAATAAATTTTCGAACCCCACAAGTATTTTCAACAAATACGAAAATAGCCCTAGGCACATAATCTCAACATGTTTCTTCAATATTAAATCCAATTAATGTTTCACAAAACCAATTCATGCGTTTCTATGGGTTCAATTCCTAAACTAGTTTATTTCTCCTCCTGGTGGTGCATAAATAGTAGATTAATAATAATTGAGGTTTCCCAATGCATCACAAAATGCTATTATTAACTCCCAACAGATCTTTGAATTGAAATACTCCCCACAAAATGTAAGTAGTCTCCGATACATTACTCTATTTATGTCCAATTCGATTTTCGTCTTGCTAGAACTCACCTCCCGGATTATGGAATAACAAGTATGACATGCAAATTATTGGCCAAATAATCAACAATTAAGAATATATAATCACTAGAATTCATAAAATAGAACACATGAATCAATTAAGAAAACAATCAATCAATATTTAACATGAATCTACGTTTTGATTATGCCATAGGATCCATAGATTAGCCAAACATTGATAACAAACTCATAGACAAACTTGAAATTAACACTTTGACATCGCTAAATATACCGATAAGAGATCTAAACTAAAAAAACCCTTCTTGTCGGGATGGATCCTCCTTTCAAGCCTTCAAACTCTTGTGCTTTCAGTAGATGTGAAAGGCTTTGTGGTGTTCTTCGTAACCTAGCTCTCTCCATCTCGGAAGACCTTTGATTTGTGTAATCCTGTGTATTGTAGTGTATTTTGTGGTATATATGAATTAATTTTTTGTGCAAGCCTTGGTCCTTTATAGGTGCTTGGAGAGATTACTTGTAGAGTTCGTAGGAAAAGGAGACCAATATAATTCAACAGCAAACACGTCGCACGACCGTGTCAACCCACCACATTGGGTCGTGCCATCGATTTTGCTTCCTGAGTCTTCATGAAAGTTGAGTCCTTTCACTTAGCTTTCTATAACCACTTGAATCGCCTCAATATCAAATTTGTACGAACATTATGGCCAAAATACTAAACCCCGTCAAGTCTTTGGAAACGCTAGCGTGTTTGGACTTTTTAAAGGAAATTCCCTTTTGTTCGACCGTACATGCTTATTTCCTTCACATATTTGTTCGTACCTTGGCTTTTGACATATCCTTTGAAATATGCTATCACCTTTTGTCCAATTTAGCTCAATTTTCTGCAAAATTCACAAGAGTACGTGAAAGAAAACCAAGTAAAACACACAAAATGCATCCAAATGCATCAATTATATATCAAAATAAGCCCTTAAATGCACGTATATTTTACACGTATCAACGTGTCCCCATAGTAGGTGTGTACATCCGTCTATGGATGGAACAATTAATATTGAGAGCTTCAAGTGGTAGTTTGAGAGGCTGAAATTCGATGGAAACCTGCAGTGGTATTAAAAAAAAGAAAAAAAAAATATGTGATCTCATAATTAATATTAATAGTTGTGCTTGTACCTTGCAATCGAGTTTAGGATAAACAATTGATTTTATGTTGTATAAAGGTGTTAAAGTCTAAAATTGAATGAACCAATTTTTATATGATTTCAATTTTTTTTTATCAATACAGGTATCAGCCTTTTACTATGTCATATTACCATTGCGCGGAATTTTTCACAAGAAATTAAATAATCTAATTCGATTTTTAAAATGCAAATTAAAAAAAAATAGTAATTGTTTTACTTTCACTACAAGAAAATTCCGCTTTACTAAATGAATTCCTACGTAAATGATTTTGTCACTAAATTTTACAACTACCTACAGAATACATACGAGAATAAAAAATATCATTTTTTCCCAAATTATACCGACAGATTACGACAATTTTTCAATTACCGACATATTTTCTGTAGGTAATTTACCAACAGTTTTAGATTCTGTAGGTAAATATTTTACCTACAATGATTTTACCTACACTTTACAATTTTCTTAATACTTACCTACAAATTTTTGTATAGGTAAACTGGTTTTTGTATTGTAGTGTTTGTCCAATACAGAAAACTTTTGGGGCAACCAAACGCAATAAATATACTAAAATACTATATTTCCCTATAGGACCCCCACCTATAATCAATCATTCTATTTAAAAACCATAATTAACCTAATAAAAAAAATCTTGACATGAATAGTACCTTTGAAATGGACAAGATTTGAAATTATTTTAGTGAATTTTTTTCCATAAAATACGTAGGTATCAAATTTTTGGACCAATGGAAGAGGAAGCTGAAATAAAAAGTCACAGGCTTAAATACTAAGCAAAATGTATGGTTTTCAGTTGCTTAACATCATCCATAGTATCTTGGGATCCCACTTTGAATTGTTTGAAATTTGTTTGTTAAAGTTTCACATCATTAGGTATAAGGTGGTACCCTTTTAATTGTTGTCTACTTAATTTCATATAGAAACAAGAAATCGTGATATTATTGGCCAATTTTGAATTTACATATAGCTATTTCATTTCGTTTGATAACATTTTAAGGATCTATAATTATCAATTAAGCATTGAAAGTTCAATACTTAACTAAATTTTATGCATAATTCATATTGTAGTAGTTCTCCCTTCATTTTTTTTAATAAGTTGGGAGTAGTGGTTGGAGGGAGGGGATAAATTTCAAATAAACTGAAAGATACATACCAAATCCCTGGTCAACACCCTTACAAAGAAAGTAATACCACGCGATCCACGTGAGCTGCAAGCTCGTGATAGTTCTCCCTTTACTTTGAAAATCTTAGAAATCGTTAGATTTTTTTTGCAATCTCAGTTTCATTTTTTTTATTGAGTCTCAGTTTCATTTTTCAAGATTGAAAATGATTTTTTTATATTTTTATGTAAAATAAAAATATGTTTGGTTGGTTGTTTTTCTATAAACTATATGAGTTTTAATTAAAAAAAAATCTATTTATTTTATGATGATTTCAAGAAAAGACGTGATTTATTAGTAGGTCTGCAAAAGTATTTCGTATATATGTTATTTCATTTCTAATTCATGGTTGAGATTTGTAAAAATGAAAACGAAACTAATTTTTTTTTATTAAAATGAACAAGATAAATGTATTTTAGAATTTCAAGCAATAAAAAGTAAGAAAACTATCCTTAAAGAATAAATACAAACAAAAACTTAAATAGATTCTTCATAGGTCATAAGTGAACGTGCTCATCCAAAGGTAGACCGGATCTTTTATATATATCATTTATGATGTTTTATTTGGTGTTTCAATATCCATACGAAAACCATCTAAAAAATATTAATATAATATAATTTAATATATATATATATATATATATATATATAGGGGAAGGTTCAAATGGGACAAGCCCCCTTATATGAGACGGTGGGGATTTATCCAAGCCATTGAAAATATTACAATTAATGGTCCAGTTTAATGGCTAATATTAATTTAACAATTATTAAGTATAGGCAATAAGGGCACAATAGACAATTTGAGAAAATAACAAATCATGTATAGAGAACTTTCCTAATTTATAGGAATAGATAAGGAGAAAATAATGGAATCACAATCTTTCTAAATCACAACCAATATCCCCCCCCAAAAAACGTCTGTCTTCTTCAACAATAAGCCATAGACGACTGCAAAAATTCGATAGATAGTCTTTGCAGACCCCATAGCGTAAGAAGAAAAAATCGGTCTTTGGCGATGGAAGACAATATTAACGATTCCGACGTACATCAAGGTGAATATATATTTATCTCTATACACTGTTTATGTTTTTTAAATTTTATGTAATTGTAATTCTGGGATTAATTGTAATTCTGGGAAAAATATTGCCCCCCATCCTTCTGTTGTTTGTCTCATTTAACAAACATGATAAACAATGTTACTTTGAAATTTAACAAAGATAAATAGTGTAACATTAGTGTTTATTTAGAACTGATTTGTTGTATATATTGTATTACATATATGTTTGCATGTAAAACCTAGAACACCTTCCAATATGTTCTGAACGAAATTTATTAGCGGAACACTGTATGCGTAGTTGTATTTTAATGTACGTGTAATGTGTGTTTACTGTATATATACATGAATGAAATCTTTAAAATACATTTTACTGTATATTTATATATAATGGGGTGTATGTATGTAATTATTAAATTGTTTTCTAAAACCATAAAGACACGTCCCATGATACTACGAAAAATAGATTGATCTTCTATGATACTTTTAACCAATGTTATAACTGCATATTATGCTGTATTTTAGTGTACATTTTACTGTATATTATAAACTGATATTCTTTATGTATATGTATTTTGCTTCAGAAAACTAATTAAATGTTTATTGATTTAGACAATGCAGGTTACACTAGAGAAAGACTCGAGATTTCGCCTGGTTTAACAAAGTATTGGATTCCAATAGTTGAACAAGAAAAATACCGCGCATAGGAATGGAATTTCCATCATTAGAAAAAGGCGTACAATTCATAGGGAATATGGCTCCTATAGTGGATTCGACGTTCGAACAAGTACAACAAGAAGGTTCGAAAATAAGGACATTCATGTCCAATATATAGTATGCAACCGAGAAGGGTTCAAATCACCAATGTACATCGTGTTACGTTAAAATATTTATATATAGTGCAGTGAAATATGACAATTATACATCAAACGCTATTAACCGCATGAAAGAACCAAATCACCAATGTACATCGTGTTACGTTAAAATCTAAAAAATGTATATTCAAAAGATATACACATTCTTGCTTTGATTTTGCAGAATATATACATGATCATTCCTACCTTATCCAAAAAAAAAAACGAAAATATCCTTATTCCCTCAAAAAACGCAAAACGAAAAACCGCACAAATATACAACATTTTAATAATAATCATACAAAGATAATCAAGCACAAATTTTACTCGATTTTAATGCTAATTATGCAAAGAAAAATACCACGAATTATCTGATTTCTAATTCTAATTATAAATCTTTCGATAAATATAAAGCGCATGTTAACAAACATTAAACCACACACAACACGTATCAAAGATCCTAACAATATGTACACATTAAAAACTCGTATTAATTAAACATTCCAACAAAGCAATACTTAGTTAAACTCTAAAATAACCAACCGCAAAATTATACAAAAACATACACTAATTCTCAGGTAAAAAATACACTAATTATACAACATTCTAATATATTCCACCAAAACGATATTCAAGTTTTAATTTACAGTAAAAATACACTAGTTATACAGCATTCTAATACAAATTATACAGCATAGGGAACAAATCCTTAACACTTTTCTTCACAACCCGACTGCCCCTTTTCCTTTTCTTTGGTTGATCATTTGCTTCCCCCGCCCCACTACTAGTACCACCAACATTAACTTGCGTTTTTTGTTGTCCTCCAGCCATACTCACAAATTAGCACCTACAATTAAGAAGACAAAAGAAATAATCATTATTCCAATTCAACATAAATACAATGACAATCTATGCAGTAAAACTGTTCTATAACAGCAAAAATGCACTACACTAAACAATGCAGTAAAACAGTTACACAAGACACACATCTTTGCAAAAATGTATTACTCAAACACTAAAAATATATTAATTAACCACTAAAAAATAATTAAGAATACAACAGATTATCATTTACAAAAAGTACCCATAAGGTTCAATAGACTAACAAAGAAGCACGATGAACAAAACCAGAGATAAAAAACCTAGAAATTAAAAACACAATCCCAACAACTACGCTAAAACAACATAATTGTATAAATAAAACACTAAAATGTACTTAAGATTACAATATAATAATATCTCGTATTTCTGATCACATTTATAAACTTGCACGAACAGAGTGTAGTTACAAAAGGGCATCTTTGCAAAAAATGTATTACTCATACACTAAAAATGTATTAATTAACCCCTAAAATTTAATTTAGAATACAACAGATTTTCATTTACAAAAGGTACCCATCAGGTTCAATAGACTAGCAAAGAAGCACGATGAACAGAACCAGAAATAAAAAAACCTAACTTTTACTGAAAACCAGATAGTAAAAACGAATCTAAAATGTTGTTTTCCTTTTAAACAATCAAAGAGAATTTTGTTCCACTTTTTTTTTTAATAACTTTTTTAAGAAGTCCTTTTGGTTCTATTCCTGGCTCCACCAAATGATTGATGATAATTGCACTACATTACTCTCGAGAGAATATAAACTTAGCTTCTATATAATATTTTACGAACATGAATACCAATTAGAAGCATGTTTTTAACTAGATAATTTAGCATAACACGGATTCTCGACACCCCTTCACAAACAAACATGGTTTTCTAATGAATCATTAAGCTATAAACTATAAAAACTTGAACATAAATGCAAAAAACCATCCGGAGGAAATATAATCATGGCGTATACAATTAGTTCACCGAAAAACAAAAATTACAACCTCGCCTGTAAAACTACTTTTTAGACTCTTAGTAGTTACATACCTTCTTCCTCCCAATAATCAACCAAAAAAAACAAAGATAATCAGTATAAATAAAACACTAAAATGTACTTAAGATTACAAGATAATAATGTCGCATGTTTCGATCACATTTATAAACTTGCACGAACAGAGTGCATTACGATGAAGATTTCTTTCACTCTGACCTCATCTCCCTGTTTTCTAATCGCATCCCCAACAATCTTATCCCTCCTCCTCACCACCGCCCCTTACGGCAAGCATCAATCTCCAACTTCATCTAATATGCAACCAATCAACAAAAAAACCCTAAAATTGAAAAAACAAATCCCAACAATGAAAATACTAGAATTTAAAACAAAAATTCAGATTCAAAATTAGCATTTTAATTTCCCCCAAAAATAAAAAAATAGAACCCTAGAAACTACACACTAATTCTAAAAACATTTTCAACATTTAGGTAAAAATTACAAATACAAGAAATTAAACATTAAGTACCAAACTTACCGTCGGTCGAAAGGAGGAGAAGGGCCAGGGGTGGTACGTTGCCGGTTGAAAAGCGAGGGACTTTCCTCCACTTCGGACGGTCGCGGTTGAGCCGGCACAGTGAGAGAGACGATAGGATGTTGTGGATGCTCGAGGCCGTCGGTCGCTTGGAGTGATTGAGGCGGACGACTGTTGTTGACGGCGATGGAAAAAAACGGGAGTGAAGGCGGACGGGTGTTGTTGACGGTGATGGGAAAAAAAGAGATTTTGAAAGGATCGGAAAATGGTTGACGGAGAGAGAAGAGAGTGTTTGAGATGATATGGAGTGTTTGAGGAGATTGTGAAGAGACGTGCATATCGGAGAGAGAATACACAGAGATACGATGTTTGAACTCCCCAAAAATAGCGCAAATTAATAAAGGAATAAATCAATTATCTTTTACAAAATTACTAAACGCCCCTTACTTAATATTTGAAAATTACCACTTTGACCTTTTTAATTGAATCGATTAAAAACCATCCTAAAATAAAGGGAATGATCTTAGCCATACAAAATATCAATCCAATGGCTTGGATAAATCCCCATCGCTCAAATAAGGGGGGATGTCCCATTTGAACCAAATCCTATATATATATATATGACATTCACCTATTTACAAATATTAAATGAAATACCAAAAAAATCCACCATATGTTCTTTAAGTAGGAATAACAATTCAGATGAAAATTAGATAATGGTCGAGTAGTTATATAAAATTCTTATACTTGAAAGAAATTACAAAAAAACGAATAAAAAGAATAGCAATATTTAAGATATGTCAATTAGTTACTTTGACATAAGTAAAAATCTAAATCCAACAATTGGGTAATCATACAGCATGATTAGCATTGACTGAGACCTTTCCCTACACAATAGTCAATGCCTATAATTACCTTTTCTCATAGGTTTAGATTCCCTTTTTGCCTCAATATTACATTGTTCGGACAAAACATTCCTCGGAGTGAAATGACACGCATAGGTCTATCACCCTTTGGTGTATAAATCATCATTTACAAAAATATAATGGAAGCCCAAGTGATAAAAGGGGAAATAATGACACGTATGAAAAGATAATAGATTTTTGTTTAATATACAAACACAAAATAAAATAAAAAGAAAATTTTAATATTTTTTTCCAATAATTTGCTTTGTCAAGTAGCTTTGCGGATGCATATAACTCAAATTTGATGGTATTTTAAAAGTTTGGAAACTTGAAAAGAATTTTTTCTCATAGTGAAGATATCTAGTGGAATTGTGGTCACGGAATAAGAAAGCTAGTTATGTGAGTTGTGTTCTCTCAAAAGCAGGTAGAAGAAAAGGATACGCACCTGGTAAAGAAATGGAATAATTTGGTCGATGTCAAAACTCAAAAGGACAAATAAATGTAAAGGTCATGCAATCCATTTTCATTGGACTCCAACTCACATCTTGTACATAAATCTTCTTGTGCCAAAATAAAATTGTCCCACATTGGTTTGGAAACAAACGAGATGTGCACCTTAAGACAATTTAAGAAAACTACGTGTTTTTGGTTTTGATTCGATCATCAAATATATTTTAACTTTTGTGTTTTAGTTAATTAAATTCATTTCTTGTATTCTATAGGATGGATAGTTGGGAGAGAGGTGTGAGTTAGTCAATGACTTGTAAGAGTGTGGTGTCGTGGTGGTATTGGGGCCGGGAGAGAGAATGTATGTGTGATTATATAAATATTTCACATGCATAGTGAAATTTCTTTCTCCGGGGTCGTTTTTTCTCTGTTTTTGGAGTTTTCCACGTAAATTCTTGTGTTGTGAAATGTTATTTTTTTATTTTATTTCTTGATTATTTATGTGTGTTCTACGGGTTAATGTGAGATCCGATTATTCCTAGGGTGGCAATTAGTGACCCGACACGATAGCACGATTACAGAGACAAATGGCACAATAAGGCACGCACCGCGATTTGACACGACACGATAACACGATATGAACACGAAATTGAAAATTAATTTAAATTTACAATTATTTTTATATTAAAGATCAAATAAAATAGATAACATGAAAACATGATAGTGTGACACGAACATGACACGATAACACGATTTGCCACCTCTAATTATTCCAACAAGTGGTATCAAAGCTTGGGTTGGGTCTCTTAAAATTCCGAAAGTATGCTCGTGTCGCGTCGATGTCGGCTTTCCACATCGAAAAATATTTCTTGAGCGGGTTACAAGGTCTCATTTGGAGGCGGTTGTTCATGAGAGACTAGGGTGTTCAAGCATATAGAGAAATTTCATGGAAGTATTAAGTTTGGCTTATGGCAAGTATAAGTGAATGATGTCTTTGGTACAATTCGGGTTACACAAGGCTTGAATGTGAACCACAAATTGGAGGTGGAGTTGATCGACAAATAGCTCTGTCTAATCCGGGCTAACATTGTGATAGTGATGATTTTTATGATGATAAAATATACGCCCTTTTGGCTTGTCACTTGTTGCCATGAAAAAGAATGTGATTATATTCGCGAGTCGAATTTGCACATGGGCATTGAGTTGTTATAGATGACGGGTGTGTGGTGGAATTTGCACACGAGTATTGACTTGACATGGATGCGGGGTGTGTGGTGGAATTTAACCAAATGTATTGGCTTGGTATGGATACATGGTGCATGTTATGTCGAGGTAGGACTTCCGGAGAGCAAAGAGTTGGGAGTTGTACCATGAATTTGAGAGGGTTTTTTCGATATTTGTCAAAGGAAATTCTTAGAATGGTTGATTCTATGTGGTCCGCTCATATGTAGAGTATGATTCTTTAGTTTGAGAGTCATGATTATTAGTGAAGACAATGAAGCTCCTTTTATTTTGTCAATGTGAAGTTTGTTGGTCTTGTGCCAAAATAAAAATGGGGGGGGGGGGGAAGGTTTGTCCCACACTGGTTTGGGAACAAAAGGGATGAGCACCTTATGGCTATTTAAGGAACCAATGTATTTTGGTTTCAATTGCACCATTCATATACGCTTTAACTTTTGTGTTTTGACTCTAACTAAATTCCTTTTTGTATTCTCTAGTATGGAGAGTTGAGAGAGAGGTGTAAGTTAATCAAATGTTTGTAAGAGTGTGGGGGTACTGGGGCCGGGAGAGAGAATATCTAAGTGATTGTAAAAATATTTCACATAATGGAATTTTTTTCTCTCGTGGTCATGGTTTTTCTACATTTTTTTGGGGTTTTCAAGTAAATTCTTGTGTTGTGGATATTTGTAATTTTTTTATTTTACTTCTCGATTATTTCTCGCTTGTCTCTGGGGATGAAGTGGGATCCGATTTTTTCAACAATATATATAATAAAGACTAAGATAGCATGTTGATTATTATTTTGCACCTACGACTTAATGAATCATGATTTTGAATTACTTGGAGCGGAATTGAAATTGGCCCACTATCCTCTATATATCTAAAAAGAAAGGTTTAAGGTATATAATCATTTAATACATGTACTATAGAGCAAGATTGGGATGCTATTTTATAGGTCTGAAAGGAGTCAAGCTTATTTAGCCCAAAAAGTCGGGTCGGACCGGTTGGCCGGTGGTCCCAATACAATTTACCTATAATTTTTTTAATTTGAGTCGGATTGATTCCAAAAATAGATGCTTGAAGGAATTCGACCCGACTCGATTATTTTCATTGGCATGGTAGGCCAAAGATCAAGGGTCGACCGACCCAACCTAACCCATTCTACAACTCTACATGGTTTGTGTGGTGGTGATAGGGGAGGGGCTAATTTTTATGTGTAAGAGCATCTCCAACGATTGTAAAATTGTGGATTTCACTATTTAAGTGGAGAGAAATATTCTCCAGATGGTACACCAAAGTTCACGGTATTATATAATTTTGTGAATGCACTCCACTACATGTAGCGGGACCGATCGTGAAAATCTTTTTACTAAACCGCAAGTGTACATTAAGTAGCTAGCATATAGCAATGAGCAAGGTCTTATTCCTCGGGATTGAATACGAAACGCGTAGAGTACATTAAATATCATATTTTAATTTTATTAAAGCGGCTAAAATGATAATGTTTTTTTTATCTAAACTAAATCCTAAATTATCAAATAAAAATATTTAAGTATTTATAAACTCGAACTCCACAAGTTTTCAACAAATACGAAAGCAACCCTAGGCACATAATCTCAACATGCTTCTTCAACATTAATTCCAATTAATGTTTCATCAAAACCAATTTATGTGTATTATGGGTTCAATTCTAAATTAGTTTATTTCCCTTCCCAAAGCAAATAAACAGGTTGATTAATACCAATTGCTATCATCACTACTCAACAATTAATATCAACTCCTAAAAGATCTTTGATTGAAGTACTCCCCAAAATAGTTATAAGCCTCCCGACTTATACTCGTTTATGTTATGAACTCGTTTTTCGTAAGTTAGAACTCATCTTCCGAGTTATGAACTAACAAATATGACATGCAAATTATTGATCGATAATCTACATGAAACAAGCACTTTGAAATTCAAAAAATAGAACACATAAACCAACTAAGAAAAACAATCAATATAGAATTAATATGAATCCATACTTTTGATTATGCCCAGGATCGAAATATTAGCCCAACATATTTGGCAATAAATTCATAGATAAACTTGAAATCAAATAGTTTGACATCGAATTAAGTACAAACAAGAGATCTAAAGTAAGAGGATAGAACCCTTCTTGTAAGAATGGATCCTTCTTCAAGTCTCGAACCCCTCTGCTTTTGTAGATGCGAAAGGCCTTGTGGCGTTCTTCGTTGATTAGTGTTTCTCTCTCGTAAGTATGTAAATTTGTGTAACCCTAGTGTATTTTTATGCATGAAGTTGTATAGAGCTTTAGGGCTTGGTCTTCATTTTATAAATGCTTTGAGAGATCCCTCGTAGAGTCCCGACAGAATTAGGAAACAAAATCAACCATGGAACGAAATACACGGTTGTATATTAATACACGGGCAGACCATGTAATCCATTTTTATCTCTGTTTTGGCTCGGAACATAATACACGGTCGTTTATTATTACATGGGTGGATCGTGTACTTTGTCTCTGAAAAGCAAGTCACGGACGTGTAAAATGGCGAACAAAATACGGGCGGGTCGTGTATTTTTACACAACGTGTACTATGCAAACATGTGAATTTGCTCCCTGGAGTCTTTATGAAAATTGTATTACTTTCTCTTAGCTTTACAAAGCATTTTGAATCACTCAATATAAATTTTTTAGAGAAAGTTATGACAAATATACTAAACTCGCTTGTTCAAAATTATTGACGCGTTTGGACATTTTTTAAAGTAATCCCCTTTGTTCGACCATCCATGCTTCTTTCTTTCACATCTTTGCTCGAACCTTGGTTCTTGACATATCCTTTAAAATGTGCTGTCGCTTTTTGTCTAATTTAGCTCCATTTCTGCAAAAATATACAAGAATACGCAGATCACACCCAAAGAAAAAACCAACCAAAACACACTAAATATTCATGCAAATGTATATCCAATATATCAAAATAAGCCTCTAAATGCAAATATATTTTACATGTAACAGAGACTTTTTACAACGCTATTTTTTTTTTTTTTTTTTTATTACATTTTTATTTAGTTTAAATTGTTGGTTTTTTGTTTTCTCTATTACTTCTTTCTTTTTAAGGATCACTCTTCCTTTTTTATTAGTAACAGATAAATTAATAATTTATGTTTCTAATTATTTCCTAATAAATTATATTCCAAATTATATTCTATAGTCAATTATTATATTATGTTCAATTTCACATATATAATAAATTCAAAAATAATTTAAATAAGATTAATATTTATTTATAATTATATTAAATACAAAAAATATTCGACATCAATACAAAAATATATATATGAATATATATCCTTAAATTATAAATTGATAAAATATTAATTCAATATAATAAAGAATAAAAATAGAATGTTCTATTTTAGAGTGAAATATAGAGTTGACTATTAGAGTTAAATCTTGAATTCCTCTAAATTTTCCTCTAAACCCCTAAACATGCGCAAAAACTTGATGGCTCGGAAGCTACTCCTAAAAACGGCCAGGCAAGTGCACCTATCGTTTATAGCAAAGCTAGCGAGTATTGAGTGTCATTCCCACGAGGACTATGATTACTAGTAATTACCATCTTTTTATTATCTAGCCTACAAATTCGTCAAATAGTTTGTTGCAAAATAAAAATAAAAAAAGCAAATAAAAGTGGAAGGGCAACTAAGAACACGAAAGATATCGATACACTCGGATTGGAAGATGTTGGATATAAATATGCTTGAATGTGAATCCCTCTAGAATGTCTTTGTGATTTTACCAAAATAAATACAACCATAACCCTTAAGTTTTAACCATCCCTTAACATATTTTCATGCTTCATGGACCGTAGGCATTCCTAAATTAAGTTAAACCCTTTCTCAAGGCGAAAAACTCCTAACCTCAAGTTGATTAATCAAATCTCTTTCTAGTTAAAACCCTCAAGATTGCATTAACGATTTGTGAATTCCCATATTAGGTTTGACCCTAATCCTAAGATTTATGTCGTCCTATATCTAGGATTGCATGCAACTCCTTTCACTTATGTTGGTTCTATTTCACCATGAATCTCTCGATTTCCTGAAAAATAAACTTCAAATCAATATTGCGCATATACCAATTCGAATAAACAAGCATAACGTAAGTGACTCGCATAAAAGCATAAGAAATATATTAAAACATTCAAACCAATAATCACGAATAAGTTCTAGGGTTCATCACATTCAAACACTAGCGATTTAACTCATGATGGATTTGAGAATGAAAACAACAATTAAACAAGAAGTTTCTTTCAAAATCAACATGAATACTTGAAGTTAAAACTTCCAAAACCAACATAAGACTCCCCTATTGTAAGTATGATGATGAAGTGGTGGAGTTCATCTTCTTCTCCGAGCGATCTTCAATCCTTGTGCCTTAGCGCCTCTCCATGGTGATTCAAGCCTTCTAACTCTCTTCCTCACCACAATATGTGTTTCTCCTCTCCAAACTATGAACTCTCATCTTAAAATTAGATTTTCTTTGTATGTCAATGAATGAATATATGGATGAATCCATCCTCCAACCCAAACTCTTGATTTTATAGACATTATTTTGGAGAAAGTATTCCTTAATAATGTCATCTTTTGGTAGTTTAATGTTCCACTTTATGAGTTGGGTTGTTAGAATCATTATTTTCATGTGATCATGTGGGAAAGTAAGGAATTAGTGAAGCATAATGAGGTGTAAATGTGCAAAAAGAGTTGTCAAAAGGCTTGGTTGAAGTGCTTTCCCAAAATACCCTTCAAAAATTGTGCGTAAAACAGATCACGACGGCGTGCTCAAAAGCACGACCTGGCCGTGCTTTTCACGCCATGGCCATATTTTTCTCTTTTTTGGCTGATTAAAAGTATGGCCGTGTTTGAAAAGCACACCGCCATGTTTGTCTCGAAGAGGCTCAAATGACGCGCGTTTAGCTTGGGATTTCGAGTATTTTTGCATCCATAAACCTCGGGATATGTTTTAACATGAATCCATGGTCCGAAATCCACCAAAATTAGCTCCGAATGATCAATCTACACCAATAAAAGCACCTCACAATAATATGAACTATGCACAATCAAAAACTTATGAAATTAACAACAAAATAACTCAAATTCTACTCAAATACACACATAAAACATGCATAAAAAGACACTTATCAAACCACCTCCAACTTTGAACTTTGCTTGTCCTCAAGCAAAACATAAAACCATAATGAGGGATTCATACATCACAACACACAAGTTATGTATTTTTCAAACACTTTGAATATAAATAGTCAAATTCTTAGCCTTCTCAACGCAAATTAGTCATTAAGTAAAAATATAGTTTTGCAAAGCAATCGATTGTCAAGTAAAAACATATATCAATGGGCTATATTTAGACTTGAACTCATCACTCCACAAATATTGATAGTTATGCGCAACTTTAATCCAATAACACCATGAAAATATAAGAACTCAATATATTTTTGTAGTTAGTCTACTAGTCATGTAACCAAGCTTTTGAACTTTATTCTACTAAAAAAAAAAGCTTTTGAACTTTATTGGAATGCGAAATGCAAGCAATATACATTCTTCTTCTTTTTTTTTCTTTTTCTTTTTGGGACACGTTAGAGACATGTTTCCACTAGGTTTAAATTTTGAATTTTCGTTCAAACACTTCTAGGGTGGTTTCCCATACTCATATTCGTGTCGCCGTTTTACGTAAAAAAGACAAACATGGGGCTCATGAATGCTCCTAGTTACTAAGCAACAACAAATAGATGAGTATAACCTCGATTGGACCCCTTTTTTTGCCTTTTTTTCTTTTTTTTTGGTTCTTTGGCTTGGTTTAACAACTAGTCAACCACTACTAAATCAAGAGTTCTCGGACTTTCATATCCCTAAGAATCGTCATATATGTCTTAACAAATCAAGTATCGTAGTGTTAGAAGTCTCGCCTAAATTCAACCCACATCAATGTCAATCTATTCAAGACAATAAATTGCTTTGCATTAAAAAATACAAATTATAAAGCTGATTTATGTGTAATCGGGCCAAATTATTGACTAACAAATACTCAATTTGTTTCCTTGAAAAATCATATCTTCCATCAACAAATTCAAAATAAATAGCAAACACACAAGCATTCCAAAGAAAATTTTAACAAGCATGCAATCTCATCCACCTCCAACTTAAAGATTCACATTGTCCTCAATGTGAGAGAAAGAGATGGACATAGACACAAAACACACAAAAACAACAGAAACTAAAAAGAAAAGAAAGGGAAAAGAAGGAAAGAAACGACCTTACTGTGAGAGTGGAATCGATGCGGGGCGACCATTGAGTTGTTTAGGCGGGATTTCACCGGCATATGCATATCTAACACGAATTTGCAACAAAAACTCGAATACCGTGAAAGTTCAAATTTGCTCAAGTAAGATAGAGGTCATACCAACACCCACCAAAATATCCAATTATTGACTCATGGCTTCTTAACAACCTATGACTAAAAAGAAAAAAATAGAAAACAACGAACTATCGGGTTGCCTCCCCGATCGCTTGCTTTATAGTCGTATAGCTGGACTACATCACTTTATTGTGGAGGTTTGTCGCGCGAATTGGTCACAATATTACCATGTAAAGTTTCCTGATCCGCGACGAGTTTCATATTCTGCCCAAACAAGAAAAAAAATTAAAAAAAATGACTAGATTAATAAAAATAAGGTGTTCCTAATATCACAATCCCGAAACGGCGCCAAAAACTTGATGGCTCGGAAGCTACTCCAAAAAAAATGGCCTAGGCAAGTGCACTTATTGTTTATAGCAAAGCTAAGCGAGTATCGAGTGTCATTCCCACGAGGACTATGATTACTAGTAATTACCGTCTTTTTATTATCTAGCCTACAAATTCGTCAAATAGTTTGTTGCAAAATAAAAATAAAACAAAAGCAAATAAAAGTGGAAGAGGCAACTAAGAACACGAAAGATATCGAGATACACTGGATTGGAAGATGTTGGATATAAATATGCTTGAATGTGAATCCCTCTAGAACGTCTTTTTGTGATTTTACCAAAATAAATACAACCATAACCCTTAAGTTTAAACCACCCCTTAACATATTTTCATGCTTCATGGACCGTAGGCATTCCTAAATTAAGTTAAACCCTTTCTCAAGGCGAAAAACTCCTATCCTCAAGTTGATTAACTCAAATCTCTTTCTAGTTAAAACCCCCAGATTGCATTAACGATTTGTGAATTCCCATATTAGGTTTGACCCTAATCCTAAGATTTATGTCGTCTATATCTAGGATTGTATGCAACTCCTTTCACTTATGTTGATTCTATTTCACCATGAATCTCTCAATTTCCTATGAAAAATAAACTTCAAATCAATATTGCGCATATATCAATTCGAATAATCAAGCATAACATAAGTGACTCTGCATAAAAGCATAAGAAATATATTAAAACATTCAAACCAATAATCACGAATAAGTTCTAGGGTTCATCACATTCAAACACTAGCGATTTAAGTCATGATGGATTTGAGAATGAAAACAACAATTAAACAAGAAGTTTCTTTCGAAATCAACATGAATACTTGAAGTTAAAACTTCCAAAACCAACATAAGACTCCCCTGTTGGAAGTATGATGATGAAGTGGTGGAGTTCATCTTCTTCTCTGAGAGCGATCTTCAATCCTTGTGCCTTAGCGCCTCTCCATGGTGATTCAAGCCTTCTAACTCTATTCCTCACCACAATATGTGTTTCTCCTCTCCAAACTATGAACTCTCTTCTTAAAAATTAGATTTTCTATGTATGTCAATGAATGAATATATGGATGAATCCATCCTCCAACCCAAACTCTTGGATTTTATAGACATTATTTTGGAGAAAGTATTCTTAATAATGTCATCTTTTGGTAGTTTAATGCTCCACTATATGAGTTGGGTTGTTAGAATCATTATTTTCATGTGATCATGTGGGAAAGTAAGGAATTAGTGAAGCATAATGAGGTGTAAATGTGCAAAAAGAGTTGTCAAAAGGCTTGGTTGAAGTGCTTTCCCAAAATACCTTCAAAAATCGTGCGAGAAAATTGTCCGTAATACGACCATGCCCAAAAGCACGACCTGGCCGTGTTTTTCACGTTGTTTGGGGTTGCGAAGCACGGTCGTGCTTTGAAAGCACACCCTGGCCGTGTTTTTCACGCCATGGCCATATTTTTCTCTTTTTCGATTAAAAACATGGCCGTATTTGAAAAGCACACCCTGGCCGTGTTTGTCTCGAAAGGCCCGAAATGACGCGTTTAGCTTGGGATTTCGAGTGTTTTTGCATCCATAAACCTCGGGATATGTTTTGACATGAATCCGTGGTCCTAAATCCACCAAAATTAGCTCCGAATGATCAATCTACACCAATAAAAGCACCTCACAAATATGAACTATGCACATTCAAAAACTTATGAAATTAACAACAAAATAACTCAAATTCTACTCAAATACACACATAAAACATGCATAAAAATACATTTATCATTGACTATTAGAGTTAAATCTTGAGTTCCTCTAAATTTTCCTCTAAAATAGTGTAAACCCACACAAAAATAATGGAAATCATTGGAGATGCTCTAATATCATGTATAGTGGCCTTTAGCTTTTACTTTGGATTCCACGTTCCTTTTTCTTTCCTCCATATTTGCGAAAAATTGACAGATATGAAAGAATTTTGTGTGGACGCTTCCGCTCCTCGTACCAAGATATGTATCTTTTTTAAAATAAAAATAATCCACCTCTATTATTGCAAAGACTAACCTAAGCCCACCAAGATATGTATCTTATTTACCGTTCTTTCCTTTCATTGTTGTTGCTCTATGATGCTAGCTTACCATTTTAATAGTATTTCTCTTTTTTATTAAAAAGAACTAAGAAGGCTTTGTTTTAATATAAAGACCAAAAAATATACATTTTTATGAAAGGTACATTTTTTTGGAGAAGTTATGAAAGGTACATTATAGTTTGTTAGAAAGAAAAGTACCGAAGATGTAAATCCTTACACTGTCTGAAATTTCAGTTTTACTGATAACAACAATAATGAAAATGATGTTTTTGCTTAAGATTTTGTAATTTTATACTTCATATTTTAGATATTTTATTTTAATCCGACTAAATATCTCCCTCCATGATGATCCTAAGTGGCACTTATTTTTCGTCCATTGAGATGTCCATATGGGTGTTGATTTTTTGTCTTTTTTTACCTTCATTGCCACGTTTAATTTGAAAATATATTAAAATGTGGCTAAAAAATTCATTTTAAATTGGTCACGTGCATTACACATGGCATTTCCCAATGATAAATCGATTTTAAAGCAACTTTGGTCCTTAAATTGAGAGTGTCTCATAGTTACATGATGTAATTGCGAAAAAAAAAACATGACTAAATTGCGACCGTCCAAAGTTATGGGACCAGAATTGCATTTTTCCCAAACAAAAACAAATTAAAATTATTTTTAATTTGTTGTCGTGTATAGTTTTTTTTTATTTTTAAAAATCGCACAATAATGGGACATAATAAAATCGATGCGAGAATTAAATTATCTCTCCGCAAGATGAAATTGCTCATACAAGTGCTTACAGTTCTGGGCAATCATTTTTAAGATATAAAAACTTTCGAATTTAAGTTATCAACACTATAAGACTTAAATTCCAATGAACAAAATAATGTGTTAGAACTCTCGAGTATAGGAGACAACAAGATGTAAATAAAATGTTTGTTGAATGGTGTGTGAAAAAATGAATTATGAAGGGGCTGTTTATACAGAATTTCGGGTGCCTCTTAGATTGTGTGCAACTCTTCATCTGGATTAATCTGGATCGAGCCACTGAACCGAATTCTGGTTCAAGTTCTCAATAGTTTAAAGCTCCTCAGCTCCTCGTGACTAGGGCTACAAATGAACCAAACCGCTCGTGAGTTATTCGGAGCTCGATTCGATAAAAGCTCATTCGAGTTCGTTTAATGAGGCTCGTTAAAATAAACAAACCAAATTCAAACTTAGAGATATTCGGTTCGTTAGCTCGTGAACAAGCTCGTTAGTAAGCTCGTGAATAGGCTCGATAGTAAGCTCATATAAATTGAACTAATAATTTGATTTTAGTTTTAATTTTTCATATTTTTACTTAAGATAATATAAAAATTGTTGGATTTTAAACTTGATTTTGGTCCAATTAATATTGGGCTTGAAAATATATATTTAAGTTAAAAGATAAAATAAGATCCAAGCCCAAATGGCCCAAGTTCTAGAATTTGCCTAGAAGTGTCTTGGAAAAATATCTTAGATATTATTTGTAGAAAAGTTTGTAGAATGTTCTAGGAAAGTAGATATTTTAGAAGATGATTCTAGTGGATGAATTATAGCCATTAGATTAAATAAATCCTAGCCATTGGTTAGGAAGTTGTACTAGTATAAATAGGGTGTCTTGATCATTTTGTAACAAGCCAAAAATTTGAGAAGAATCAATACAAGCAAATATTTCTCCACCAAAAACTCTCTTACATTTCTTAGCATAAATAACCTCCTCCTCCTACAAAGAAAAATAATCCCTCTTCCAACTTCCAATTTCTAAATAACCCATTTTCTTCTAAACTTGAGATAACCCTCCTCCAACAAAGTGGTATCAGAGCCACAAGATCACTTGTGGTTTACATAAAAATATGGCAAACGGTGTGGCTTCCTTTCAAGTCCCTATGCTCAATACAAGCAACTATGATAATTGGAGTATCAAGATGAAGGCCCTTTTGGGTGCACATGAAGTTTGGGATATTGTAGAAAAAGGATATGTCGAGCCACAAGACGAGACTACACTATCCCAAACTCAAAAGGATAATTTAAAAGATTCAAGAAAGAGAGACAAGAAAGCTCTCTATCTCATCTACCAAGCTTTGGATGATGATGGTTTCGAAAAGATCTCAAGTGCAACTACCGCCAAGGATGCATGGGAGAAGCTTCAAACGTCTCACAAAGGAGCCGAGCAAGTAAAGAAGGTACGTCTCCAAACATTAAGAGGTGAATTTGAAGCTTTACATATGAAAGAGTCCGAATCTATTTCCGACTATTTTTCAAGAGTTTTGGCGGTTTCTAATCAAATGAAAAGAAATGGTGAAAATTTAAGTGATGAGAGAATTATGGAAAAGATAGTCCGTTCTTTAAGTCCTAAATTTTAGCATATTGTCGTAATAATTGAGGAAACAAAAATTTGGAGGAGATGACTATTGATCAATTATTGGGGTCATTACAAGCATATGAAGAAAAACATAAAAAGAAGCAAGATATTGTAGAACAACTTTTTAAAATGCAAGTGAAGGATAAAGAAGAAAGCATGAGCAATGAACGTGGTCAACATGGAAGAGGTCAATTCCAGGGACGAGGCGGACGAGGCCGTGGTCGTGGACATGCACGAGGAGGTTTCAATAATAATGAAGATAGAAGAGAATACCCAACCAGGGGGGGAGGAGCAATCCAAGAACAAGGTACGAAAAATCACAAACTAAGTGTTATAATTGTCAAAAATTTGGACACTATGCTTCCGAGTGTAGAGCTCCCAAAACAAGGTTGAAGAAAAGGCCCACTATGTGGAAAATAAAAACGAAGAAGATGTCAATTTGTTACTAGCATACAAAGGTGGTGATGGAAGACAAGACAACACTGACGTACCTCGATCATCGGTGCAAGCAACCATATGTGTGGAAGAAGAAGCATGTTTGTGGAGCTTGATGAATCGGTGAGTGACAATGTTTCTTTTGGAGATGAATCTAAAGTCCCTTAAAAACAAAAATGTAAAATTCTAATTCGCTTGAAGAATGGAAGTCATCAATTTATTTCTAATGTCTATTACGTTCCAAATATGAAAAGTAATATCTTGAGTTTGGGACAACTCTTAGAGAAATGCTATGACATTCATATGAAAGATCGTAGTCTTTCTATAAGAGATGATAGAAATAATTTAATCACTAAAGTGCCAATGTCTAGAAATAGAATGTTCTTATTAAATATCCGAATGATGTAGCAAAATGTCTCAAAGCTTGCTACAAAGATATATCTTGGCTTTGGCATCTACGATTTGGGCACTTAAATTTTGGCGGATTAGAATTACTATCAAAGAAAGAGATGGTGAGAGGATTACCATCCATCAATCATCCCGATCAACTATGTGAAGGATGTCTATTGGGAAAACAATTGAAAAGAGTTTTCCAAAGGAATCAAGCTCGAGATCACGAAGCCCCTGGAACTCATACACACGATGTTTGTGGACCAATCAAGCCAAGCTCTCTCGGTAAAAATAATTATTTCCTCCTCTTTATTGATGATTTCTCTAGAAAGACACTGGTATATTTTTTGAAACAAGTCCAAGTGTTCAAGCATTCAAGAAGTTCAAAGCTATGGTGGAAAATGAAAGTGGATGCAAAATCAAGGCAATGCAATCGGATCGTGGAGGAGAATTCACATCTAAGGAGTTCCAAGAATTTTGCGAAGCAAATGGAATCCGACGTCCCTTGACAGTCCCAAGATCCCCGGAAAATGGCATAGCCGAGAGAAAAATAGAATAATTCTTGAAATGGCAAGGTGCATGCTCAAAAGCAAAAGGCTACCAAAGGAGTTAAAAGAAATGAAGCGGTGGCGTGTCTTTGTGTACTGTCAAATCGTTCACCAACCGTGTGTGGGGAAAAACACCACAAGAAGCTTGGAGTGGAAGAAAACCAGGTATCTCTCATCTAAAAGTATTTGGAAGCAAAGCATATGCACACGTGCGGACGAGAGAAGAAGTAAGCTTGATGACAAAAGCGAGGCATTCATCTTCATCGGGCATGACTCAAATTCTAAAGGTTATAAGTTATATAATCCAAATACTAAGAAGCTTGTGATAAGTCGTGATGTAGAGATTGATGAAGAATCGATTGGGATTTTGGTTCCCAAAACAACTTCAATTTCTTTCCTGGATTTTGAAGAAAATGAGTCGAGACCGATCGAGCCAACCATAGAAGTTCAAAGAAGAGCCAACTACTCCATCTACTTCACAATCAATAGCTGAAGGAGACTCGCCACCATCATTTCTAAATGAAAGAGGCATAACACATGCAAGGAGTCTAGAAGATCTTTATGAGAACACCGGAGGATAGATGATATCACTTTATTCTGTCTATTTGCAGATCAGTGAACCGGTGACTTTTGAAGAAGCGAGTCCAAAATAAAAGATGGAGAGATGCTATGGATGAAGAGATACAGGCAATCATGAAGAATCGACACGTGGGAGCTGACCTCACTTCCAAAGGGACATAAGGCTATCGGCGTCAAGTGGGTGTACAAAGCAAAGAAGAATGCTAAAGGAGAAATTGAAAGATATAAAACAAGGCTAGTCGCAAAAAGGCTATAGTCAAAGAGTGGAATCGACTATGACGAGTGTTTGCTCCGATCGCTCGCTTGGAAACAATAAGGCTTATCATTCCTTTAGCAACTCAAAAAGCAGATGGAAGATTCACCGGATGGACGTAAAGTCAGCTTTCTTAAATGGAGTTCTCGAGGAGGAAGTTTACATTGAACAACCAAAGGGCTATGTGGTGAAGAAAGAAGAAGATAAAGTCCTGAAGGCGAAGAAGGCTCTATACGGATTAAAGCAAGCACCACGGGCTTGGAATAGCGAGGATCGATAAATACTTGCAAGAGAATAGATTCACTAAATGCCCGCACGAACATGCACTTTATGTCAAGGTCAGAAAAGATAATGTTTTGATCGTGTGTTTATATGTGGATGACTTGATCTTCACAGGAAATAATCCAGACATGTTTGAAGAGTTCAAGAAAGCAATGACGAGAGAATTTGAGATGACGATATCGGGCTTATGACATATTACCTCGGCGTTGAAGTTAAACAACAAGAAGATGGGATTTTCATCTCGCAAGAAGGCTACGCGAAGGAAATTCTCAAGAGGTTCAAGATGGATAACTGCAAGCCTATTAACACACCAGTGGAGTGCGGCATCAAGCTATCAAAGTATGACGGAGAAGAAAAAGTGGACCCGACATTGTACAAAAGTTTGGTTGGAAGTTTGCGGTATTTGACGTGTACCAGACCAGACATTCTCTATGCCACCGGTCTAATAAGTCGCTACATGGAAAATCCAACCACTACTCACATGAAGGCTGCTAAAAGGATTCTTCGCTATCTCAAAGGTACGATCAATTTCGGGTTATTTTATTCAACAACTAATGATTATAAACTTGTTGGTTATAGTGATAGTGATTGGTCTGGAGATGTGGATGATCGAAAAAGTACTCTTTGGTTTTGTGTTCTTCATGGAGCTACCGCATTCACTTGGATGTCAAAGAAGCAACCGATAGTCACTCTCTCAACCTGTGAAGCTGAGTACGTAGCTGCGACAACTTGTGTTTGCCATGCAGTTTGGCTGAGAAATTTGCTGAAGGAACTGGGAATGACACAAGAAGAGCCAACTAAGATTTGTGTCGATAACAAGTCAGCTATGGCATTGGCAAAGAATCCGGTGTTTCATGATCGAAGCAAGCACATTGACACTCGCTACCACTACATACGAGAATGCATATCGAGAAAGGGCGTGCAAGTGGGGTATGTGAAGTCTCAAGATCAAGTTGCGGACATCTTCACCAAACCGCTCAAGCATGAAGACTTCATACGACTTAGAAGTTTTTTTTCGAATGACAAATCAAGTTTAAGGGGGGATGTTGGATTTTAAACTTGATTTTGGTCCAATTAATATTGGGCTTGAAAATATATATTTGAGTTAAAAGATAAAATAAGATCCAAGCCCAAATGGCCCAAGTTCTAGAATTTGTCTAGAAGTGTCTTGGAAAAATATCTTAGATATTATTTGTAGAAAAGTTTGTAGAATGTTCTAGGAAAGTAGATATTTTAGAAGATGATTCTAGTGGATGAATTATAGCCATTAGATTAAATAAATCCTAGCCATTGGTTAGGAAGTTGTACTAGTATAAATATGGGTGTCGTGATCATTTTGTAACAAGCCAAAAATTTGAGAAATCAATACAAGCAAATATTTCTCCACCAAAAACTCTCTTACATTTCTTAGCATAAATAACCTCCTCCTCCTACAAAGAAAAATAATCTCTCTTCCAACTTCCAGGTTTCTAAATAACCCATTTTCTTCTAAACTTGAGATAACCCTCCTCCAACAAAAAATATTTCAATAAAATTAATTTTTTGAATAAAATTATAAGTTTTAATAAATGTATTATGAATTTTAAATATAAATAATTTTATTTTTTGTAATAAATTGAAGAATATTTTAATTTTTAATTAATATTTACTAAGCTCATTTAGGCTCGATAAAGCTCGAAAAAGTTCGTGAGTCATCAACATGTTCGATAAATTCGGGCTCGAGTTCGACTCGATAATAAACGAGTCAAACTCAAATACTCAAAAGCTCGGCTTGGTTCGATTCGATTGCGGCCTCTACTCGTGACCAAACCCTGGTTCAATTTCTCAAAAGTTTAAGGCTCCTCAACTCTTGTGCAACCCTTAGTCCAACACTGAACCTGATAACACCTTATTGATGTGGATAGAAACATGTCAAGCACATGACATGCTTTCAATGAGGGTTGTGACTCTCCACGTTCCCACTCTTTCTTATTTTTATATAAAAGTGCATTTAATCTGCGACTTAATTTATACATTAATTTTTCATTCTCTCGAAATTAGTTTTGAGAATTTCAAAATGCTAATCTCATTACTCCAAATGTAGTTTATATATATAATTTATTTTGAATTTTAAATAAATGATCACACTTAAATAATTAGTCAAATTTGGGTCAAATCAATTTGTTATAAAATAATTTCCAACAATTTTCCAGATCATGCTCACAGTAAATGAAAAATAAACTTTTCTAATCTTTCTATAAAAAGTCCCTACAAAATTTCATGCTTTATTCTATTCTAATTTACTTATATTTTCCTTTTATTTATTTATTTAAATATATTTACCACGAATATAGATGGCCTCGCTTGTTTGTGAAGCACTTATGGAAAAGTCCATTTAAAAATGGTCTTATCTTGAATGAACTTTTCAAAAAGCCCATCATTTTAACTTTTCTAGAATGAACTTTTTGGAAGATTGACTTATCCAAAAGTCCATTCCAAAATAACCACCAAAATGAAAATTTATCGAAATGGACTTTTAGATCTAAAAGTCCATTTCAAAAGTCTCCCAAACAAGCACGACATCATATTGGGCAACTTGGAGACTCAATCAAATAATTAATGGGGAATATATATAGTATTATGGACTAAGAATCAACTAAGTTGCACTCGAACATTCTCTTGAAAAAATTAAGGCCAGCTGCCCAGCTGTAGATTTTGAAAAATGAATAAAATATTGCATTATTTGAACATCAACCTACATGACACGACTAATGTTTGGGTTTAAATCTTATCATTGCGGGTGGTTGTATTATACTACATAATAATTTCTTCCTTTAGTTTTTAAATTTCAAAGTTATATAAATTATTGTGCTTAATGAATTTGTGGTTTAATTGTTAATGATATCATGTATCTGCAAATTCCTCTAAAGAAATTAATATAGATTCTTTCAAAAAAAGAAAGAAAAAAATTAATATAGATGGATTTGAGGTTCGATCGTGGGCGGGCGTAGACAAGGGGGCCACCCCAAATTTTTGCCCTTTGCGCACCCCAAAAATTTTTGTCCCGTTTTTTCTGTGGAAGAAAATGAAATTTTTTATATATATATATATATTTTTAAAGGGAAAAATAGTTGAGTTAGGGAAAAAAATTTGAATGCTAGGAGTAACCTTCGTGATCGTGTGATAATATTTAATAACAAAATGAGGGCACGTGCACATCCGACATTGGCACGTGAGGGGAGGGATTAGAAATTAATTAATTAAGAATAAAGATATTTGAGTGGTTCAATGATAAATTGATAATAATGGTGTTTGCATGTCATGAAATGTAATGGTCTTTTTTTCCAAGCGTGTGAGAGGAAGATTCACGTGAAACATATAACCAACAACA
This sequence comes from Rehmannia glutinosa, assembly GCA_016081115.2. Taxonomy (NCBI): domain Eukaryota; kingdom Viridiplantae; phylum Streptophyta; class Magnoliopsida; order Lamiales; family Orobanchaceae; genus Rehmannia; species Rehmannia glutinosa. Next base: position 361,905 of record JABTTQ020001711.1, on the reverse strand, counting down.
AACATATATTTTTACTTTTATATTTGTGTCCGTGGGCAGATGAAAGTGGGTTGGCCTGTCAACTATATATCATTTTGGTTTGCAATTGCAGTTGGAAAGTTTCTTCTTCACTACTACCCTAGCAATTGAGCCTACAAGTTTGTAAGGATCTTCTATTTCCTATAGTTTGTATTCGCAAATTACAAAAGTTGGTCCTGTAATTTAGCAGTGGCAAAATTGGTCCTATTCATTTTTGAATTTTTAATTTGGTCCTGTATGTATTAAACTAACTCAATTTTAGCCAGAATGTTGCAAATTCCCGGAAATTGGCACGCGACTCACGAAATTGGGAATTTTGATTTTCGATGATAATTTGTGACCTGCCAATCATACGGCTAAAATGCAGAGAAAGATTTTTTTTTTTTTTTTTTTATAATTCTACAAAATTAATTAATTGTTAGGTCACCAAAAATTATTAACTTTAAATGACAAGATTTATGGCTGTGATTGCATGTAAAAAAGAATTCCAAATTCTCGTTTTTTGAACGAAAAAAATTGTGTAATGTGTGATTGTTTGTGGAATTTTTTTAAAAAATAATCTCATTTCACTTTAAAATTAAGACACGATTTTTCTTTTTCTTTCTCACACTACTCAATACTCATTTATACTATTTATTGTTGGAATTGGTTTTTGTAAATTGGGTTTTGACCCGATTTTGACCAATTATTTAAATGAGTTTATTTATTCGATGTATGAAATAAATGAGATAAACGTCATCTACGCCCATGGGGGAGATGAGATTAGCATTTTCAATTTCTCAAAACTAATGTCGGGTGAATGAGAAATAAATGCATGAAGTTAGTCACTTAAAATGCTTTTATATATGGAATATAAAAGAGTGGGAATATGGAAAGCCATATCCTACATAGGAAACATATTAAATGTTTGACTAGTTAATAAAGAGGTTCACCACTAATAAGGAGTAATCACGTGGAACTCCTTATGGTACACCATAGTGGACCAAGTCAATTTTGACTAGCAGCTGCGTGCGTAGCTCAAAAACACCTTTGACGGTGCTCTCGCACCGTCGAGGCCGGAGAATCACGCACGCGTCGCATTGGCGCTTTAGAGGCGCACTCGCACGCACGCATCGTCGCGAGGAGCTTTAAAGTTTTGAAAAATCGAACCAGGATTTGGTCCAGTGGCTCAGATGGCAATGACTTGGCAGAATCGTTTGAGTGGCGACACATGTGTGCAGAGGTGTATGCAAAGGGGTGTGTTCCTTCATCGATCTGTAACTGATACCATTAGATCGTAGCTCGGACCAAGGGTTGGCACCCAATCGAAGAGGCACCAATAGCCATATAAAGCAAACCTCTAAAATTCATTTTGGAATCGAAAAAATTCAATTCATCCTCATATAAGTATTCTGTCGCATAACTTTAAGAGAGTTAAAAAACATTAGTGTGTTAAATGGTCTTCTTGCGATTTGTAGTGCAACTATCGTAAGAAAAGTTATCGTTGTATCTTGGGAAACAATTGTCATATTCTCATGCGCACCATGGCGGGGCAATCTCATCTTAAAGAAAAGAGTCCAACTCTTGCCTTGACATTTGTTTTCGTATCGAAACTCGCTCGATTTTTTAGCCATTCGATATACACCACCATTTTCCGACATTTATTTATCTCTCCCTTTCATATTTATATAAAGAATTTCTTTAATTTATCAAAGATTTTTGTATTTCTGTCTTAATCTTGATAACAAAAGGTATAAAATGAGATACATATACGTTACCTATTTTTGGTTTAATTTTTTATTTTTATTCAATTTATTGGCATTATATTTTACACTATTATTTCCTAAAAAAATCACAAACAATAAACATTTAAAAGATTTTCCCACACATCAACACAATCATTACTTATTCTTTATACATTTAACTTTCATTTTTTCAAAAACTATTCACCACTATTCACTCGAGAAAATGAAAATGAACGGAATGAAGGACAAGCAATCACAACCTTATGCTCTCTACTTTTCTTGTTGATTTTGAGCATCGGAGGGATATTTAAAAAATAAATCGATCTCGAGAATCTTTAGGGAACAATTTTTTGTTCCACTTTTTTGTTCCAAAGAAATTTCTGCCGGATGATTAACACATATCATTGAAACATGGATTGTTGACTGTTAGAGTGCTTTACATGCGTCGTCCATTCAACTAATTGCTTTTATGTGCTGCATAGTGCATACAACGAGTACTATTCCATTAATTCATCCATCACAACAGAAAAAAAAAAAAAATAAAAAATGACAGCCAAAGCATTAGAAGGGCCAACATTTAATAATTAGACTGCTTCCACATCAATATATTTCCTCTTTTGTAAAATGTGTCTCCAACTTCATTTGCAGCATTTATTGTTATATTTCTACCAAATATTTTTGCTAAAAGCAAAAAGAAATCATTTGCCATATTTGTGTTAAAGACCTCCAACTTCATGTAGGGCCAAATAGATGAGCTGACTTGAAGATTTGAATGAAGGAGATGACTCAATTGGACTATTGGAGGCAGTTTTGGTATATTAAGTCAATTTAGTATTATGGCATTTTTATCATTGTAAAATCTAAAATATACATTATTTAATTTTTCCTTTCCTGCAATAATAAGACAAATGTTTTCTCATTGTCACTTTCTGTCTCGATGTGATAACTGAATCTGTGAATCATTTGGGATTTAGATATTCTGCCGATTTATATACTCTTTCCAATTAATGCTGAAATCATACATGTCAGTATAAAATATTTTAATTTTGATAGAAAAAAACATTGTCCATTTTTTTGGTTCCCATTTTCAAGTTAAAATAATATATCTTCTTTCGTATATCACTACAAAAAGAAATTTCAAGTATTGCTACTAGACGTAATTGCCGGCATAAATAATTTTATCACTAAATTTTACAGTTATTTACAGAATACAAAAATAATTAAAAATATTATTTTTCCCAAACAATGCCGACTAATTACTGATAAATCACAAAAAAAATTAAATTTACCAATAAAAAATTGTAGATATATATTTACCAATAGTTTTAGATTTGTTTTGGTAAATATTTATCTACAATGATTTTACCAACAACGATTTTACCTATTATTTTAAAAATCTAAGCATAGCTCTGAATACCACCACACCTAGGTGCTAGACTCTCCTTGTCCGCTACGTTTTTCTTCCAATTAGACCCCATCAAGGCCATGCCTAACCCCGTCTGACTCCGTCCAAGTACTTTTTAGTACACCGATTTTACCTATATTTTTGGCAGTGACCTCTATCTATGTTGGATATTCCTAGTGGGATGTCAACTTGGATTTCAATTTTCAAATCTAGAAAATTCTAACATAAATTACAAAGCTTAATCAATCACAAAATAAATATAACTGTATAATTAATTTATAGTTAGCCATTTTTCTTAATATTATAAGAATCACATGACAACTGACAAGTCCAGAAAAATAGTCCTAAAATAGATTAATAATCTATATATATATATATTATATATATATATTATATATATAGGATATGAATCAAATGGGTCCTCATACTTTGGGTGAGTCCATGGGACACATCCTAACCATAGATCAATAATTTTGGGTGGTTCATTATTAGGGCTTTTTTATATATGTTTATTTTTTTTTTTGTTTCAAAGAATTAAAAAGGGTAGGGTGGTCATTTTGCACTTTATAATCGATTAAGATTTTATTCCCTCCCTCACGCCTATTCCCCACTCTTCACGTCTCTTTCCCACTATCTCCTGATGTTTCGATTTCAAAAGCTCTCCATTCCCTCTCTCGGTCAGTTTGATTCCTTGCGACTCTCGAAATTCGATTCGATTTTTCAAGAGTTTGCGATTGTTTTGAAGGTAAGTTGTAATCTCGTTCGGTTGTATGTTCAAGCTTTGATTTGTAGGTAGTTTCGCTTTACGGGGGTTTATGAAGGTTTAGTTCGCGGTTTCTCTTTTCGATTTTTGCAACTTCAATCTAGGTTTTTGTTGTCCTGGGATGGTTTTCTTCGGGTTGATGTTGCGTGTTTTTCATATATGTTTGCACATCGATGTTTTTTGTTGTGTTCAGAAATATAATTGTGGTCTTTTTTCATTTGCTTATGGTAGTTGTTAGGGTTTATTGTTTAGTTAGTTCAGGAATAATACATTGACTCCATTGCAATTCAATTATTTATATCTGATTTTGTTGAAATATTTATGATGCTTATGTAATTTTATACCTCTGCTTATGTAATTGTGTAAATCTACTTACGAAGTTATCAATATGTGCATGCGAAGTTTTAGATTTTAAATAAAATGCATCATTTGGTTGTTTCTATGTGTAGTGCGTTTGTTAAGACCATGTTTTTACTATTTTTTTATATGCTCATGCATTTTTCCAGTATTTTCTTGGTTAGTTTTTGCATGTTGCTTGTATAAATCATTAGGCTTGCTTATGATATTTTAAAAGTATGCTCATAAAGTAGGCTGGCCAGAAGAGGCTGAAAAGTATAGAGGTTGGGACTAGAGGCAAGGGTAAGAAGTCTGAACATCCAAGATGTGGGTCAAGATCGTTACCGAAGTTATTAGTCGAAGTCATTGAAAATTTGGAACCCCCTCAGAGGGCTGCCATTGTGGAGATGGGATTTGGGGGATTGCTAGAGATGACAATCAAAGAATTTCTCTCTGAATTGGTATACTGGTTGGTGGAACACTTTGACCCACCTAGTCATGAGTTGAGATGGGCGGATGGGAAATCGATCCACATTGACGCGAGTAATGTAGAGCGCGTTCTTGGTTTCCCAAATGGCCCAATCAAAATCCAGAAAAAACTGAGATCAGATGGTGAGTGCCAGCTACTCAAATAGTGGCAAGGTTTTTTTTGCAAAGGCGAACAATAATATTATAGCCGGTGAAGTATGCGAGTAGATGAGAGGTTGCAAAGACGCCAATGTTTGGTTTAAGAGATATTTTGCTGTCTTGGTTGATTGTTTGGTGATCTGGAATAATCCGTGTAGATACGTAAATCCACTTATAATGAAAAGCCTGGAGGATGTCAGTAGCATCTGTAAATTGAATTGGTGTGAGTATACACTGAATACTCCTGTTGCCAGCAAGCATAAATGGGAAATCAACGAGAGAAAAAAATAATTGAACGACCTATTGTTGTTTCTAGTTGTAAGTTAAGTTTTAGTTTATAGTTGTTTTTTATAGTTGTATGTGTGGTTTAATTGTTTTTCTCCTTTCATTGTAGGTTCTTTATATGGACAGAGTTATGTTTTACACCCGTGATGTTCCTAAGAGGTTGTCGAGTCTTTGTTTTTGGACTATAGAGATATTGAGGGATAGAACAGCGAGGGAGTTAGATAGAGGTTATTTGGGAAAGGGTTTCGTTGACCAACCATTGCAATTGGAGAGTCATGTTGAGGGTCCATCCGGGGATCTACTGTGTATTACGGAGGGACCTTCATTGAAGGCCAAGCTACCATCCGGTAGTTTGAGTAATGAGCTAATCAATGATTGCTTATTTAGTTAATCTGTTTTGCTTTTTGTAGTTTATATTTACTGTTGATGTAGTACAAGTTTATTTCCTGTTGATTTTAAAAAGGGTTTGTCATGCATGTGTAGTTCAGATTTATTGCTTGTGTAACCCAAGTTTATTGCATGTAACTTTTAAAGTCATGATTATTTAAGGTTGTCATGTTGCTTGTGTAATACAAGTTGTTGCTTGTGTAGTATAATCTTGTTGCATATGTAGTTCAGAATTATTACTTATGTAACACAAGTTGGTTCAATTGTTTAATTTAACTCAACAGTTATTTTTGACATGCATGTGTAGTTCATATTTATTGCTTATGTAGTACCAGTTTGTTGCATATGACCTTTTAAAGTTTTGCTTATGTAAGGTTATCATGTTGCTTGTGTAGTACATTCTTATTGCATGTGTAGTTCAGACTAATTGTTTAAGTTTGTTGGCTGCAACTTTTAAGTTTTGTGTGCATATGATTTTAGGAATATGCTGTGAGGATGTTGGAGAAGTTGTCGTGTCTTGCAACAGATGTTGTTGACATGATAACATTTTTGAGAATGCGCCAAAAGAATTTTAAGGGTTGCATGTTTAACAAAATTCAAGAAGCGGCAAGGAAAACCGATTAGTTTCACGAGCGGGGCGAGGTGGTGTGGAGGCGATCGATAACGCCGAGATGAGTGAGATCAAGAGAATGAATTTTTTGGAATAGCTCGAGACTATCACGGTGATCGAAAAGATCGAGCGTGCACTGAGTAGGAGGGACGAGTATAAAAAAACAATTGACGATATCCCCGTTTTAGTCTCGGGGTTAGTCGGGATGCACAGAATGATGGATGGGGCAATGTTGTTGATACATCTCGTGAGATTATCCGTGACATGCCATGAACTATTGCTTGAACATGATCGAGGTCCGAGATTAAACAGTGAAAATTTATTTTTCTTATATTAAGATCGATTCGGAGATTAGTCTTTAATGTGTAACATATTTATCCTTTTTTTAATTGCAATGTAGGAGGATATTGCAAGCGGGAACGGTGGTGTTAGAGGCAATAATGGGGATGAAGAGGTGGAGGAGGCGTGGATGTCAACGAGATGGTTAGTGAGATTGATTATACAACAAAGAGAATTTCCAAAAAATCTTACTCTCTAATTTCATCATTTTTTGTGAGGCGAATGATTTGAAATCCAAGTTGAACAAAAATGAGTTGTTGGTTTCGAAGTGGTTGTTGGAAAATGAGGTCATGACAGTATGTGTTTTATATATGTTCCATTTTTATAATATTTGAAGCATATTGTGTATTATTGTGTCATCCTGTTTTTTTAACTCACAGGTTTGAAGTACTTTTTAAGAACGGAGATGTCCAATTAGTGATAGATTATGTTGAATCCTTGAATGAGGGGAATATGTGTGCTCGTCGTTATAGACATATGGTCTAGGATCCTTAATCACAAGGAGGCCCTAAAGAGCAAGAGTTCGCCACAAAGATTTTTCGCAACAACATACTCAACTGTACATTGCATTTGTATTTATTATTAGCCACTTTTTTCCCTGGTTAGTTGAGTGTAATCGCCTACAAAATATTGCAGCAATATTACGTTGTGTCGTCGAGGGCTGAATCGGATGTGAAGGATGCATTGGGGTTATTCACAACTAGTTTTGATGCGGAATTTGGCGACACAAGTTCGAAAATACTGGATACATTTGATTTGGGATTTAGGTTTTTTTTTGTATTATTGTTTACATTTTGGTGTTTTATATTTTTTAATTTATTTTATGTGTATTGTTATCAGTTCTTCTTTCCAATTTGTATAAGCGAGCATTTCTTCGTCTTGTGCTTCGATGTCAAGAGTAAGCAATGCCACATTTTGGATAATTCTTTATTGGAGGGTACCAAAACTAACAAGTCTGACGCCTCCCGAAAGATTGGTATGAGCATCTTTCTCCGCCTTTTGAATATTTCTTTTATATATGTTCATACAAAGATACAATTACATTGCTTATGTATGATAATTGTTGTGCATGTGTAGTATAACATTACTTTGCTTGTGTACTAAACTTCATATGCATATTGCAATGCTTGCTTGTATAATATAGATATGTTGCTTATATAATGTATATGTACAACTTATGTATAACATTTTGCCATTCTAAGTTTAGTACTAGTGTTGCATGCGTAGTGTTTATTAATTGCTTATGTAGTTGAAACTTTGTGCATATGAAGTTATTTTGATGCATATGTCTTTGTGGATCACAGAGCCGCATTTTTACCTAGTACGTTTTGTCCAAAGGTTGTACGTTGGCTGCAAAATCTATACATACAAAAATAATTTCACACGCCCATCATCGTCACAACGTAACTTATCCATTGTTGATGATGCAAATTTCTTAGGGAATGATCACCAACATAACGGCTATTGAGTAGAGTTGATATGAATAAAAGTACATGGTTACTAGAATAACCCGTGAATCGCACGACACCTCATCTAGTGTAAAGCTACAAAATAAGTTGCAAATAATGAGAAAAATAAAGATTAGAAGAAAGGTTAATTTATTGAAAAGTTTTACTCCCTCCGTCCTAAATATATGGTCCTGTTTGACTTTTCACATAGATTAACAAAATATTTGGAAACTACAAATATGTTAAGTATTTACTTGATTTGTCTTTATTTAATGAATAATATAAATTATAAAATGTATATTAAATAGGGGTATAATAGTAAAATAATAGAAAAAGTACTATTAAATATAGAAAGTGGACTATATATTTGGGATATCCCAAAAGGAATAGTGAACTATATATTAGGGACGGGGAGGGAATAATATATATTGTAATATATATATATATATATATATATATATATATAGGGATTAGTTCAAATGAGACCAATCCCTTTAGGTTAGTCTATGAGACCAATTATAAACCCTTGATTTAAATATTTTAATGGTTGAGATCATTTTTCTTATTTTTGGAATGTAAGGGTAATATTGTATTTTCATCTAAATCGGTTTATGAAAAAAAAAAATCGTTACTTCCTCGTTTTTTAGGAAAATACAATCTTTCCTATCCCACCTACCCGATTTTTAGGAGGCAAAAAGTCCAATTTCCGATCTAAGTCACGCCTTTTCAATTTTTTGGGGGGTTGAAGGAGTTTGATTTTGAAGGAGTTCGTATTTTTTACGTATACTAAGTATACAAATATGTTATGATAAATATACAACATTAAGTGGAATGTAAACAAGGAGTTGATACTTGAAACCCATCTTCTATTTATTCTTTTTACGATTATGCTCCCTGTAGAAATTTACAATTTGTACTCCAAAAAAATGAACTTGGTGTGTTTATATATAAAAAACAAGGAGTTGATACTTGAAATCTATATTCTATTCTTTTAAACACCCATCTTTTTCTATTTCATCTCGTATACTAAGTATGCGGATGTTGTATACTAAGTATACAAATATGTTATGATAAATATACAACATTAAGTGGAATATAAACATAACGTTGTATAAAGTTTTGATATCCGAATTGTGTGTTTTTCTTATGTAGGAGTTGTGGTTAATAAAATGTCAAGCGAAGAACATGAAAGAGAGGTTGGTAGTCGCGAAGAGGAGAGTTCGGAGACAAGCAACCTTCAAAGAGGCGCCGGATTTGTTTAATTGGATAAATTGAATTGTATGATTTGTTGTATAAGTAGTTTAATGTATTTTTTTACTTAGTAACGTGGAATTGTATTCTTGGTTAAGTGGAATTGTATCCTTAGTTATATAGGTGGTTAAGTGGTTTTGTATTTATAGTTCGTGTAATTATAAATTTAGTTTAATATTTTTGCATACTCATAATGTTTATAATATAGTTAGTTCGATGTAATCGTATATATAGTTAAACAATTACTCATGCTTAGTGTTGTTTTATTGTATATTTAGTTCAATGTAATTTTACATGCAATACATGTATGAGAAGCAAAAAAATATTCTTAAAGATAAATTAACAGGTTACATAATGCTATGACAAAATTAAGTATACAATTGTAAGTTAATAAATTATATGATCGCATTGTATTAAATATACAGAACACATAAGTAAGTGTACAATTTCAATCCAATATGTATGCAGATCCCATCAACTAAATAAACACGGCCGCTTTGTAAAAATACAAGTTGTTTCATTTTTCAACAATACACATTATTCACATTATGATAAATCCAATTTGGCATGCAATGACACTCAATTATATGAATAATTTAACTAAAATAAGTATACAACACTAAAAGGAAAAATTATATATCCCAATGTATTAAATATACAAAAAACATCATTCCTTGTCCATTCTCGAACAAATAATTATACAAATCACATTAACTAAGTAACATGATATATTACTTCTTCTTGAACTTCTTTGTCGTGCTCCTTCCGATGTCAAACCCACTAATTGCTCCATACTCTTTGTAAAATTTTATACCGGTTTCCAATGTAGAGAAATGCATGCCCACTCGTGGAATCTTTTCTTGTTCTACCTCACGTATCCAATATTTAGTTGAGTCTCGGTGAGATTTCGAGCCGTTGACGTCCATTGAAATTGTTGGTTGGTTCTCGTGATGTTTTACATTAAACAAGACAGAGCATTATAAAAACAAAATGGATGTATTATTTATACAATATGCAACCATATACATACATATTATTATTATTAGTAACTACGTTCATATAAACCACCATACAATTTTTTTTTTTTTTTTTTGAGAGGAATTTATATCCAATCCAACTAAATGGAATTAGGGAAACTAATATAACAATCATACAAGTTTATATTATAATTATACAACACTCATGACTATGTATACAAGTTAAATATGTTAAATATACACGTAAAAAAAGTTAACAACATATATGCAATCTTGAGACTAGTTGTAAATATTTAAGAAATAAATATTCAAATACAAGATTTATATACTAAATATACTAACATTGTTCACTACATATACAAACTAACAAGAAATATACAATGCACAGACAATTTCAAAATTTGAAAAAATGTAAAATATGTATACAATGTTTTTTTTTTTTTTTTTTTTTTAGAAAAACATAAACTATTTTATTAACTCAAATCATCCAAGAGATAGTTCAAGATACAAAGAGGTGGATAACTCCACACAAATGGACTATCAAAAGAAAAAGCTTCTTTTGCTAGTGCATGAGCAACCCTATTGCAATTTCTACGAACAAAAGCTACCGAAAATGCGGGTTCACTTTGTAATAAAATCTGACATTCTTTCAAAATGTTATCAAACTCCGAAATCCCAAGCTCCAAGCTCGCAAGTCCATCTACTACATACTTCGCATCCGTCTCGATAATCAATTGGTGAAAACCCAAGTTTTTTGTCCACGATAAAGCTTCTCGAATTCCAATGGCCTCCGCTTCACGCACTTCGTATAATCCTTGAAAAGCAAATCAGACGCCGCGCAACCACAAACTCCCGTTATCATCACGAACCACCATAGCGATCCCCTGTGGAATTTTTATGTTTGGATAACGCAAAGATCCACATTACACTTAAAAAAGGAAATTCAAATGGTTTCCATCGAATTGTTTGTTTTGTGCAATATCATTTGATCCTCCATAAGAACTCCTAGTCCTGCCTATACCCATTCAAACATGGTTGCTTTGCATGAAATTAGATGCACCTTCATAAGAAAAAATAGAATTAGCGTAACACCAATTGTTGAGCACGAAACCGCCGCACTAATTACCCCCACGATGAGCTACGTTTTTATTCCATAGAACTTCATTCCTTTCCTTCCAAAGACTCCACATAATCATAATTGTTTTTGCCACGCATCCGTTCATCTTGGTGGCTCAAAGACCTTTTCCACCAAATCTTTCAAGGATTCCACATTAAAACTCCAAACATCAATCATCTCTTTCAACCCACGCTTTCTCCCAACACTCCTTATCGATCTTACATTCAAGGAAAATATGCCAACCTGTTTCGACTCAACCCGACAGAGGATGCAATGACAATCTACCTCAATATGCCTCCTTGATAAATTACTACGCGTAGGAATGCTATCTCAGACACACCCTCCACACAAAATGTTTCACCTTTGGGGAACCTTCAATTTCCACAACATTTTCCACATACTAGATACTGACTCTTGATCATGGTTATCTCAGACTCAAAGCAATTCTATAACCACTCTTAACCACATATTGTCCATTTTTTTGAAAAATGCCACACCATTCGATCTTCAAGCCCATACTATTAAGCGGAATTCGAAAATTTGCTGAGCATCCCTCTCATTAAAAATCTCCTCCACCAACTCAATATCCCATTGTAACAGCCCTGGATCAACAAGTCTTCAACTCGCAGATTTCGAAAAGTCGGACTAGTAGGTGTAGTGATATAGAAATTCGAATCATCTCTAATCCATGGGTCATCCCACACTTTAATCCGAGAACCATCCCCAACTCTCCATCTCACCCCTTTTTTAAGCACCACTTGGGAACTCCAGATACTTCTCCAAATAAAACTAGGACAAGATCCTAGTTTTGCATTAAGAAAATCACCCTTCGGAAAATATTTGGCTTTGAAAATCCTTGTAACCAAAGCATCCGGATTTGTGATAAATTTCCAACCTTGTTTACCTAAGAGAGCCATATTAAAACAAAACAAATCTCTAAAACCCAATCCACCCTCCTCTTTACGCACACACATCTTATCCCATTTCATCCACTTAATACCTTTCGCACTATCCTTACCATTACCCCACCAAAATGAATTTAACATTTTTTCAAGTTCTTCCAACAAAGATAAAGGCAACAAAAATGTACTCATAACATAAGAAGGGATAGCTTGCGCCACGGCCTTTATCGAATCTCCTTACCACCACGAGAGAGTTGTTTGCCTTGCCAACTCTGCATATACCTCCACATTTTATCTTTGATATGTCGGAAAACATCCTTCTTCTTCCTTCCAATAAGAGATGGCAAACCCAAATATCTCCCTGTATTAAGACATTGTCGAACTCCCAAAATCTGACCCAAAGACTCCTTCAGCGAGTGATCTACGTTAGAACTAAACATAATTCCAGGTTTTTCAAAATTTACCGCTTGACCCGACGCCTGCTTGTATGCTTCCAAAATTTGTATAATATAATTACATTCATCCTCTGAAGCTTTAAAAAATAGGAGACTATCATCCGCGAAAAAAAGATGCGAAATAGACGGAGCTTGTCTGCAAACTCGCACCCCATGAATACGCCCTTTAGCTTCCGCATCCTTAATTAAAAAAGAGAGCCCCTCGGCACACAAAATGAAAAGATAGGGCGAGAGCGGGTCACCTTGTCGCAAACCTCTTTCCGGAATAATTGGACCAACCATCTCTCCATTAACTCCAATCATATACTGAACCGATGTTACGCACATCATAATCCATCTCACCCACCTTCTATCGAAGCCCATTTTAAGCATCATCATTTTAAGGAAACTCCAATTCATACTATCATACGCCTTACTAATATCAATCTTTAAAGCAACATCTCCCAACTTACCCCTAGTCTTCCTCTTCATACTATGTAAAATCTCAAAAGCAATCTGGACGTTATCAATAATAGATCTTCCAGGGACAAACGCCGATTGATTCAAAGAAATCAGGCCAGAAATCACCTTTTTAAATCTATTAGCTAAAACCTTTGCCAGAATTTTATAAATCACATTGCTCAAGGATATAGGCCGCCAATCCTTTAGACTTATCGGATTGTTACATTTAGGAATTAACACAATATTAGTGTCATTAATACCTTCCGGGAAAACTCCTCGTCGAATCCAACTGGTACACGCTTGGAACACTTCATCTCCAATCATAGGCCAAAACTTTTGGAAAAAAGCAGGATTAAAACCATCAGGCCCGGGAGATTTATCCGGATGCATTTGTTTCACAGCCTTAGTAAATTCAGCCATTGAGAAATCTGCCACAAGATCCTGATTCTGTTCCTCCGACACGCAACTCTGAACCACCTCAAGGAATGAGTCTGATCGTGTATCAGGTTGAACAAAGAGATTAGAAAAATATTCTTTGACAATACTGCAAATACCACCAATCTCCTCACATCTATTCCCGTAAAGATCTTGTAGGCTTGAAATCCAATTTTTCTTTCTCCGGGCGTTCGCATAATTATGAAAGAACCGCGTATTATTATCCCCCTCTTTTAACCAATGCATTTTAGCTCTTTGTTTCCAATATCTTTCTTCTTGGGCCAACAACAATCCCAATTTTAATCGCACCTCATTAAACTTGTTAATATCATTCTCACCATCTTTATCTCTTAAAACAGCCAAAAGGTCATTACACCTTTTAATATCTTGTCTAAGCTTTCCACGTTTCTTATTGCCCCAAATCAACAACCTATGTGTTGTCGAATTTAATCGACTTTGAATCTGCCTCCCAGCTGTACAGTTCCAGACCCCTCGAACCACATCAACTAAATCTTCTTCTTGAAGCCAGCAATTCTCGAACTTAAATTTCCGGGGACTTTTATGCTGAACAATAACGCATGTATCTAACACAACAGGGGAATGGTCCGAAATGGGTGTCAATGAGTTCTTCAACACGGCACTTGGAAAATTATGCAACCATTCCGTTGACACCATAGCCCGATCAATACGTTCTTCAACCGCATTCACACTTCCTTTACCACGAGACCAAGTATACGGGTACCCATGAATAGGAAGATCTTGCAGATCACAATCCAAGATCAAGCCAAAAATCCCCGAAAAAGCCATTAGATGCTCGACTCCCCTTCTTGTCTTCCGGTTGCAACATATCATTAAAATCACCGATACAGCACCACGGCAATGTAGATAATGTCTTAAGGTGCCTTAAAAAATTCCACGACTCCCTTCTTTTAGATCTTTCTGGAAATCCATAAAAGCCCGTCAATCTCCAACATAAACCAGAATCCTCATGTACAAAAGTATCTATATGATTACGAGAATAGTCATTAATATTGATCACATCCTTTGTCCTCCATAAAATTCCAACTCCACCACTTCTACCCACCCTATCTACAGAAAAACAACAATCAAATCTAATACTACGTCTCACCTCCTCTAGTTTATTAGCGTTCGACAAAGTTTCAAACAGAAAAATCACATCCGGTCTATGAGCCCGAACGAGCTCACGAATAGTAGGAATTGCCAGGGAATAACCCAAGCCCCTAAATTCCAACTTAAGACAATCATTGGGCTCGGCGGGTCCGGAGCCCGTAACCCGCCGCTAAAAATTAGTAACATCTCGTAGAGCTAGTCCACTCGTGTTTTCAGCCACTTTCAAGTTATCAGTACCAACATCAGCATCTTGGGCCACTCCTCCATCTGGGCCTCTTCTTCTTTTACGCTCTTCTAAGCCCAACACTCTATCATCCTTATCCTCCAAAATTCTAATTTTGTAATCGTTATTATTAGCGTGCAGTTATTCCCATTTGTAAGGGATTTAATTTGTCCGTTTTTATAATCGCTCCAGTTACCCCATCCACCTCCCGATTTTTAGAAATCAAATTTACTCCCATCGAATTTTCCCCGTAACTACACCTGAAAATTTTTCCTGCGTGTCCGACTCATTCCCACTGAAGACCGGTTGCCGCCACCCATGTCGTCTTCCCTCAACCATTTTCCTCCTTCCATATTCGCGTATTTTCTATTCGGCGCACGCAGCCTCACTCCCCACTCCATAGTAATATCCGTCTCGCACACTTGTTCGCTTGGCACAAAACCGTTCGCCGTGGCCCATCAAACCACATATGTAACAAAAATCCCCAACCTTTCATATTTAAAATTGACTATGGACCAATCTCCCGTCTGCGTTTTAATCTTTTTGAACCTCTTCAAGGGTAATCGAACGTCAATGAGCACTTTAATCCTCATGTATGATCTCCAAATCGAAGAATTATTCTTAACATCATACTCCATAAATTTACCAACAAAATTACCCAACTGTTTTCCAACACTTTCACGCATATACCCCACAGGTAATTCATGAATTTGAATCCAAAATGGGACGAGAACTAAAGGAACAGATGAAAGAACATCCCCCGCTTGAACCCGATGTAACACGAGAAGATGATTATCAAAAAACCACGGACCTCCATCCCATACCCTTTTAACATCAACCTCATGATAGAATCGGAAAAGAAATCTTTGAGTACCAATCTCCTTGATGTTAATTCCTTGCGTAGGGGCCACACATTTGCCATACGATTCTTCATAACATGCAAATTAATGTTTTTTTTCCGTGAGAAAACGACCCACAAGACAGAGATGTAGCTCAATTAGAGCGCTCATCTTCTTCCCCTTCATCCAGAATGAAACCGTCATCCTCTTCATCATGTAAGGATAACTCTGCTAAGTTATTTTCCATAATACTGATCACAACACTCTCGAGATTTGAGAGAGATGAGAAAACTGACTTACTCTCGAAAAATGAGAGAAATTTTCATAGAAAGGTCTGTTTTGATCTTTTCCTATATAAAATATATAGAATCTTCTCTTGATAATCATAAAAAGTTACTATTGTATGTTGCGATCATTTTTCTAACCCAAAAAGAAAATAAAGCAAATGATGTTTCCAATATCGTTCGTGTTACCATCATAAATATCTTATCTTTTATTTCAAAAGTAAAGACAAAAATAATCTTGATTGATGATCCCCATAAATAAATAACTAAAGAAGAATGTTCTGAAAAAGTTGAGGCGATCGATCAGAAAGAGAAAAACAAAGTGGGTGGGGGTGGTGGTTACAGACTTCTTTTGCTGCATTTGTTTATTTCGTGCCGTATATGTATACAATGTTTGTACACTAAATATATATCTATTGTATACTAAACATACAAATTACAAACAAAAATATACAATTGGTTCGATTTTGCGTTCGATTTTTTTTCAAAGGTGATTCCTCCTAAATTTTTTTGCAAGTATATCGTAAGATATTACCTTGGAAACATTCACCAATCGCGTTGGAGGGAAGATCTTCTGCCATTGTACAATCCATTTGCTCTAATTGATGACAACCTCGTCAATTAATGAAATATATTGTATGTTTTTTTCGTCTGCAAATGTATATTGTATAATTTTAGAGGTCTAAGAGATTGATGTCAATAATGGTAGAGAATGTCGTGGTGAGGAAGAAGGGTTGACGCGATGGATTTCCATCGATTATGGGGCGTGATCAATTCAAGATCACGCCCCTAATTTTTAGCATTCGGTTACCATTTTTATTTCGACATTACTATTTTACCCCTCCTATGTATAGTTTCTTATGTAAAGTTGTATAGATTCATTTAGATCTTTGGCCATTGATTTATGTTTTTAATGGTGTGGATTTGATGTTATGGGTAACTTTCCAGTGAATTCTCCTCACAAGATCCTCCCTATATATATATATATATATATATATATATATATATATATATATATATATATGTGTTGGCATTGCAAAATTTAAAAATCAGTTATGTGTGGTTTTCAGACCTAATTTACTCTCATCCCCCAGCCCAACTTTTTCCACGTGCCACTATCTTACTGATTTCAATATCGCTGGGGCATTTATTTTTGCCATCTACTTTATGGATTCATTTTTCCCATTTTGCAATTTAATTTTGTCCATCTTCATCCACGATTGAAATTAAATAAGATTCGTTGGCCTGAACTAATTAACTAGCCATTGAAAAGGTGTCGGTATTATGTTCCGAACATTTTGAATTTTATTTGCAATATTGTTATGAAGGTAATGATAACTAAATACAACTAAATCCATATTTATACTAAAAATTAGTTATTTTTAGTGGGACTTAACTCAAACAGACGATCGAGTAGTCATTGGTGTAGAGATGAAATATTACAATCAAGTATATATATGTATTAAAATTACTCACTGCAAAAATTCAATTTAACGACATAATTACCGATAGAAATAATTTTGTTATTAAACTTTACTATACCTATATAATACCTACAAAAAAAATTATTATTTTTTTCTCAAATTATACCGATAGATTTTAAATTTCTTGACATAAATATTCTAAGTATCTATCAAGAGTTTTAGATTCTAGGTAAATATTTATCTACAATGATATTTTCTATAACGATTTTACCTACGATTCTGATTATCTTAATATTTATCTATAAATTTTTATAGGTAAACTTATATTTTCTTATAGTGACAAAAAAAAAAAAAGAATTAAAGTGAACAGAGAAGAGAGACGAGGAAAACGAAAATATAAGGTTTTATATTGCAATGATTTCTAAAATTGAATAGGAAAGTGTTAGGGATTTATTATCGTGATGTATTATATACTCGAGAAAATTAAAACTTACTTGAATTTCGTAAAAATGAAATCACGAAAATGCATAAATTTTAGACCAAGGCTAGAGTTCGACTCTATGTCTTTAAGACAATAATTGCTCCGCTATATGGTGCCCACGGTTGAATAGAAAATATCTCCCAAGATACAACGGTTTCCTCTTAGTAGCACTCCAAACAACAAGAAACAAATGAACTTGAATATTTTGTACTCTCTCTTATTTATCGAAAAATATTTTGACAGAAAATATGCTAATGAATGCAAAATGCTTATTAATTTTTCTCGAGAATAAGGGGAATATTTATAAATTACCAAAGATCATAATTGAAACAACACAATTATTTGAATAGACATGTCCATTTATTTCAAACGAAACAACACAACTATATATTCGGATAAACCTTTTCAATTAGAATAGTTTCATCCAAAGGCTTGACACATGGCGGTGTGATGACTTGGCATAGTCGTCCGTGGTGACACGTAGGCCGGGCGCCGATTGATACATATGTTCGCGACGGGCGCCATGACCGACACAATTGTCCAAAGGGTGTGCGAGAGAGTGTATGCCAAGGGTGTGTTCTTCACCGATGTGATCGGGACCATCGACGCAAATCGTGACCATTGGGCGCGATCCGACGGTCCACGATCGATCCGGACACAGGGTTGCACCCACTGAAGAAACACCGAAGCTCTATATATATCGTTCCCATAATTCATTTTGTATCGTAAAAATTTTCGAATTCATCAAGCATACTTGCATAAATTGATAAAAAAGAGAGTTCAAAAGCATCATTGTGTTCGTTGTACTTTGTACTTGCGACTTGAAGTGCAACTATTGCAAGTAGATTGTCGTCGTTGTATCTTGGGAGACGATTGTCGTATTCGTAAGCACCGTGAGCGGGCAATCTCTTTTTAAAGAGAAAGAGTTTAACTCTTGTCTCGATATTTCGGTTTATCTTTTGTTACTCTAATCGATTTGTTTTTCACCATTCGATATACACCAACCCAATTTTTCCAACAAAAGTGCATACAATAAAATGAATGTATAAACTATAAATAACTAAAATTACAACAAAAAATCGAAAAATTATTATGAATAAAAATTGCCAATAATATTGGCTTCGTGTCATGTTTATAAGGGCAAGGGCAATAAGGTTATATTATTAACCTTAAGAATTGGGGCTCTTTAATATAATAACAAAAGATTGACTTAGTCTTCAAGTTTTTATTTTAATTTTGAATATATTGCGGATAGCTAGTTAGCAAAGAAACAGTTAATCGCCAACGATATTTGTATAGGAATTTTTTTTTTTCTAGCCATTATGGATAGTGGAACTACTTTTCTACTCAACTTTATAAAACTAAGGTCTTGTATGGTTATGTTTCCATGGACTATTTCTAGTTTCTAGTGTTGGAAAATGAATTTTCAGAATTTATTGGTTTTCGTGTGAAAACCGAAATTATGTTTGGATGAGTGAATGAGAATGAGTTTTATATAGGTTTGGAAATGAGATTATGTTTGGTTAAGTAGTTTTGAAATAGTATTTTATGTATATAATAATTTGAAAAGTTGATAGTGGTTGAATATTTTAATTGAATTTATAATATTATATTTGTAAGATTGTAGGCTAGTGGGTCCCATTAGATATATATAATAATATTTTTAGTATATAAAGTTGGTAATGGAGGGTCCCACATATATAATTTGATTAAAAATAAGAATAGTGATTGATAAGTGATGTAGTGTAGTGTATAGGGTTGAGAATTGAAATTGTAGGTTTGTGATGATATTTTATTTGAAAAGTGAAAAGTGAAAATGATGATTTCCATTGGAAATTTTAAAACAAACATGATTCCATTTCATGAATAGTTGGAAATTGGAAATGAGGCTTGGAAACATAAACAAACAAGGCCTAACTTTTTTACCCACAATGACTTAACTACCCTTACTAATGGACTTGCGATCGTGTTCTAAAGTACGGCCCGATAGTGCCCTGGAATTATTAGGGTATGATAGTGCAACACATAAAGTGGGGCACGATAGTACTATAATTATGGTTACGATCGCACCCGGAATTACTAGTGCGATAGTGCAACACATAAAGAGAGGCACGATAGTACCCTAGTAATTAAATACGATCGTGCACTAATTACTATGGTGCGATAGTGCGGACATAAAGTGGAGACGCGATAGTACCCTAGTAATTCTGGGGCACGATCGTAGTTAGTTAAAGTTCAACATGGCACGATAGTACCATGTTGAAGGCCCGATAGTGCCACGTTAAACTTTCCAGATCCGATTTTTTTCTAGTTACGAAAATCAACCGAATTTTCTATCTTTAATTATACATAAATATTTGCATAAAGTAATACATTACTTTGGTTCAAAATGTATCTTGAATCGTTTCTTGCAGCTTCAAAAAATCGAAAATTAGAGTTTTGCTCAATTATAATTTGTTGAAAGAAGAAAAAGAAGAAGGAAGGAAGAAAAGATGAAAAATATAGTTGGTGATGGAAAACTTTTATTTAAACAAGAAAGAGAGAAAGTTGAAGGGCATAAATAACTTTTTATTGTAAAAGTGGGCAAAAAAGTTGTTTTTATCAAAATTGGTCAAAAGTGTTTTCTTAAACCAAAATGGTTAAAAAGACCCATTTTCCCTATTTGTATATGTGTTATTTCTTAAATAATTTTTCAGTTCGAGGGAACCACCGAACCAAACACAAGCTAGCTAGCTAAATGTGCTGCTTCATCAATCATCACAAATGTCACATATAACAAAACCATGCGGTTTGATGAAAATATTTTATATAATTAAATTGTACGTATCAACTAAAAATCAACAAAGAACAACCAATTAAATGGTATCAACTAAAAATCAACAAAACAACCAAGTGCCCACTGTATATACAGTTATTTTGGTATATATATCCACGACGCAAGTCATTTCTCCTAATATTAATCATGCAAATCAAGATTTTTAGAGTTTTTAGTAAAAGGTCTTAAGAGGGGTGGGACCTGGAATTTAATTCTAGGTCAATGGTTTGACTTACAAATGATCAACAAATTGAGCTACAATTCTTCCTACTTTGCTTGCCTTGCATTAAATAAGAGTATATCATTGTTAGTTTTAAGCTTCAATTCGACATAATAGTGATATTTTAGTCTATTGACAAACCTATAATTTGGGATAGACGAAAACGGAAAATTGATCTATCTTAGTAGAACGGAGGGAGTAGTACATAGTTCACTTGAAACTATTAGTTTTGTAATACCGATGTGATATAGTATCATGAAACGCTAAAAAATATTAGGTTTTCATCCGAAAAAGTATTAGTAGTGCATCCGAAAAGTATTAGTATGTAATTTAATAGTCCCCATCAAAAGTAATAGTTTTTTTCCAACAAAAGTATTAGTCATCCCCAAAATGTATTAGTAGTTCCGAAAAATATTAGTTTTTTTTGAATTTTTTTAGTAATTCTCTGAAAAATATTAAATTTTCTAATAAAAAGTATTAGTAATCCAATTGAAAAATATTAGTAGGTCCCCTAAAATTTATTAGATATTCCGATGGGTCATCAAATTTGGTCAAGGGTTGGGTCGGGTAGATCCGTTAGACTGGATCCATGTAACTGTTAGACCGTCTAATAGGATACTACATCTATATTTAATATACGTAAAAACTTATGTGAGACGGTGAAAGTCCATGAGACCGTGAGACAATGATACTTTTTGTGCAAAAAGTGATATTTTTAGTACAAAAAGTGATACTTGTCTAAATACACTAATTTCAGTGTATTTTGACAAATATCACTTTTTAAACTAAAAGTATCACGGTCTCACACTATCTCACAAGAGACCTGCTGTTTAATATATGATATACCCCATTATGAGTGAAAAGTATTTACTTCATTTTTGAATTGCAAGGTAGAATGTCCAAAGGGAAATAAAGTGTAAAATCTTCTAATTTTCCTTCTCTTGTCCTTTTCCACCACAAATTGAGATTTTCTTTCTTGTACTAGGTTTCTTAAATATAGAACAACTCCTATTACAAAAGGGGCAACCTCGTCATTTCAGGATCCAGATTAAATGATTCATCAGGTATGTTATCTTTGTCCTCAGCTGGATCAAGAAAACTCTCTTTTAAAACTCTCTTTGTCATCAAGTTGGAGAAGAAAACTTAAAAAGTAGTACAAAAAAATATAATTTTAGTGAAAAAAGGAAATATAGACTCATATATGTATATTCATATCCATTAGAAGATTAATTTTTTATTTAAAAAAAAAAACTCTTTTGTTTTTGTTTTTTCTTCTTCTCTCTTTCAGAAGGCGATTGCAGAGAGAAAGAGAAACGACAGCCTCAGAAATAGCAGACAGAGATAGAGAAAAAGAACAGACTCAAGAATTTTCCATTTTCCCTTTTCTTTTCTTTTTTTCCAATTTTCATATTTGCAGAAGAAGAAAACGATGTCTGAGGGCTATGTACCATTCTTTAATCTGCAATTATAAGAGGTATGTATGTATGTTCATATGTATACTTGAATTTGATAAAGCTACAACTTTTTGTATGTGTGAACCACAACAAAATTCAAAAAAGGTAGCACTATAAGAAAAAAAGTCTAATTTGATGCTTTCACTTTTACTTCTCACTTCCCTTCTTATTCTTCTTTTTCATATATATTTCCATTATTTTTCTTCCATCAAACAAATCAAAATTCGTTTTTCGTTTCTTGATTTTTCTTGATGGATCCGTTGACAAAACAGTTAAAAAACCCGGTGAAGGGCCGAAATTAAACATGAGACGACCATGATGGTGAAAAAGAAGAAAACAGTGGTATGGGAATAAAAATTCTTGGACAAGCATAATAATTCCTCAAATCCCATGTCCCAAGATTACCACCACCAAGGTATTTTTAGTTTCTCGAACGGATTCGAGAGACAGCAACAGCAACAACAACAACACATAGCACAACAGATCCGAAGAGAAAATAAGCTGAGCGTTCATGGTTTTATGGAAGAAGAAGAAGAAACCGGTGGGCTTCCGGTTTACGAAACCGGCGGCGCCAGTACTATGATGTCCGAAATCTTCAATTTCCCATCAGACGGCGCCGTTTCAGCCACGGAATTACTAGAAACCCAAATTTCCCAGAGTTACCGGAATTCAAGGGCGGCGCCACCCACCTCCGCCGCGGATTGGTTTTCCCACCGCATTAATGCCGATTCAGAAGCAGCCATGCAGCTTTTTCCAACCCCTCCTAATTCCACTTCCTCCACTCTCCATATGCTACTGCCAAACCCTTCCTCCTCTTCTTCTTTCGGACAATTCACATGGTTTAACCCAAACGAAAACAACAACATTAATAATAACCCTAACGAAATTCCTCCGGGAGTCGTGGAAGGTCAACGGTTGTCTTTATCTTCTTCTTTGCAGCACATGGGCGGCGGCGCCGGTTTGCATTTGCACGGCGGAGTTAGTCACAACCGCCACTCTTCTAATTTCACGGCGGCGGCCAGTATGTTGAGGAATTCTAAATATGCAAAGGCGGCTCAAGATTTGTTGGAGGAGTTTTGTAGTGTTGGTAGGGGTCACTTTAAAAAAACAAATTTCCGAATAATCACAGAAACACAAGTGGCGGCGCCGCCAGTGGAGGTGGCGGCGGCGGCGACGGAAATGCAGCTCAAGAACATCCTCCTTTATCGGCTTCTGATAGGCTGGATCATCAGAGAAGAAAGGTCAAACTATTAGCAATGCTTGATGAGGTACCTATGTAATCTCTCTCTCCTTTCTCTCTCTAGGGTATGATTATATAAAGTCAATTAATTAACCAATCATTGTTGCTTAATTAGTCCATTGTTTGAGAAATTAATCAATCACGGCGAGTCTCCACTATTATTTTATTGCCGGCCGGATTGAATTAGTAACTAAATTAAAATTAATAATTATTTGTTTTTATACGTGTACCTACTAGAATATTTTTATTTAGGTATAATGCAGGATTGAGATTTTCTGTTCTACTTCTTGTTCGACTCTCTATTTCATTGAATTGAATGAATGACACGTGTATAAGATGATTTCACAATTGTA
Source organism: Rehmannia glutinosa (assembly GCA_016081115.2). Lineage (NCBI taxonomy): Eukaryota > Viridiplantae > Streptophyta > Magnoliopsida > Lamiales > Orobanchaceae > Rehmannia > Rehmannia glutinosa. The sequence goes on along the minus strand of JABTTQ020001711.1, from coordinate 337,921 downwards.
TACATGTCTTTATCCAATAGATGAAATATGAAGTGAAACAAGAGATTTCATCATACTTTTGGATTTTTATTTGGTGGGAGAACACGAGTGATTGATTAACCACCCACATTACGTCGCAGGAAAAATGTTTCTATCTGATTGTGATGTGTTGGCGGAAAATGTTGGTCGTTTTAAGATTTCAGAATGCTGCTGCTTCAAGAAATTGGAAACTTATTCGGATATATTTGGGAAAACTCCATATTTTAATCCAACATAGTTGACTTGAAATTTTGAAGTTTTATTACATATTAATGTTATTATTATTATTATTATTATTATTATTATTATTATTATTATTATTATTATTATTATTATTATTGAAATGTTCTTGTCCGCATTGGGAAAAGAGATATATATTTCTTTCCCATCAACAATCATTTCATCTTAATGCAGGCTCTGATTCACACGAGATTATTATTTGTGAGCATTGTTCTAAAAATTCTCTTATAGCCTCTCTATGTTTTTCTTTTGAATAGTTACCGTTTACAGGCCTAACTACCTCTAGGCTCCATCTAGGAAATAATCCTCAAGGATCTAAGAGTATATATCTCGAAAAAATGATTTATCTTTATTTTGGAATTGCATTATTTTGAAGATGCGAATAGTTTTGTGTTAGAAATGCCCAACTATGTAGTTGCACTAATTTTTTTCCTTATATTCAATTAATGATTTTAGTGTATTAAGATATGCAATAAAATGAAATATTATGGAATATTCTATTTTAGTTCAAAATTTAGTGAAAATTATTGGAGATTCTGCACTAAAATAACGAAGAATCTACAGTAAATAATGCAAACTGGTGGAAATGTCACAACACTACTCCTTGAGTTTGAAATTATCCACATTAAATCATCACTCGAAGTACAAGATCAGAAGTTCAAAACTTTGTCACATCTGAAATCATTTGTCATTTCTTTTATTTTTATTCTCGAAAAAATTATCAATACATTATACCCTTGTCTTTTTTTTTCTCAATTTTTTCCCCGATAACTAATGCCTGCAATATTGTTACAGGTGGATCGAAGGTACAACCATTACTGCGAGCAAATGCAGATGGTGGTGAACTCATTCGACATGATGATGGGGTTCGGCGCGGCGTCGCCGTACACCTCACTCGCACAAAAGCCATGTCCCGCCATTTCAGGTGCTTGAAAGACGCCATCGCCGCCAGCTAAAGCAAAGCTGCGAGCTGTTAGGCGAAAAAGACGGCGCCGGCATGTCGGGCGTGACGAAAGGCGAAACGCCGAGGCTGAGGATGTTGGAGCAAAGCTTGAGACAACAGAGAGCATTTCAACAAATGGGTATAATGGAACAAGAAGCCTGGAGGCCTCAGCGTGGCTTGCCTGAACGATCTGTCAACGTTTTGAGGGCTTGGCTTTTCGAGCATTTTCTGCACCCGTACGTATTTTTCTTCTCTTTTCACTTTTCTCTAGTAATGTGCAATTAAAGGAGAAATGGAATCTTTAATATGGGATCAAGAAAAAGTAGTTAATCAATAAAGAAATTAATCATTATTGTGGAATTCTATGATAAGACAATTCTTGCATTGTTGAACGTTTTTTCTTGTTCTCCTGTGAATTGTGATCTCTTTTGTAGGCAATATATAAGTAATGTAATGCCCTGAAAAGTTGTTATTTTTCCATATATTAATATATTAGGGTGGTAATTTTCGACGGACACGGTAGCATGATAAAAAATATATGAAAATAACAAGTTAGTATTTGGTCTTATTGTGTTTGTGTCCGACTCAATACGGAATATTCGTGTCGTATCATGTTCATGCCTACACAACAAGGACTGTATTGACTATTTGTATTGATTTAATTCATGAAAAGATTTTGTATGTTTTTATTTGTATCGTGTATTGTCGTGTGATATCGTATCATTCAAAATTAGTCAGTTTTTCTTTCAACTTATCCCATCAAATCGTGTTATGCCATGCCGTGTCAACATGAAGAATTTCGTATTCGTGCAAGTACAATACCTTATCGTATTGTATTCGTATTTAACCTTGTCGTGTCATGTTGTTATCTTGTCAAAAATAGGAAATAGAAAATAGAGAATTCGCCAATGACCTTATAGCCAAATTGGTTACAAGCGAGGTAATCATTGGCCTCTCCATGAGAGGTTAATTAAGGGTTTGAGTCCCTCGGGCACAATGGTGGAACAATTAATATTGAGGGCTTCAAGCGGCGATGAGAGGTCAAACTCGGTGGGGACCTACGACTGAAAGAGGGGAGTCCAAAGATGAAACAATATTTGGGGTACGACTTGTGCGCGATAGTTGAGGATATTAGGAACCCGGACAGATGGGTGTCCAGATGAAGCAATCATTTGAGGGACAACTTGTGCACAGAGTTTGGATATTAGGGACATGAGAGTCATTGTGCATTCTCGCGGTTTACATTTGGCAATTTCTGAGGGGTCGAGCTATTTCCCCCAAAACTAGTGACAACATGGAATCTCGATTATTAAAAAAAACTGTTTCAAGTTTTAATTTCCTACCTAACCCTCTTCACTTCTCTCTCTAGCTAGACTCTAGCATGTCTCCCCAACTATGCAATGGTGAAATGATAGTATAAAACTGCCCCACAAATTATATTTACACTTAGCACTGTCAATAGTTTATGCATGTCTTTAAATCACAGTTATATAAAGTGCATTACACATATATATATAATAAATATTATAAACACACAGTAACTTTAGTAAAATTTGTCTGAGGTAACATTTTGGTAAGAGAGAAAGTACGATGAATATGTTAAAAAAAAAAAATAGCAGAGCGTGCAGCTGTTCACTTTATCTCTGCATCATCTGCACCCATTGCTGCCACTCTTGTATATATGATCCTCTTAGATTCTCACGCCCATGCACAAATTAAAAACTAAATAACATATAATAAAAATTCCAATAAATCTAATGTCCTTTTCATTATTTATGGTCTCTTTCTCTCAGGTACCCAAGTGACGCAGATAAGCATCTCTTGGCCCGACAGACTGGTCTATCAAGAAACCAGGTATTCTTCTTTGGGTTTATATTTACTATTACGCACTCGCGCGTTTTCTTACTCTCTTTTTGCACATATATATATGAAGAAAGCGTGTTTAATTAATTTCCATGGATTGTGACAAAACAATTTTTACTTATATCATTTGTCTCGTGGGTGGGTGGGTACTGAATTACTGATCCCAGTAAAAATCATTAATGGGGTAGGGTTTATGACTTTGCATCATTGCATGGATTTGCGTCTTTGTTCTGTGGTTTTTTCTTATTTTTTTCTGTTGAGGAAAAGTCGTTGTCTTTCTATTGAGTATTGAGCCCTTTGATTGTTTATTGGGATTCGTTAATGAACAAAAATGATTTTATGAAAATAGTAATCTAATAAAATTGTTAGAATATTAAATATTGAGACTCTTGGCACGACCAATACCATAAAGTGTACCCAATATGAGATGGAGCTCCTCTCAAAAAAAAATATGAGATGGAGCTAGATCCACCAAGTGAGGTTTCATTATAAAACAAATTAACGATACGATGAGTAGCTCATTTGGCTTATAAGTTAAGATTTATTCTTCTAATTAATCAATGTGTGACAACTCACTACTGACATATTTCAATACTACTAAAAGCTCAAACTTTTGGATGAGTTGGTCATTCAAAAAGTATATTAAATATTAAATAATTATGCATGGGCGGGATGGATCGTGTATTTAAATTAGATTTCAAACATGACTCAAATCCCACTACTACAAAATAGTCTTTTTACATCGGTTCTGGGCCACATTCTACATCGGTTTTTCAACCGATGTATCGTAGTGGAATGTGGGCCTTTTTTACATCGGTCACAGAACCGATGTAAACAAACGAGCATTTACATCGGTTGTTCTAACAACCGATGTAAATTATGACAAAATTTTCGAACAATGTACAACGGTTAACATAATAACCGATGTAATATTTCACTTTTTACTGCGGTTTGGTTTATAACCGATGTAACATCTTCATTTTTTTTAAATACCTACTTTATAAAACGAAGCCCAATCTGCAAATTTCATACAAAAAAAAAAACCTATAATTTCATAAATCAAAAGAAAGACGATGTTTCATCATTGCACAAATCCAACAAAACAAATCACACAACAAATATGTTCCCACCACATATTCAACAACCTACATAAGTTTTCTCCATCCTACACGTCCTATGGTTGGTGCCCTTATCCTATCCCACTCAATCCCTTCCTCTATCATACTCCTCCGTTGGGGCTCTGTACTGCAAGCTTAATTTAAATAATTGATGTTAATCGCCTCCAAACTATACAACAGTTCATATGCATACATATTTATGAAGTGCTAGGAGGAAGAAAACAGTCAGCATTAATTGTTATTTAAGCAAACACGCTTTCATGACATTATAACCACGTAATATCTTCATCTACTTCAAAAATCATACATTATCCAACATTTCATTTTTTACCAGATAATACACTTCTAACATGCAGGGGATTTTAAAACATATTGGCGGCAAAGTTTGTCTGACGACTAAAAAATCACAACCAGATAACTTTATGTATCCATGGTCCATTTAATAGTTCAAACTGCACTTGATACATTTAGAGGCAAACTCTTTCACCAAACTATGAAATCTTGACAAACAACAATAACCATATACGCTAATAAGTCATTTGCTCAATTATCTTCCCTGCAATTGCATACTTATAGTCATAGATAAAGAATGATTAAAAAGATCCTAGAGCACTGACTTGTGGTCGTTCAATAGCCATAGAACAATTGCCATCCACTCGCAAATTAGAGAGCTTCCTCTTCAAAAACAAAATAAAAACAGATATGAAAGTATATGTTAATTGTAGAACGTCAACATTTACATTAGAGAGTAATAGCTCTTAATGAAAAAGAAACAAATGCTCGGATTTTGAAGTTTACAGGTGTTTATGTGAACCATAGAAAGAACGAACGAATTTGTGTGCGATGAATGCATATCCCTTTCTTTTGTTTTTGAAAAAAAACACTTGTTGGGATCCATTGTTTTGATAATTAACTGTAATGCAATGAATGCATACACACAAAGATAAATAGATGGAGATCTTATCACTAATTCATTATATACAATCGATATGATGACTAACTGGAAGAAAAGTGTAATTACACGTACATATTTGCATTCTATTACGAGTTTTGACATATACACTCGGATATGCATAATATCTTTGACAAGGAGTTACAACTTGTTTCCCATCAATCGAAATATTTCAATTCATGATGACCCAAAAACTCGCATGGTGGTACCCCAAATATTTTAGTCGCCATTGGCTCCTTTTTTCTGAATCGATTTCTGTTCCATTTCTTATTCCACTACAATGGATGAGGGACATGTGTATATACGTCTAAAAATCAATGTACCCATGCAACTTTTAGGGGGGAAAAGTAAAAAGATTTTCTTTTTTCAAAAGAACTAGATCGAGTTTTTCAGCTAATCTTCAAAAGATTGAAATAACTGTTCAACCTCTGTTATGACATTTCGAGCATCGTCAATTTCTTAGCCTTCCTTGTCGCCCTACTCCTCCAGCTCAACCTCCTGCAATTAGATTCCATGCTTAAGTTTTACAAGTAATTTCAAGAAATGGAAATCTCAGTATTATTTGTGACTCTAATATGCAATCAGTATACCAATTTCAACAACTTATATAAAAAGAATGATTTCATCTTCTTGCAACTTGTAATTCTTTGAATACAAGCTTCTTTTAGTAGGAATGAATGGTAAGTTTAACAACTAGTTGAGTTCCTTAATTCACGTAACAAGCAAAACTACCTCTTTGAGGTTTTTCCATGTTCCATATAAAGCTCGCAACTCAATAGAGTTGATTTAGCACAACTACTTGTGGTATATTTTACTAATTAAATTCCTTGTTAGTTTCGGGATAATTCAATTTTGTAGATTTATCAAAATTTTGCAAATCCAAAAAAGGTGCAAAATGTGATAGGCCAACAATCATGCACCAATAAATCTTTAATCTAGTAAATTACAAAGTGCTCAACTCCATAGGCAACATAAGCATACTTCAAAATGGACAGTCCATGTGCCATCGATTGTATACAAGTCACTAAAAATGATACAATCACACTAACACGTCCAATATACATAAACCCAAATAATTTGCTTCATGATACTATGAAACCGAATAAAACTAATGATAAGGAAACCACATTTTGATTGTAGAACAATATATTCAAGTCAAAGGGTGAAATTGGGGTTTGGCATACAAATGTGAAAACAAAAGTAAATTAAATGTGAAGTTACCTCACAAGCCCTCGAAGGAACACTTCCTTGTGGTCAGAAATTGTGAACTATCAAGTCCCACAAATGGCTCACCCGAAAGAAATTCAAATATTACACAAATAAGACATCAAGTCTTCAATCTCAATGAAGCAAATAAATTTTAGGAACACCTAAAATGCCACACCCATTATTCAAAGTATTGAAACCTCAAACAAATAAGCCTGCTGCCACCGTAATTGTGCCCAGAGAGAGCTTTGCATTAGGAGCAGAATCAACTAAAACCTGTAATGGCAAAACTTGGTCATTACCAAAGCTATATAAATTGAAATACAACATGAATCGATCAAAAGCTACGAGTTTTATCATTGGTCATTACCAAAGCTATACAAATTGAAGTACAACATGAATCGATCAAAATCGGACAAGACCACTCACTACACTCGATTTTCTTCAAAATGCCGCAAAATGATTTAAACCAGCCCTTTTCGCATTGATTTCCCGTTCAATCGCACTCGTTTTGGCTGCGGTTTTTACGATATGACACCTACATTGGTATGCTACAAGGTTAGCATGACTAAAATGGATTAAGGAGTGTTTTAATACTTTCGCCAACAAGTTCGGACATTTGAAACATGGGGTTTGAGACACTAACTCGGTGTTCAAACTTGGTAATTAAAAAACCAAGCTCGCACACTCGGACTGTGAGATTGTTAATGCCAAGCCCCCATTGGGAAATTATAACAAACACATGGTGAACCAAAATAAGAAAATCAACAAGAGGGTATATTAACAAGAAATTGGACACACCCATTCCAAATGAAGATGTAACAAATGCAAACAGAAATGACTTTTCGACGACAAGCGAGACAACAAACGGAAAACACACGTATTCCTCGAATTACGATATATGAAGCGTATATAATGGCAGTTACAAAAATTGTTTGGTTCATCAATCAAGTTAAGATAAACGAGATTTGAGCATTGGGATAGGTTTCTTGGAATTGGGCCAAAGAAGGAATTATTACTAAATAATTTAAATCGCCTTAAGAGACCGATTTCTCGAGGAATTAGGCCATTCACACTATTATTTTTAGAGAATAGTGGTACTAAGAAAGAAGAGATTACCTATATCATGTGAAAGAGATCCCACCAAGCCTTGAGATCTCCACTTTATCGCGACAACTCGTTCGGTGCTTGTTAACACACCGAATACCTTATGAGCACCAAAAATGTCTATTGTTTGATTCTCCCGCTCGTGGAGGAAACGCTCGTCGGAGATAGCCTAAGAGAGGAGAAAGAAAGAGTGAGCGAGGAAAAGAGAGGGCGACGGAAATAGGGCAAACATTAAAACAACTCTACATCAGTTACTACAACAAACGATGTAGACATATTTTAAAAAATTACAAATCTGCCACGGGCTTTTTTACATCTTTTGTTGCAACAACCGATGTAAACACACGATGTAAAATCTATATTTTGTAGTAGTGTCCATATAAAGAATTCATATTTTTATGTTTCTTAAGATCTTCATGAGTACCTATCTCATATAAGACCTCATCAACATTAAATATAGTCACCTCTCTAATAGCTCGAACTTTTATAGGAGGGGGTCATTCAATAAAAATACAAGTGTATTAGAATATCAATTATTAACTAGTTCGCATGTCTAAAAGCTTTAACTTTTAGATAAGTAGTCAATCAGTAAAAATAATGTTAAGAATATTAATTATAATTGATTTGATTTATATTTTTTCTTTCTAAAAAAACATTGTTTGGATATGATTTTTTTCATTAAAAATGATACGTGGACAATGGATTATATAAAGTTGATTTTTTATGTGAATATATTTTTCTAAAAATGTGTGTTTTAAACTTTTTTAAGTGAACACCACATTCAAAGATTTATTTAAGTAAAAATCCATATCCTTGAATAAGTTTTGTTTAAATTGTTCCCCAGCAATGATGCCCATTTTCTGAAACAGAGAAAAAACCGCTGCCTATAGTAATAGCATAGTCAAGTACAGGAGATAGAGACATGAAAGTTTCTCTCTCTCTCTCTCATCAATGATTCAACCAACTAGGTTGCTGAATGATTGTACTGAAAACGGTAAATTTAAGGTGCTAGCTAGCCTTTTTTTCTTTTGTTTTTAGGCATAATATAATGAAAGACAAATTCTCCCACTATAAATGGAAACAAATAAATAATTAAACAATGAGTTGAAACAAATAAATAAGTAAACAAGATACTCATAGGGGCCTAATAGTGTAAGGTGAATTCTGGTGCTATAAGGTAACAACAATTACCCATTATCTAGAAGAAAAGAAAATTGAAAAAACTGGTGCTATAAGGTAGGGGTGTCAATTCCAAACACGACATGAGCTTAACACAAAATTAATGGGTATGGATTCAAATTCTGTGGATTTGGGTCGAAATTGGGTCGAACCTGAATAACCTGACAATTAAACAGGCCGGGTTCGGGTCAACCTACTATGACCCGTCTAACCCGTTTGTAAATTTAAAAGAAAATTAAGTAAATAATTAATTGTAAGAAAAAACAACAAACAAGACATATCCTTAAAACTTAAATGATAAAACCTCTTTAATTATGTATTTGTTATTATTATGCATGTTTTTTTTTTATTTTGTCCTTAATATGATTAGTATGTTATGTTACTTATTCAATTATGTTATTTCTTTTGTATGTTGTGAATTGTGATATTTTTATTGATTCAATTGTTTATGATAGTGATTGATTTTAAAAAAATAAATTTATTCATTAAAACTATTAAATGTATATAAAAATAATTTATTTGATGGGTTACGCGGGTCGAGTCCGGGTTACCTATGAAATAAGCGGTTCGGGTTCAAGATTCCGACACGATTAATTAAACAGTCGAGTCCAGATCGGCTATTTCTCGACACACGAACCTAACCTGCAAACTTGGGACGACGAACCCCCACCCAACCTAAATTGGCACCCCTATTATAAGGCAACTAAAAGATCTATTACATCTTAAATATGGATACCCCACCCAATCAGGTATAATAGCTAGGTTTATATATGAGATTCATGTTTAATTGGATGATTTGAAGTGTCCAATAAATCATTAGTACACTATCTAGTTTTCCTACTATGTCAATGAGTTTGAGTAAGACTCGGGCCCCACCGAACCCACCTCATTTAAAACAAGTATGAGACAAATAAATCGGTACAATATAGGTAACGGGTGTTGATTTATAGATCTGAACGGTTTGGGTCGAGTACTGACGAGTCGGCCCAGACCCAATCCATATTAATTTGTTTATACATAGAGTGTACATATGGTTGTCAAAAGCTCTTCGTTTACATATATATTGTTGGTGTTCTTTTGGTAGTTCATTACATACCCTACAAAATTATATAGATATTACATTTGACAGAAACTTTGATAGCAATAGTTTGACAAAAAATCATATCAATTAATTTGGCCAAATATATTAAGTTGACGGTATATAATATATAATGGGTTTAACGAAATTTACCCTCTAGACAAGGATATAGATTGGGGCGGGTCTAGGTCTAAGGTGGAGAGGGTCGATGTGGATCTGAGTATTATGCTCTTGGGTCTCGGGTTTGTGCTACCATACCCGTTCCATTGACATCCCAAACTTTGCCTACTCTTGAAAAAAAAAAAAGTAAACACTCTAGAGTTTTCTTGAATTCAACCCTAAATACCTTAATTAATTAAGCAGGCCCCATTGTCATGCGCCAGTTCTTTAAAACCCATATAATCACTGTTTCAAAAGGATCCAAATAGATACACATATTTGTCTTCTCCTGATCAATTAAATTTTGTGCTGAATGTGGGCAGATTGGTAGTAAACATCAATAAATTCCTTGTAGTCACCACCATTTACTTTAACCCATATGTCTGATCATCAGTGTACGTACAATCAAACCTCAATTAATTAACCTCATGTCTTTGAATTTGGTCCTTTTTCTTTTTCAGGTTTCAAACTGGTTCATTAATGCCAGGGTCAGGCTATGGAAACCCATGGTAGAAGATATGTACCAACAAGAAGCCAAAGACGAAGAAAAGGACCAAACCAGCAGCAACACCACCAGTCCTGACAACAATGCACAAATTCCAACGCCTCCTCCTCCGACCACCACCACCGTCACCGCCACCGCCACCACCTCATTTACTACTCCGCCTGCTGGCAAAAGACCCGAAATAAATGCCCACGAAAATGACCCTTCATTTGTCGCAATTAATGCCCATTTTTTCTCGGAAAACCAAGCCAATTACAACAATGTTTCGGTCCCTGGTGGTGGTGGTGGTGGCGCCACCTCTTCCGCGGCGGCGCAGTCTTTTCCGGCGGGCATCCACGAGACGGACACGTGGCGGAAACATGCTGTGAATAGGTTTGGGACGAGTGGGGGTGACGTGTCGCTCACTCTAGGGCTACGTCACGGCGCCGGGAATCTGCCGGAGAAGAGTCATAATTTCTCGGTTAGAGACTTTGGCGGATGTTGAGGGATTAAATTATACGGTAATTAATTAAAAAATATTAATTAAACTTGTCACATTTTTTTTTTTGATGTTTTTGGTTATAAATTTCGAGCATGGTTTAAATTAGTCACACATATTGAGAAGGTACAAACTAATGTTAGCAAGGTGTACGAGGTTTTATTGTAATTGTATAGCTTAATTTTCTGCACCTTTATAAATTTCGTATAATATGTGTATTTAATATCCTCGATTACCGCGTATTAGAATGTATAACTGAGTCTGTTCGAAAGGTAGCTACAATTACTGTTAGAAAGTTAGCATAACAACCTCCTCTACATCTCTGTTATGTGTATATATATGCTCACAACTCGTAGCAATATTCAATATACAAGTTTATGTTTGTTGGGATCCACCACATTTGAGAGTTGTTGGCTATCCCACTCAAATACTCAAAAGTAAAAACAAGAAAATGGGGCATTCAACATTTGTGGTCTAGGTCATCAAATTCGGCCACTAGAAAAAGAAAATAGGTGCCGCCCAATAATGGCACCAAAACTTCGAAAAATGATGGAGAGATTTGCCTATAAATAGGCTTCATGAGGAGGATGCAAAATGCACCGAGAAATCGAGAGAGAGTGAAGAGTAGCTAACATTGAGAGTTAGGCTAATATCTCTTTTGAGTTGAGAGCTATCTCCAATTGACAGGAGTATTTGCTCCAAAAATAGTGATATAGAGATCACTATAATATTTGATCGTGTGTCGAAAATAGTGGGGTTGAGTTTCTTCACACCGTGTGAGCTTTGGGAAAATTTGTGGGTTTTCTTTTGGGTATTTTATAGTGTTGTGAGATACACCAAAAGAGAGTATTTTTCCATTGTTGTAATTAATACAAGCTTTGGGCAAAAAAACTTGTGCTATTTTGTAATCACTATTTGTTAGTGGATCTTTTTATGGGTATTTGTCCGTGGTTTTTCCACTTATTCTTTTGGGTTTTTCTACGTTAAACTTCGTGTGTTGGCTTATCATTTTATTTTCTTGGTCTTCATTTTATTTAAGATAATTATTTGTGTGCGCGATTATTATTTTTAATCGGGACCCATCCACGCTTCCCAACAAGTGGTATCGAGCCCGGGTAAAACTCGGGTATCCGCACCGATTCGTGATGGATTTGAGAGAGAACAATGGGACCATGATTAAATTGACGGCAAATAATTACACTGTGTGGAAGCCAAGAATGGAGGATGTTCTCTATTGCGAGGATCTTTATGATCCAATAGAGAATGGTGGTGTTAAGCCGGATGATGAAGATGAGAAAGAATGGAACAAGCTAAACAGAAAACTGTTGGTATGATTCGACATTTCATTGACTGAGTGTATTTCACCACTTTACTCAAGAGACGATGTCCATAGCCGTGAACGAAATTGGAAGCCATGTATGAGAGAGGAAACACACTCAAAATAAAACTTACTTGATCGACAACTTGTCAACTTGAAGTATAACGAGGAAAGTTCAATTCTTAGAACATTTGAGTACTTTCCAAAACATCTTAAATCAACCAGCGTACCGTGGGCTTAAAGTTTGATGACTAGATGCGGGGTTATTTTATTGAGATCTTTGCCAAACAGCTTTGAGACATTAGTTGTCTCGCTTTTAGCAATTCTCGCTTCCCGATGGTATTTGACTATGGATATGGTCAAAAATAGCTAGTTCAATGAGGAAACAAGGCGAAGGAACAAGGTGCGAGAAAGTTCCCGTGCTCTCATTTGTTGAGTCAATGGGGATACATAAAGATAATGATCGAGATAAAGGAAAAGGACGGTCAAAATCCGTAATCCAAGGAAGTGTTATTATTGCAACAAACCCGAACACGTGATAAAAGATTGTTATAAGAGAAAGCAAGATGAAGGAGATCGGAAAAAGACAAACCAGAAAAAAGTGGATAGTGACAATAAGGAAGACACGTCTGCCACTATTTTTTCGGATGGTGATGTGGTTGTGCTCTCTTCCGAGAAACACAATTGTTTGCATATGGCTAGTTCGGATGTTGATTGGGTCATTGATTCAGCAACTTCTTTTCATGCAACACCCAACAAGAATTTTTCAAGACTACAAAATGGGAGATTTTGAATGCTTTGTCTAAGTTTGGGAATAATAATAAAGCTAGTATTGTTGGTGTTGGTGAAGTGTGTATCCGGACAAACACTGGTTACACATTGACTTTGAAGGATTTTCGACATGTGCCAAATCAAGGCCTCAATATGATTTCTGGAGTGGAGTTGACCGCCAGTTATGTTAGTTGTTTCGCAATGAAAGGTGGAAGCTTACAAAAAGATTAATGGTGGTTGCGAGAGGAGTTATATCGTAATTTGTACAAAGACTCTTGTCAAAGTGTGTTCTCACGACTAACTATAGCTAAAGATGAGTCTTCATCAAATTAGTGGCAAGTGAGAACTCTTAGTGAGACGGAGAAATTTTGACGAATGAGTTTGGTTGTGAAGTTTTGCGCTTAGTCCGTTGGGTCGGTCGTCTTTATTTTTTGTTTCATCCATGTTTGTTGATTTTTAGAGTCTATAATGCTTGAGGACAAGCAAACGCCTAAGTTTGGGGGTATTTGTTAAGTTGGTTTTATACCAACGTATTGAGTATTCTAGACGAGGATTTTGCGTTGTTTTTCGGATATTTTAGTATCGTTTGAGTCGAGTTTGTGTCATTTGGTGTCGCTTCGAGAATCGGGACTGATCTTGAGAGCCAAATTATTCAAAAATGATAAAAACGTGTTTGAAAGGTGAAAAGCATATTTTGGAAGCGGAAAACGGAAAATTATCACGAAAGGACGACGCCATGATGTTAAAAACCCCGCGACGCAAATGTAGGGTCGAAAAATAAGTACAAAGGCCAAATGGACGGGCGCTGCGGTGCGGGCCAGGGCTACAATGCGCCAAAATGACAAAGAAAGGAGGTGTTCCAGCGTTGCGGCCGCGCGTATGGGCTTTGAAGCGTGTGTGAGTTATTTTTGGGCTTTTGGATGGATTTTCGAGGGTTTCGAGCCTATAAATATGATAAGTCACGAATAAACAAGGGTCGGACATTATTTTGAGCACAACGCAAAGCAAGAGACACAGAGCGAGGTTCGGGACGACGGGTGGAGGCACTTCTCATCCGGACACGCAGAGAATTCCTTATCTTTTCTTCTCAAATCTTTCTTTGCTTTTCTTTGTCGATTTCTTGAGATGTATAATTATTTTTTCATGAGTTTTTATACATCCATTATGAGCTAAACCTATATTTCTAGGGGATTGATGTAACTTACTTTGAACCTATGTTTTGATTTCCAGTTTATGAAATTCGCATATTATTTAATCTATTTGTGCTATTTAATTTGATTGCATCCGATTATCGATCAATAATTTAGATTGTTTGGCGTGTTTGATTTGACGCTCGAGAGAGGTAATTGAACGCCTGGCCATAGAATAGCACAACCTAGGGTTTCATAGAATCGAGAGATTTATGAATCTTTTGAAGCCTGTGATACAATATTCATTGAGCGTATTAGGGTTTAATTTATGATTTTTATAGAGATATCGAAATCAGAATTAGAACCTAGAATAATTTGGCACTCGAGAGAGGAAGTGATAAACGGTAGGAATATTGGCTTATAGATTGATAACTTGTGATTAATAAATCGATTGAGAACATAGGGGATAACTAGGTGAAATCAACCCTCTAGAATTCATCTTTTAAGTGTTTGATTAATTGTTCAACGGTTTTGTTAGTTTAATTTTAGTTTATATTAGTTTAATAAATCATCATTCTTTTCGATTTCTAGATAGAATTAAGCTATTTTAATTATAGTATTAATATAAAATTCGATAACAATCCCCTATGGAGACGATAACCTACTTTCAAAACCTATACTAAAACTTCACACCGTCGACGCTTGATAACCGTACGCGAGATTCTTACCGCAAGCGTGCGGTGTGAAGTTTTAGTATATGTTTTGAAAGTAGGTTATCGTCTCCACAAGTGATTGTTATCGAATTTTATATTAAGTACTATAATTAAAATAACTTAATTCTATCTAGAAATCGAAAAGAGATGATGATTTATTAAACTAAATATAAACTAAAATTAAACTAACAAATTGGTTCGACAATTAATCAAACATTTAAAAGATGAATTCTAGAGGGTTGATTTCACCTACTTATCCCCTATGTTCTCAATCCAGATTTATTAATCACAAGTTATCAATCTATAAGCCAATATTCCTATCGTTACACTTCCTCTCTCGAGTGCCATGATTCTGGTTCTAATTCTGATTTCGATAACTCTATAAAAACCATAAATTAAACCCTAATACGCTCAATGAATATTCTATCACAGCTTCAAAAGATTCATAAATCTCTCGATTCTATGAAACCCTAGGTTTTGATATTCTATGGCCAGCGTTCAATTACCTCTCTCAAGCGTCAAACCAAACACGCCAAACAATCTAAATTATTGATCGATAATCCAGATGCAATCAAATTAAATAAACAAATAGATTAAATAATATGCGAATTTCATAAATCTGAAATCAAAACATAGGTTCAAAGTAAGTTACATCCATCCCTAAAATATAGGTTTAGCTCATAATGGATGTATAAAAACTCATGAAGAAATAATTATACATCTCAAGAAATCGACAAAGAAAAGCAAAGAAAGATTTGAGAAGAAAATAGAAGGAATTCTCTCTCGTGTCCGCATGAGAAGTGCCTCCACCGCCGTCCCGAACCATCGCTCCGTGTCTCTTGCCTTGCCTTGTGCTCAAAATAATGTCCGACCCTTGTTTGTTCGTGACTTATCATATTGATAGGCTCGAAACCCTCAAAATCCATCCAAAAAGCCCAAAAATAACTCACACACGCTCGCCCATACGCGCACGCAAAGATTGAACACGCGTTGCTTGACTTCCGCACTTTGCCCATCGTCCTCAGCGCCGCAGTCAAGACTGACTATCGCACCTGCTCGGCTGTCATTTTATTTTAGCGCATAGCAGCGCCCTCGTCCCTTTGGCCATCAGATTATTTTTCGACCCCGACCACAAGGTCGCAGGGTTTTAGCAGCCATTGCGCGGCGCCGTCTTTCGTGATAATTTTCCATTTTTCCGCTTCTAAAATACGTTTTTCACCTTTCAAATACGTTTTTATTGTTTTTGAATAATTTCGGCTCTCAAGATCAGTCTCGATTCTCAAACGACACCAAATGACTAAACTCGACTCAAACGATACTAAAATACCCAAAAACAACGCAAAATCCTCGCCTAGAATACTCAATACGTTGGGAAAAATTTTGCTAAGAATTTTTGAGTCGATCATCCCACTCGTAATACTCCCAGAGGCAAACGCCTCAGAACCACGCCCCTGGCCTTATCCCGCAGTGAGAACGGGAAAAGCCCCAATCGAATGGCCTCGTCAGTCACACCATTCATCTTGATGGTGTCGCAAGTTTCCAAGAATGTGGTCAGATGTGTATTCGGATAATCCACTGGACTCCCCCCAAACTGATTTTGCTGAACCATACTTATGAGGCCCGATTTCAATTAAATTATTTGCATTAATGGGTTGGCGCACAATTCCGAGTAGTTCTGTTCACAATCGGCGAGAAAGTAATCCCCGATTGCCCTTTCTCGTGCCTCAGCCGTGGTGGCACATTCACAACCCGATTTCCGTTGTTCTCATCTTCCCCGCTTTCCGCCATTGCTCGATTCTCTGCTCGCTTTGCTGCTCGGATTGCTCGAAGTTTCCTTTCAATCTCTGGATCAAAAGGAAGCAAATTA
The DNA here is from genome assembly GCA_016081115.2 of Rehmannia glutinosa. Classification (NCBI taxonomy): domain Eukaryota; kingdom Viridiplantae; phylum Streptophyta; class Magnoliopsida; order Lamiales; family Orobanchaceae; genus Rehmannia; species Rehmannia glutinosa. Next base: position 321,276 of record JABTTQ020001711.1, on the reverse strand, counting down.
ATATCTTTGGAATCTCGCATAAACTGACAAATCAAATGAGAAAAACGAAATTATAATTCCTATACTAGTCAGATTGGGATTAAGACTACGTGGTAATAGTATTAGTTTAAAATAGGATAAAACAATCCCCAAGAACGCGCTAAAAACTTGATCGCGAGATTTTTACCGCAGCCTCACGGTGTCAAGTTTTAGTATAGGTTTTGAAAGTAGGGTTATCGTCTCCACGAGGGATTGTTATCGAATTTTATACTAAGTACTATAATTAAAATAGATTAATTATATCTAGAAATTGAAAAGAGATGATGATTTATTAAACTAAATATAAACTAAAATTAAACTAACAAATTGGTTCGGACAATTAATCAAACACTTAAAAGATGAATTCTAGAGGTTGATTTCACAAAGAAAAGCAAAGAAAGATTTGAGAAGAAAAGAGAAGAATTCTCTCTCTGTGTCCAGGATGAGAAGTGCCTCCAATTGTTGTCCCGAACCCTCGCTCTGTGTCTCTTGCCTTGCGTTGTGGTCAAAATAATGTCCGACCCTTTTTTGTTCGTGACTTATCATATTGATAGGCTCGAAACCCTCGAAACTCCGTCCAAAAAGCCCAAAAATAACTCACACACGCTCAGCCCATACGCCGGCTGCCGCTTTGAACACGTCTTTGGCTGACGCTGGCCGCAGCCCATCGTCCTTACGCTACAAATAAGCGCACTGACTATCGCACCTGCTCGTCATTGTCATTTTGGTGCGCTGCAGCGCCCTCGTCCCTTTGGCCATCAGTCTTATTTTTCAACCCCGCGTTGCGTCGCGGGGTTTTAGCTGGTAGCGGGCGCTCGTCTTTGATGATAATTTTCCATTTTTCCGCTTCTAAAATACGCTTTTCACCTTTCAAGCACGTTTTTATTGTTTTTGAATAATTTCGGCTCTCAAGATCAGTCCGATTCTCGAACGACACCAAATGACTAAACTCGACTCAAACGAAACTAAAATATCCAAAAACAACGCAAAATCCTCGCCTCTAGAATACTCAATACGTTGGTATAAAACCAACTTAACAAATACCCCAAACTTAGATGTTTGCTTGTGCTCAAACAATTACGGACTCTAAAATCAACAAACATGGATGAAACAAAAAATAAAGACGATGACTAATGTACTAACCGCAAAACTTCACAACCAAACTCATTCGTCAAATTTCGTTTCACTATCAATCAAGCACGTATTTTCACAATGTGATCATGAAGGTGGAATGTTCATGCTAACCCCGTTTTCATTATCCGGATAGATTCACGCAATCAAGTGTTTTCAAAATGATCCACTTTTTTATTATAGAGATGAGATGCTTACCGACTCCATAGGCTTTGTCTTTCACACTAATCTCCACTAATATAGGCTAATGTAACACAAGGATCAATAGGACTTTTGTTGGCAGATACAACTACGAGATATGAATTGGTTACATTCCTTACTCAAAGATCTTAGGGTTGTTGATGAGTCTCATTCCTTGTTATGGTGTGATAATTAGAGTGTTGCAAATGGCTGAGAATCATGTCTTCCACGCAAGAGCTAAACATATTGAAATTGGCGTGCATTTTATTTGAAAAATCCTCGACAAAGAAGTTGAAGTCCGTTTTATTTTGTCCGAAGATCAACCAACTAACATGTTTACAAAGACACTCTCATTCTAAGTTCAAGATTTTGTATGATAAAATTTCACTTAAATCTCCGAAATTTCTCAAACCGTAGCGGTGGAATATTAGAATATATAACCGAGTCATTAGAAAGGTAGTTAGTTAGTTACAATTACTTCATTAGAAAGTTAGTTAGCATAACAACCTCCTCTACATCTCTCATTATGTGTATATATATGCTCACACTCATAGCAATATTCAATATACAAGTTTATGTTCATATTCAATCTCGCTTCTCTGTTTTCTATTACCGCAGATACGATGAAATCAATTTTTGTTGCACATACTTAAAGATTGTTTATGTTTGATTAATGGTACAACAGAGACATGATTATAGCTAAAGCAAACTTTTGTCCTAATCAAATAAAAATATCCCGCCACTCATGGAGTGGCCTAGTAAATATAGTGGTCATGTGTAGGTCCCAAGGGTGAGTTGTAAGGTTTAGAAGGGGGTTGAATAAACTTTACCAATTTTTTGAATTTAGTTGTCTTAAATAATTTTAATAGAGTTAACTCAAATTAGATAAGTCCTTGGGGACAACTAGGTTGTCTTACTTGAAAGAAAATTACCCACTCAATGTACTCGACAGAGCTTTTGATAGTATAACTCAAATTGGGTCACTAATACTTAACTTTTCAATTGATTTGGTTTTGTTAAGCGGAAGACTTTTCACCCTTGATGTTTTTAACAGTTGTTTTTAACAAGGTTATTATCACTAGATTTAGCAATTTTAACTTAACAAATGATATCAAAAAATATGTAGGAAAGTAAAGTGTTGTAAGTAAAATGACACAAGCAAATTTTATAGTGGTTCGAGAATGGGGTAATTCCTCTAATACACTCTTCTCCAACTCCCCCTGGAAGAATCTACTAAGTAACTCGATCGGGTTACAAGCGCTTATCGATCGAGTCATCCTTGATCACAAAGTTGGTTGCTCTTAGAATCGGCTTTTTCACAAGACAGATTGCCTTGCTCTTGACTCCCTTCGAACTCTTAGAATTGATCACACACCTTCCAACGAGCTCAAATATCCCGGTTCGACCTTGAACCTTACTACTCCTCCTTTAGCCTTGGAGAGTAGACCTCTTTAGTTCTTTAAATTGTTTCCTCTCAAATTGATGAAGAATTTTTTCCTTCATCAATGTGTCGGATCGAGTTCCTTCGATTTTAGGCTTGCGAGGAATGTCTATGAAAGCTTGAGAATATTTTTGCGAGTTTGCTTGTTTGTATTGCTTGTAAAATATGTGAAATTGGTAACCTTCTCTCACTTGATTCCTCAGCCTTTTATAGTGTTTATTTGAAAATTTGTTTGTTGAAGAGATATGTAATTTTCAAATAACACTTATTAGTTGTTGGCTTGTCTTGTCTTGATCTGCGACTTTTGATGATGATATTTTCGTATTAAATGATGTATGTAGCTTTTGAGATCCCGACACAAGCTCAGTCTTCCCATTGGTTTATTCTAGTTGCACGCTCCTCGGGATGAGTACTTTTAGACATGGCGGCATGGGCGTATTACTATATTAAGTAATATCCTCGACTTCGTCAGTGCAACATGATTAATATCGTCGACTTAACTTAACAGATTGTCTTTACTCCTTTGACTTGAGTCAGTTCCAACCTTTTAGGAATGACTCAACTGTCTCTCAACTGGCATACTTGGTTCTAGACTGACTTGACTATCACTTCTTCATCCTTTACTTAGTTGTTCCACAGTTGGGTCTCTTCTTCAATGAGTCCGAAACTTTCATCTTATTTGCAACATTTAGATCTTTAGATACAAAGATTTATATGAAAATTCCCATAAGGATTAAAATTGCACTTAGCATTTCAAACAGAACCTCGTCAAATATATTTTATAAAATTACAAAAATCTCTTTATGGTCTTAAATAGTCAGGCGAATGTGGTACAATCGTCTTCATCAATACTTTCTAAAGAAAGAATTTACAAATAATTCTATAAGTCCATGTGTGTCTATCTAGAGGACAAAATTCATTATGTAATTGTAGCCATATATGTTGATGATAATATCATTGGAACTCTGAAGAGATTCAATAGGCCGATTAATTAAAGGATGAATTCAAAATGAAGGATTTAATTAGGAACTACAATGTATTGTCTCGCCACCAATTCGAACATAGTAAGAATGTGATTTTTATCCATTAATCAAATTACACGAAGAGATCTTAAAACGTTTTAATAAATGACAAATCGCATCCATTAAATACGTTGATGGTAGTCGATCACTTAATGTGAAAAAGATTATTTTCAACCTCGAGAAAATAATGAAAATATATTAGGTCCTCAAGTACCATATTTAAGTGATATATATGCTTTAATGTATCTCGCAAATAATACCCGACCAAATATAGCATTTTCATGTATGGTGGAACATCATATCTCGGTGTTCAACAAAACGGACTTTAGTAGCCACATCTTGATCATACATAATTAATTGCATTATACGAAGCAAGAAGAGAATGTGTTTGGCTCGGTCCATGATCCATCATATATAAGATTTACGTGGACTCTGGTTAAGTTCATTGATATACGAGAATAATGCAACTTGCATCGATCCCAATTAAAGAAGGGCGTTGTATTAAAGGTGATAGAACCAAGCATATTTAACCTAAATTTTTCTCCACCCATTAACTTCAAATAAAAGGAAAAATTAATGTTTGTCGATTTGATCCTGATGAAAACTTAGCGATTTATTTACAAAGTCGCTACTACTAAGGTGTTTAAACCTCTTATACATAATATCGGTATGCAATGTATCAAAAATTTATATATGCTAAGTTAAGAGGGAGAAATATATATTGTACTCTTTTTCCCTTGGTCATGGTTTATATCCCTGAGGTTTTTCCATACAAGGTTTTAACGAGACAAAGATATTATGAGATGTACATCTAATGGGAAGTGTTATGAATATGTGGAAGGTATATCTCATCTCAATTTAATGACTCGATCATGACTTTAAAGTTTGTAACTTTCTTTGATAGATAGAATTTATTGTTGGGTTTAATAACCCACTTTTAAGTCATGAATCATCTTGTATTATAAACTAGAATAACACTCGTGTGTTACACGGATTTATCTAAAGATAAAGTTTTAGTATCACAAATTTGAAAATTTTGATCAAAGATATACTTTTTCAAACTAATTGTGAGCAAATCCTTTATTTTTGGAATTATATTTTATTTTTGATAATCTTTATTAAATTTGTTATCTTTTAAATTTGTACATATAATTACCACATAGATATATATGAAGCCGCCATGTCGAATTGAGAGGGTGAGAAATTGGCAAATATCCAAAGTTAATAGGGTTATGACTATGTGTCAATTTTATTTTTCTTTTTTAGAATATAGACAGGGCGGCCACTAGGCGCAAGTGTGCCGCCGCCCCCTCTCCCAAATGAGGGCCCCCGGAGTTTTTTAATATATGTATATATATTGTTTAGAGAGAGAGAGAGAGAGGTTGATATAAATGAGAGAGAGAGAGAGAGAGAGAGAGAGAGAGAGAGAGAGAGAGGGGGTTGATATAAATGACAAGATGTGAGATGGCAGATTGGTAGTTGCTTTGTTTTAAAGGTCATGAGTTTGAGTCTTAGTAGTTGCAAAATTGAACTTATTTTCCCATTTTCTATCTCTAACTTGGCAAAACAAAACAATAACTTTACTTTGTCTTTGATTTCAATTGAGAGTGAATTTCAAGAATTAATTGGCTTTGAAAGATTGATTGATGACTTGTATTTAAAATCGCAAGAAGATCAATTTTTCATAGCAAATTCATTAATAGTTTTTTTCTTTTCTCTATGGTAAATTATATTAAACGATCTTTTTCTTAACTTTATTCTAATAAAACCAAAATGTTAAAGTTGGAGTATGATATTTTTTTATTACTAAAATAAGCATTTTGTATGTTAAATCAATGAAATTATATTATTATTTTTATTATTTTTAAATTTGTTTATGTAAACACAAGGGCCCCATTATTTTTTTGCTCCGGACACTCTCGAAACCTAGGGCCAGAAGCTCACGATAGGGTAGATGGTCTTATTTAATTTGATTATAATTTGGTTTGAATTATTTATTTAATTGTGAATATAATTGGTTAGTGGGTCAAAATTGGATTTAATAAGAGTATTTTAAAATATATGTTGGAGTTAGCACAAATCATAAATTAAAAGGTGCATAAAAACCAAATATATTTTTGAAAGATAATATTTTTAAATGTTAGTGTAGATAAATCATTGACATTTAGATTACTTATCTCTTAAATTTGTTATTATATTTTAAATTTATATTATTTTATCACCTTTAATTTATAGATAAGAATGTCACATGGATTATTATAAAGTAGACATGTGGATTTGGGAGAATGAGTTGACACATTTTCAAAATTAATGAGGTGATAACCTTTGTGTCAACTTTGTTTTCTCTTTTAGTATATAGGATTGATAGTGGAGTGAACGTGTTAAGTTATGTACAAAAAGAAAAACATTGATTAATTCTAGTCTTCCTTATATTTCTTATTCTCTTTATATTAAGTTCTCTCTATTCCACACAAATGATTCAAATTCTTATATTATAACAACCTTAAATATTTTCACCATTATTTAATTAAGAACCCTCACGCTCGGGGACGAAGCCACATTAGTTCCAGAGGGACCTGGGGCCCCCGGTATTTTGAAAATTTGCAAGGTATTTTAGTAATTTTAGTCTATAACCTTGAAAAAATACACAAAAATAAGAAAAAGGTAACAAAGTTTCCAATTCCTCCATTCTTCATTCCCCTTCCCATTTATGAATTTTGAAAAAACTTTGAGTCTCGATCATTTGTACACATTTCATAAAATTTTGTACAATTTTTTGCTCCGTTATAAACTTGAACTCGAATTTTGGCATTATTTTCTTGTGTCTCTATTTGTCTCTTTTGAGATGATTTATGGTTTATTATAAAATCCCTATTAAAGAATTCAACATTCGAGATGAGTGTGAATCGATATACGATAAATGTTATGATATGTTGATGTAATCGTATTATGTTATTTATTTTTGAATATTAAGATGTAACTGAATTAACATGACTTTATCATTATTGGTTCTTATTTATAGTTTTATTTTAGAGTTGATGTATTGTATTTTATTTTTATATTAATGTTAGTTGGGCCTCGCTCAAAATGAACCAAATTACTTGATATTCGATTCGAGAGCAATTGTTAAAAGCTCGTTTGTGCTTGGTTCGTTAACATAATGAACCAAATTTGAACATGTTTTTTTGTTCAATAAGACGTAAAGCTCGAGCTCGAGCTCGACTAGATTAGTAAAAAATAATAAAATATGTGTAAAAATATCAAGCTACTCGAACTTGATTTTTGCTCGACTCGCCTAAAGCTTGCCGAGCTCGATTCAAATAATAATCAAACGAGTACAATTTTTAAATCTCGATAAAATTTCAAACAAGTTTGAATAGTTCTATATCTCGGACTAACTCCTTTACATATCTAGTTGGGCCCCCACACATAATTTATGGCTTCACATCACGTTTCGCTTTCTGCTTTTAGAGAGTTTCTTCTTTGGCGAAATGGGGATTAAATTCGTACATCAATTGGTGAAAGTTATAGAAAATTATTTTTGAAAAATTCCGCACGAAGAATTGTGAAGGTTTCGCATGAGTTGTGAAGTAAAAAATAATGAAAAAAACTTAATCATTGGGATAACCTTTATACTTTAGTGGTATAGTGTTGTGTTGTAGTCCGAGGCATAGCTTAACTAGTAAATGACCGAGTGACGTGTTGTCCTGTTCTTTGGCATCCACAGCGTGGAGGTTCAAATCCCCTTGGTAACAGGTGGAAGAGAATTTCTTGTGTGGTGTCTCGGTTTCGCAACTCGACCCACGATTTGTTGAGCATCTCGCGATTCACTTTCTCCACAAAGCTTTAGGATAAAGCGTGGAGCCTATTAGGGATGAGATTCATCTTTTTATAGTTTTATGTTGTAATGACCATTGATGTCGCTAGGGATGTCAATCGGGCGGGGCGGGGTTGGGAGAGATCCCCATCCCGTCCCGCGATCGAGAATCCTCGTCCCCGTCCCCAGACAAACGGGGAAAATTTTCCCCCATCCCGTCCCCTCATGATTCCCTCTCCGTTTTAATTTTTTTTTTTGCAAAAATTAATTTTTTTATAAAAATAATCATTTTTAATATTAATAAATTATATAAAAAAATCATAAGCCATTCATTAATAAAATAAATTAAATATTTTGTTTTTTTATATTTAATGTGAATATATTTATAATATATTATATATTATAATTAATATATTATATATTTAATATCGATTCACGAGGAAGCAGGCGAGATCCCAGCGAGACAGGAGTATGATCCGTCTCCTCCCCATCCCGCCAACGGGGAAAAAAATTCCCCTCGTTCCCACGTTCGAAAAATTTCGGGGAATCCCCACCCCGTTCAAGCGGATCCCGTGGGGAACGGGAATTTCCCGCCCCACTACCAACTCTAGACGTGGCCGATCCTATATGGGTGTGTTCCTTTCCGATCCAATTGTACTAGAAAAACATAATCATTAATTTCTGATGAATTGTGAAAGCTTCGCATTAAATGTGTCGTTTTCAAAAAATGTGTCGTTTTTTGCTGGGTGGCTTTTTCTGACCAATGGACCCATTACACATGCATAGACTACTAACCTAGAGATCCCCAACAATTGAGAATGGTTTTTTTGTCTTGCTACCTTAATACTGTATACTGATAATACATTTGACCTAAATCAATGGGAAAAATGTCCCCAGTATTAAAAATTCTTCATGTGGTTCCTTTTGTGATCATATATATAATCAATCAATTCAATTTTGGACTAGAGTTCAAAAGTAAATTTGAACTCTATTTATTATCATCATTTATACCGAAGCGGAACTAAACGTGTAGTTTTAGGGAGCTGAATAATTTGGGGGCTAAATTAATAAAAAAAAATATTTAATACTAAAAATAATAATTTAAAATAAAGTATACATATAGATAACTGAATTTTCAAAAATTTTGGGGGCATGCATCAAAGAGAAATGCCCTGATTATATAATAAATAATTATTGAGTTTGTTCACCCGCCATTTAAGTTAGACGATATGTGGTAATATCCATTTAAGGTATAGAAAAATTGTACCGGGCATTATTATTATTATTATTATTATTATTATTATTATTATTATTATTATTATTATTATTATTATTATTATTATTGAATCAATCAATTTTTGTTAGGAGAAGAACCTTATAACTAATTATAAAGATCAAATTGTGTTATCTACAAAATCATTAATCTATATATACACATGTAAAACATGTATATTAAACTCTCACAAATGTATTTGATCCAATATAATAAAAAAATCGCATAAGGAACAGACAAATCACATAGCAACATCTATCATTAATCTTTTGATTATTTGTTATCTGAATTTTTATACAAAAATGCTCATTACGGGGACAATACATTTGATAAACGAAAATCCAACAACAGAAAACACGAACCACCATTTATTATGGGGATGAAAACTTCCACTTATTAAAGAAAGAACAAAATTCCAAACAAAATGAGACAAAATTGGAAATAAACAAAAAAAAAAAAAAAAAAAAGTGATGAAATGGGAAATCTCTTCCCCATCCTGGCATTCAAGGTAATGAGGGAAGAAGAAGACAAAGGACGGCGGTGTTTTTAGGGTCAGAGAGATAAAAAAATGGGATGGAAGAAGTTGAACTTGTATAGGGACATTATTTTTAGAGTCCGTCGGATTTTTTTGGCTTTTTCTTCGTAGCAAAAAATATTTTGTAGCCATATTTTTCAAAAATATATTTTTTTATATTTTCAAGTTCAAATATCCAATTTGTCCTTTTCATATCCCAATTCCAGTCCATTTCTGTCTTGAGGAACATGTTTTGGTCTTGAATTATGTAACTCGGCATCGAGTTAGGTACATATTATTTTTTTGAAAAATGGATGAATACCTTATCGGATAATAAATGAAAGGTATGGCCATCGCTTTTTAATCGGTATAGCTAAAAAACATGGTTATTTTTCATTTTGATAAAACATCAAAGGCCATTTAATATTTATCATGTTACCATTTATCTTTTTTTTTGTGTGTGATAATCCGGATATCCAGGTTTTTACCTGACTAATCCTGAACCTACTAGTGTCAAATGCCCCTTGACCCAAAGAGGATGTTGTTGGAATTGGTCTTTGATAAATGGGGTGTTGACCCGATTTTGACCAATCAATTAAGTGGTTTCCATTTGTGAAAAATGGAATTAAATTATTTGTAAAAATTCTACTAAGAGAGTAGATGAGAATAGCATTTGGAATTTCTCAAAACCAATTAGGGTGAATGAGAAATTAATGCTTTAGAAGTTAGCCACTTAATACAAATAAATGGTATGGAAAATGGAAAATGTGGGGGAGGAGAGATGCTCCATCCCACATAGGAAAAAATGAGGTAAAGTTGCACACTTTATTTATCGTAAGTTGGACAAATGGGTTTGGGCCTTGGGGGCACCCAACTTTTTAAAGGGAGAGCACCTACATGCTTGTGGGTTTGGTCAACACACGCACACACTTTGCCGCCTGCCGTCACTTGCCGGCAGCGGGCACAGGGCTTGGGCTTGGGCTTCAAGGCCCTTATTCTTTTTGGACTAAAAACCTTTAAAAATTAAATATTTAATTAATTTTTGTAATTAATTAAATAGATTTAATTAATTTTCGTAATTAATTAAAAAAAGAGTTCAACCGGGAAAATGTTTTGGGCCGCGCACGACGGGCAGAGCAGCACGCCCGTGCGGGTCGGGTCGTGCTACTGCCGAGAGTCTGCGCTTTACACGCACGCAGCGGCACGCCGCGTGCGGCCTGGTCGTCTTTGGTGCAAGGTCGAGCGACGCACGCGGGCGGCGCACGCCCCGTGCGTCTGGCCGTCTTCCTGCGTGCAGTGCGTCTGTCGATCTGCAAAAGGTGTCTTTTCGAGCCAAAAGACATGTTCTTTCTATACGGGCGTCTAAAGCTATAATAATCGATCCCCAGTGTCCGAAAAAAATATGAAAAATACGAAAATTAATCGAAAACATAAAATCGAGCATTGCATTTTGCATCTTGCCATTTTCCTCCTTGAAAGCTTGAAAGTAATCAAACGCTTGTCTTGTTCGCTTTGTTCCGGTTTCTTTGTCTTTACTGCTAACCTGAATCATAAAGTCGTTATATCTTAGAGCGCCGAACCGTAAGCACTAGTATACGGGCGTTTTCGTCTTGCGGAGACAGAATCTAATTACGGCCTCGACTTAGCTTTATACACTATCGGCCATTTTAAAAAATGAAAACCTTTCACGAAAATTTACCCAACAATCGCAAGACGAAAATTCTTTCTTAAGTTTTACATTTGAAGACGATGGCATCGATTCGATCTCGTTCACACCCATGGTTGCTTTGCTTCGCTCACGGCGAAAAGCGCCAAGTTTTCAGTGCCGACTTCGTTGGCAACGAGAAGATGTTGTTCTACCTCACTACTTTTGGGGTTGGCTCGTTTCTAAAGGGCGACCCCCTGCATGTAGTTGAAGAAGAAGACGAGTTGACAACAATCGAGAATCGGCTGTGGATGCTTGGCATAACAAAATGATTTTCTATGTCGCAACTACGTCTTGAACGGGCTGAAGCGACACTCTCTACAACGCCTATAGCACGCTCAAGACGTCCAAGTAATTGTGGCGATCCTTGGAGAAAATAATACAAGACGGAAGATGCGGCACAAAAGAAATTTGTTGTCGGCAAATTCTGGAGTACAAGATGGTTGACACCAAGACAAAGTGATCGCCAAGTTCGGAGATTCAAATCATCTTTCAAGTGGCCGCAATTATCGAAAAATTGCCGCCATTGTGGAAGGACTTCAAAAACTACCTCAAGCACAAGCGCAAAGAGATGGGGCTTGAGGATCTCGATTTTTCGCGCCGCGTCGAAGAAGACAACCTAAATCGGATGTTAAAACCAAGAATCGGAATGGAGGTGGCCAATCTTGTGAGTCGAGCACTAGCAAGAAACGTAAGCACTCCTCGGGAAAGAGAAAGCAAGGCCAAAAGTTCAAGAGAAATTGCTACAATTGTGGCAAACCGAACCACATGGCGAAGGATTGCCGACACCCAAAGAAGGGCAATCAAGGTGGCAACCAACAAGCCAATGTGACGGAGGACAAGTCGGTTCCAATAGACTTGTCGGAGCTCGATCTCTCCGCCGTTGTGTTTGAAGCCATATGGTGGATAACCCCGAGGAGTGGTGGATAGATACCGGGGCTACTCATCACATTTGTGCCGATAAGGAGATGTTCTCCTCCTACACTCTGATCAATGGAAGAAAGTTGTTCATGGGGAACTCCTCAACTTCCAACATCGTTGGGCTTGGAAAGGTGGTGCTCAAGATGACTTCGGGAAGGAGCTTACGCTTGTAGATGTCTTTGCATGTCCCGGACATCCGCAAAAACTTGGTTTCCGGTCCGTTTGCTTAGCAAGGCCGGCTTTAAAGGCTAGTGTTTGAGTCCGACAAGTTTGTAATGACCAAGAATGGTCGGTTTTTATGTAAAGGTTACCTTGATAAGGGCCTGCTTTAAAATGTCATTTTCCGAAGAGACGAAGAATAAAAACGTTACTTTTTTACTTGTTGGATTGTTCTAATTTATGGCATGATAGATTAGGACACGTAAACTTCAACACATTAAAGGTTAGTGAATGGGAATTAATACCTACGTTTAAATCCGATTCACAAGACAAATGCGAAATTTGTGTTGAAGCAAAATTAGCCAAAGACCGTTTCATTCGGTAATGAGAAGTACCAAACCACTCGAGTTAATTCATACGGATGTGTGTGACTTAAAACTTGTGCAAACTCGAGGTGGGAAAAAGTACTTCATAACGTTTATAGACGATTGCACAAGATATTGTTATGTATATCTTTTGAAAAGCAAAGATGAAGCTTTAGTAGCCTTTAAAACTTATAAGAATGAAGTTGAAAATCAAGCAATTTGAAAATTAAGATGATTCGAAGTGATAGAGGCGGAGAGTATGTTGCTCCGTTTGAAGAATTTTGCTCGGAAGCGGGTATAATTCATCAAACGACCGCACCTTACTCACCTCAATCAAATGGTGTTGCGAACGCAAGAATCGTACTCTTAAGGAGATGATGAATGCGATGTTGTTAAGTTAAAAACCCCAAAACTTGTGGGGGAAGCCATACTTTCTATGAACTACATTCTTAATAAGATCCCACACAAAGGTGAAAATGAAACTCCATATGAGTTATGGAAGGAACGTAAACCGTCATACAAATACCTTAAAGTGTGGGGGTGCTTGGCTAAAGTCGAAGTACTGGCCAAAACAAGTAAGAATCGGTCCGAAGACGATCCATTGTGCTTTCATTGGATATGCTAACAATAGTAGTGCATATCGCTTTTTAGTGCACAAATACCTTAAGGTATGATCATTGAATCAAGGAATGTTGTATTCTTGAGAATATCTTTCCGAACAAAGAACGGAAAGAAGAAAGTTCGAGTAAACGGACTTATGAAACTGCAAGGTTACCTCAAAGTGATGATGAAGAGGAACGAAGACGCGAAAAAGGACAAAAGTAGCTAAGTCTTTTGGTCCCGATTTTCTAACTTATATGTTAGAAAACGAACCGAACTATTCAAGAAGCATTGTCTAGTCCAGAGCTCCTCTCGGAAAGAAGCTATCAATAATGAGATAGATTCCATCATGCAAAATCACACTTGGGAGTTGGTTGATCTCCCACCGGGTTGCAAGCCTTTGGGATGCAAGTGGATCCTTAAAAGGAAGTATAAAGCGAGATGGATCTATTGACAAGTATAAAGCCCGATTGGTAGCTAAAGGGTTTAGACAAAAGGAGGATATCACTTTTTCGATACATATTCTCCTGTCACGAGGATTACATCCATTCGTGTTCTCATTGCTATTGCGACTTTGCATAACCTTGAGATACATCAAATGGACGTTAAAACTGCTTTCTTGAATGGGGAACTTGAAGAGGAAATTTATATGGAACAACCCGAGGGTACATTGCACCCGTCAAGAGCGAAAGGTGTGTAAACTTGTTAAGTCACTTTATGGACTAAAACAAGCACCTAAGCAATGGCACGAAAAGTTTGACTCGACTATGAAGTCAAACGGTTTCAAGATCAATGAATGTGACAAGTGTGTCTACATTAAAGGTACTACAAATGATCACGTCATAGTATGCCTTTATGTAGATGATATGTTGATTATGGGAAGTAGTCATGATTTAATCGTGAATACTAAGAACATGTTAAAAAGAAACTTTGACATGAAGGATATGGGATTATCTGATGTTATATTAGGGATTAAAATCTCTAGGACTTCAGATGGAATTGTCTTGTCACAATCCCATTATGTCGAAAGCATACTCAGAAGGTTTAATGCTTTTGATAATCCTCCCATTAAGACACTGTAGATCTAAGTCTACACTTGGCCAAGAATAGAGACGAACCAGTTTCTCAAATTGGAATATGCAAGAGGTAATTGGCGGTCTGATGTACTTAACGAACTGTACACGTCCAGACATTGCATATTCAGTGAGTAAACTAAGTAGGTTCACAAGTAACCCAAGTACGGATCACTGGAAAGCCGTGACAAGGGTACTTAGATATTTAAAGTATACCATGAACTATGGAATACTTTATACAAGATATCCAAAAGTATTAGAAGGATCTTGTGATGCCAATGGATATCGGACACAAAAGACTCCAAGTCCACAAGTGGATTTATTTTCACAATAGGTGGAGGAGCGGTGTCATGGAAGTCTTCTAAGCAGACGTGTGCATAGCTCGATCCATTATGGAATCCGAGTTCATTGCTTTGGATAAAGCCGGAGAAGAAGCGAAATGGCTTAGAAACTTCTTATAGGATATTCCTTGTTGGAATAAGCCTTTCTTTGTTATGATACACTTTGTGATAGTCAATCGGCAATCGGAAGGGCACAAAGCGGTATGTATAATGGTAAGTCTAGACATATCGTCGGAGACACAATACCATTAGGCAGTTGATTTGAATGGGGTTATTTCGGTTGACTACGTGAAGTCAAAGGAAAATCTTGCGATCCGCTTACAAAAGGCATAAATCGAGATCACCGTATAAATCAAGGGGAATGGGTTTAAAATTCACAACTTAAAGAATGTTCATAAGCGGTAACCCAACCTTGTGAATTGGAGATCCCAATGTAAGTCAAGCGGCTACGATAATCTAGAGGGGGTGAATAGATTATCTCCATCTTTTCAATTACGCCCTCTTTTAACAATCGAATGCTCAACCAAAATAATGAAGGTGCGGAATATAAACAACACACGTCGATTTAAAGAGGTTCAACCCACCTAGGGCCTAATCCTCTACCACCCCAAGATATCCGGGATGGATTTCAAAGAAAAAGAATTTTATTAATTACCAAAATTAATACAAATTCAACTTACAACACCTTGAAGAGCACCACACTCTTCTTCAACAACACCTTTGGAAATTACCACAATCTCCTTTGAAGATTACCACAATCTTCCGTCTTGAAGAGCATCGAACTCTCCAACACCACCTTTGGAGATTACCACAATCTCCTTTGAAGATTACCACAATCTTCCTTCAACGGCACCTTTGAAGATCACCACAATCTTCAATCTTGAAGAATACCAAATTCTTCAACACCTCAAGAGCACCACACTCTTGAAATACCTATCACCTAGATCACCCAAGTGTATTCTTACCACAAGAATACTCACAAGGATATCTTGTGTTTGGTTGATGAATTACAATCAAGATTACACTTTGAAAAATATTACAACTCAAAAGTGCAAGTGTAATCAAGAATGAAAGCCTAGACCTCAAGATGTGAAAGTGATAGTACTTAAAGCTATTACAACAAGAATGTTGAAATGAATAACAAAGATTATGTGCTTGTGATATCTCTTGTTGTTTGTATCAAGTCTTGTGTTTGATCCCTCAAGCTTTCATCTATTTATAGGAGAGCCTTCAAATTTGAATTCCAACATAGGCTCCTCCAAAGGCTCCCAACATAGGCTCCTTCATGGGCTCCTCCATGTTTTCTTTTGTCTACAAATAAGACAAAGAGATTAAAATAAATATGGTTGTCTCATAAGGATACAAAAATCGATTATAGAACAATCCCACATTTTAAGGAAGAATGGTCTCACTGCACAACTATATATTTTTTTTGTCAAACTAAAGATGCGGCCGCATGCACGAAATAGAGTTTGAAACATATAGCACCAAATTAACACAGGCGGCCGGTCGAAGTGCACCTCGGCCAGGTCGAGCCTATGTGCAACCGGTTGCACTGAACAATTTTGAGAGTTCTCAAGTTTGTTCCACGAAACTTGTTCCCGTGTCTGCCGTCGCTCGCCGACCGACCGTCGACCTCCTCAATGACAAGTTGTCCGATTTTTATCAAAAATAAACCTCAAGAAATACTCCAAAAAATTCGTAAAAACATTTTAAACCGATTGGGAGTATTTAGGACAACATTAGAAATATAGTTTTAAAAACATTAAATGTGTTGTCCAATTTTTTATCGAAAATAAACTTGATGAAATACTCCAAAAATATTAAAACCCTTTTAAAACATTTAGGAGTATTTGGACAACCTATAAAAACATTGTTTTGGTGTAAAATCAAAATCATCAAAATCATGATAAAACCATTTATCAAACAATCTCCCCCTTTTTGATGATTACAAACCAAAACAATTTTAACGAGGTCGATTTTGAAAACAAAATAATTTTACCGGTTAAAGAGAACTATCCGTTGTGAGCGACAACATTCCATGCAATAAAAACACAAGGAAGGGAGTAGAGATATTCAAACACATATAGAAAATGCTCCCCCTATCAACATGCACAACAAGAGTTATAAAGAAGCAACTAAATCAAAAGCTAAAAGCTTAGCTTTTCAATATTGAGCTTAAGTATCAAAACTTAAAAGCTCCCCCTGCCAAAGAGACATCGTTAGAAACATATATAGGTCCATACTACAACTAATGGACTAAGAAACATATACAACCACAATATACCAAGAGTGGACAAAATATGATCCACAACATATGACTTTCAATAGCCACAACATGACTATCAATAACCGCAACTTATAGCTTCTTTTCGTTAAGCTTTTCTTAGCTTCTTTGAGCTAAAGAGATTATAACCTATTTCTCCCCCTTTGTAATCATCAAAAAGAATGTTAGCAAGATAAATACATCATATATTCATATCAAAGTGCGCAACTAAACCGATGTATCGAGCTATTTGAACATTGAAGCTTATAGACCAATTAGGAGGAAAAAGTCGAATCATACGACTTGTAGAGGTTTATGAAAACTTATTTGATAAGCAAAACATGATCTCCATAAATATATAAGCCTTTTGAAAACGAGAGAATCATGTAGGTGATGAATTTTTCATTGAAACGTTTTAGCGAACACTTGCGGGCGTAAAATTGAAAGAGATATATATATAGCCCTTGTAAATGAAATCAAGCCAAGTTTTCATCACCAAATGCAATATAACATATATCATTCATCAACAATCAATAAGCTCATCACAAATATATATGAATTGCATCAAGAAAAATACATATAAGCCACAAACTCAAGGTTCAACCCAATTGAGCTAACGATAGTGAAATTCTTACCATTCAATTGGTAAAGTCGAGCAATGATGATGATAACCGAGCTAGATAATCCCCAAAATATAAAATGTATGCAATAAAACAAATTTTGAGTGAAATTTGTGTGCAATTCGCGAAGGGGCGAAAAATGGACAAAATAAGCCAAAATGGCGAAGTCCGGAAAGAACTATTTTTAGCCAAAAAATCATCCAGCGGCCGGTCCAGGGCATGGGCGACCGTCGGCGGCTTGGGCGACGCGGCCTTGCCCCAAGTCATTCATCGCCCAGTGGTTCTTTTCATTTTTGAAAATCCGAAATTTGATCCAAAAATCCGATTTTTCGCCTAAGTTTTAAAACGTGCAAAATGCAAACGTAGACCTCATTCAATATACATTATGTCATAATCAAGCTCGAAATGAGGTAAAATACTCGGCGGTTAACGATCAAAAAGTCCGCGAGTTATCCTTGAGACGGAATTAAACACATCTCAAGTTTTTGTTAAAAATCACAATCCCTTAAAAAATATATCGAATCTCAATATGTTTAGTTCGATTATGACGAACCAAATTTTGAATACGAATAACCGTATAATAGATACCAAACTTGTTATCCCGAAAAAAATAAGAACGTTTTAAATCTTTGGATACAACAAGTCATAAGAAGAAGTGCCTTTCAAATATTTGAAAATTTCTTTTAATGGCACTTTAATGAGATTTGTTGGGATAGTTTTTGAAGTCGAGCATATAGACATAAGGTATATGGAATGTCGAGTCTATAGGAATAATACAAGAAGACATACCTCGAATTTGTTTGTCAACCGACATGCCTTTCTCAACCTTTGTCAATCTCTTCATTGATAGCCATAGAGGTTGGAATGATTCTTCCTTCTTCAATGCCTAACTCCTTCAAGAGTTCTTTTGAAATGTAACCATCTACTTGGCATTGAATGATTTGAAGTCCAAGCAAGAAATCATGCTCATTTCAAGTACACCTTGCATCAACTTAGAGAACCATATCTTGCACAAATATTCATTAGTAGCACCAAAAATATTCTCATAAATATGCACAAGTTTAAACAATATTGCCCTTTTTCACAAACAAAGAGAGTAGTATCAACTTTACCTTTTGTAAAATCATTTAGCAAAAATAGCTAAGTCTATCATACCATACACGGGTACTTGTTTTAAACCATACAAGGCCTTAAAAACAATCATTTGGCCTGGAAAATTTTAAACCCCGGAGGTTGTTTTACATAGACTTCTTCTTGAATAAAACCATTTAGAAATTTGGATTTAACATCCATTTGGTAAAACTTAAAATTTTCTTAAAACAAGAATGGGCAAGTAAAATGCAAATAGCTACAAAATGTGCTATGAGTGCAAATGTTACATCAAAATCGATTACCTTCTTCTTGAAAATACCTTCGAGCTACTAACCTCGCCTTAGTTTGACCAATGTTGCCTTGGTCATCGAGTTTGTTCCGGAATACCCTTTTTATCTTCTTCATCACTATCATCATAGGGTATCCAATTGATCTAAGGTGTTCATAATAGAACATTTACATCCAAATATTTGGAGTACTTCATTTCTCATCTACACAACTTAGCAAACTCATTAATGGCATCGCTTATATAAGCAAGAAAAAATAGCCCAAGTGTAAAAACATGCCTCAATCACAAAATATCTTGCATAGTAGAAATAAACACTATATATAGAGACCATGAAGCAAGAAACACATACTATGCTTTTTTAGAATATCATCAAGATTCTAATAAATCATGCAAGTTCAAATAAGCTTAAGAAAGCTATACAAGGTCTCTTTTGAAATTTGCAAATCCGATATCATATAGTTGAGACCTTATTTAAAAGAAGTATTTGAACAAGAGTTGACAAAGCAAATATGTGCAATCATATATCGAATAGTGCCTTTCAAAAAATCTAAAAATCCTCTAATGGCACTTGTATGAAACACTATGAAAAAAACAAGCACATAGGCATATGGCAATACACAAGTAAACGTCCGATAATTTATGCCTTTTCTTTGACAAATAATGATGAGAATGGCCATTTGTGAAAATATGTAGATCCTACACAATTCTTAAAACAAATCTAGCACAAATCATAATGATAGAAGTGTGGCTAAGAGATATCACAAGTAAGCTCATGCCATAAAAATCCATAAGAGATGATCATACACTTTAGTCTACAAAAATGCACAAGAGTTTTAAAAACATCATATAAGGTCTTCTTTTTCAAAATTTTAAAAATACAAATAAGTTTTGAAGACCTTAATTTAAAATTTAAATACATGAAAACTCATTTGCAATATAGGCACAAATAAAAACATGCATACTAACTAGATAAAATGCATATTTTAAATGGGGAGATACGGTTTACCAATTACGCCGTTTCCATGGGTTGTGCCGTTCCCATTGTTGATGATATCTTCCCCTTGAGAAGTCACTTTGTTGATGATGGCTTCTTTGATTGCTCCATTTCGAGGTTTGTTACCTTCCCATTGTTGATGGTCTCTTCTTCTTTGAAAATCATCTTGTTGATGATGTCATGCCATTTCAAGGATTGTACTCTTCCCATTTTTGATTGTATCCTCTTCTTGGAAATTGGCTTTGTGAAAAATGTTTTCTCCTTCTTTGATCAAATGACACGGTCATTTGATGTCTTCTTGGCGGTATGAATTTTCTTCGATCATTATTTCGCCGGGTACCTAATATGACATTGTTTTGTGGTACCCTCATGTGTTTGGGTCCTTTGTGATTAGTCTTGAGACTTTTAGGTCTCCAACAATAATTAGAGCTATTTCTAAAGACGACAAGTATTTACCGTATGACCCTTTTACCGCAATAAAAGCATGTAAATTCTAGGAGCATAATGACCAACGTCTTAGAGACTTGATTCTTTTTCATGTGATTGACGCCCTTAGGCTTATGATCAAGTTCTAGTTTGAATTATCACAACAATCAACAATATTGGTTATTCTATCGGTACTCAAGTTGGATTTAGATAAATCATTTTTCAAGCAATTTATATCCTCAACAAGAGTACTATTTTCTTTCTCAAGGTTTCTAACCTTGTCAAGAGTGGTGGTGTGAGCACATGATAGTGATTCATAGGAAGTAAATAAATTATCCTTATCATTTTTCAAAACAATGAATTCCTTTTTCAAATTTTTGTATTTAACAAGTAAGTTTTGGAATTCATCTTGTAGCTCATCATAATCATTTTGTAAATCACTATATTCATTTTTAATTCATGGTCATAAGAAGTAGAGGGTTTAGAACTTACCTCGTTTTCTTCTTGATGCCCATGAGGCATTGTTCAACTTGTTCATCATGGGAGGTTGTAGAAGGCTTATCCCATGTTGTTGGATTTGATGTTGTATCCATTTGTGAAGTAGATGCTTTTGAGTTGCTCCTTTCATTTGCATATACTTCATAGATGGCTTCTAATTTTGCCATACTTCATGTGCCGATTGAATACCTACAACATGATCAAATTCCAAAGTGGTAAGTGAACAAAGTAAAATATTAAGAGCTTTACCATTTAAAGAGATGATTTTCTTCTCTTCATCATTGAGCTTTTTGAAGCCTTTTGAGGTGTGTGGTGTATCTTTCATCGGAATGGATTCTCCATTAATGACGGTGTTCCAAATGTCGAACCCGAAACCTTGTAAATAACATTCCATTCTTTCTTTCCAAAATATAAAATTTTTGGAATCAAACCGAGGTGGCTTGGTGGTGGAGGTGCTTAGGAAAGGTGAGCTTCGTTCAGTAGCCGACGATCGTTTCTCTTCACTCGCAATGTGAAACGAGCTTGCCAAAGAGTTTGGCTCTGATACCACTTGTAAGTCCAAGCGGCTACGATAATCTAGAGGGGGGGGGTGAATAGATTATCTCCATCTTTTCAATTACGCCCTCTTTTAACAATCGAATGCTCAACCAAAATAATGAAGGTGCGGAATGTAAACAACACACGCGTCGATTTAAAGAGGTTCAACCCACCTAGGGCCTAATCCTCTACCACCCCAAGATATCCGGGATGGATTTCAAAAAGAAAAAGAATTTTATTAATTACCAAAATTAATACAAATTCAACTTACAACACCTTGAAGAGCACCACACTCTTCTTCAACAACACCTTTGAAATTACCACAATCTCCTTTGAAGATTACCACAATCTTCCGTCTTGAAGAGCATCGAACTCTCCAACACCACCTTTGGAGATTACCACAATCTCCCTTTGAAGATTACCACAATCTTCCTTCAACGGCACCTTTGAAGATCACCACAATCTTCAATCTTGAAGAATACCAAATTCTTCAACACCTCAAGAGCACCACACTCTTGAAATACCTATCACCTAGATCACCCAAGTGTATTCTTACCACAAGAATACTCACAAGGATATCTTGTGTTTGGTTGATGAATTACAATCAAGATTACACTTTGAAAAATATTACAACTCAAAAGTGCAAGTGTAATCAAGAATGAAAGCCTAGACCTCAAGATGTGAAAGTGATAGTACTTAGGCTATTACAACAAGAATGTTGAAATGAATAACAAAGATTATGTGCTTGTGATATCTCTTGTTGTTTGTATCAAGTCTTGTGTTTGATCCCTCAAGCTTTCATCTATTTATAGGAGAGCCTTCAAATTTGAATTCCAACATAGGCTCCTCCAAAGGCTCCTCCAACATAGGCTCCTTCATGGGCTCCTCCATGTTTTCTTTTGTCTACAAATAAGACAAAGAGATTAAAATAAATATGGTTGTCTCATAAGGATACAAAAATCAGATTATAGAACAATCCCACATTTTAAGGAAGAATGGTCTGCTGCACAACGGTTATATTTTTGCTGTCAAACTAAAGGGCGATCGGTCGCACAGAAATAGAGTTTGAAACATATAGCACCAAATTAACACAGGCGGCGACGGTCAAGTGCACCTCGGCCAGAATTCGAGCCTATGTGCAACCGGTTGCAGACGAACAATTTTGAGAGTTCTCAAGTTTACGTTCCCACGAAACTTGTTCCCGGTACTGCGATGTCGCCGCGACCTCGACCGGTCGACCTCCTCAATGACAAGTTGTCCGATTTTTATCAAAAATAAACCTCAAGAAATACTCCAAAAAATTCGTAAAAACATTTTAAACCGATTGGGAGTATTTAGGACAACATTAGAAATATAGTTTTAAAAACATTAAATGTGTTGTCCAATTTTTATCGAAAATAAACTTGATGAAATACTCCAAAAATATTAAAACCCTTTTAAAACATTTAGGAGTATTTGGACAACCTATAAAAACATTGTTTTGGTGTAAAATCAAAATCATCAAAATCATGATAAAACCATTTATCAAACACCCAAGACCTTGGTTCAATGGGACAACTAAGTTATGAATGTTCAAATTTGAACACTTGGAAAATGTGTTAACTCATTCTCGATACATCCAAGTGTATTTAAACCTGCTGAATGTGGTGAGGTTAAGTTTAAGACTTTTAATGATTCCTATACCGAAAGGTGGAGTATTGCAGGATACTCTTCAATAGGAGATCACCTATATAAGTGAGAAGTAATGGCCGCTTCAAATGAAACACTTATGAATCTAAGATATGGTCCAGTGGAAATGGACACAACGTGAGAATAACAAGTGTTAGAGTTGTTATTGTGTAAATCTTGTTGTCTTGGTTTACACAAACTACCGATGAGTAGTTCAAGACATCGCGTCACTAAGCAGTTATAAATCCGATAGTACCTTACTAAGGAAGGTTCAAAGCCACAAGCTACCTATCCTGATGCAATAACGATTCGCCGAGACTTTCAAGCGAATCTGCATACACGCATGCATTAATTTCATTCATGTGGGGGATTGTTGGAATTGGTCTTTGATAAATGGGGTGTTGACCCGATTTTGACCAATCAATTAAGTGGTTTCCATTTGTGAAAAATGGAATTAAATTATTTGTAAAAATTCTACTAAGAGAGTAGATGAGAATAGCATTTGGAATTTCTCAAAACCAATTCCGGGTGAATGAGAAATTAATGCTAGAAGTTAGCCACTTAATACAAATAAATGGTATGGAAAATGGAAAATGGAAAATGTGGGGGAGGAGAGATGCTCCATCCCACATAGGAAAAAAGGAGGTAAAGTTGCACACTTTATTTATCCTAAGTTGGACAAATGGGTTTGGGCCCTGGGGCACCCAAGTTTTTAAAGGAGAGGACCTACATGCTTGTGGGTTTGGTCAAAGCACACACGCCGCTGCCGCTGCTCGCGCCGCCGCTCGGCTCGGCTCGGCCCAGCCCAGTTGATTGATTGGTATTTTTACATGTATTTTGGGCTTAATATTGGCTAGAATGTGGGAATATGCATGCATTATACAAGTAAATTGGGTAGTATTCTTGTTTTGTGGAATTGGATTACGCTTTGCTCGTTTTGTAGGAATTTATCTATATTTGTGGCATAGTGGCAACAATTCGAGCATTGCAACCGCCAATACTTGACACAAGTGACGAAGTTTGGAGTCGAGTCGAGAAGAAGTTGGACGAACCGGGCAAGAAACGGAAAAAAAGAGTCTATGGGCGTATTGTTCCAGGTGAGCACGGGCAGGGCGTGCCCCTCTAGCACAGCCCGTGCTCGACCCAAGCAAGGTTACCTGCGGGCCTAGGGCACGGCAGCCGTGCCATATTGGCACGCCTGCGTGCCCTCTCAAGAAAGACTACAAAAGGTTCGGCACCCAGCACGGGCTGGGCGTGCCAAAGGGGCACGGCCGTGCCGTGCTGCGGGAAAAACAGAGTTTGTCAAATTTCAACTAGGTTTCGACCCGAACGAAGTACAAATAGACCCGGGGCGGCCACGAACGAGGACACGCTGATTTTTACCCTAGAAACCAGAGAAAAGAGCGCTTTCCCACCGGATACTTCGAGAGATTGATCAAGACCGCAACCACACCTTCGAGGATTGAAGATAGATCGAGAGATCGTCATCATCCCCGAGTCACTCATTCCATCGTATCGTTATTTCAATTAGTTAGATTTTGATTGTGAATAATTTGTCTATGAATTGTTTATCTTCAATGTCCGGCTAAACATCTTGTGATTCCTGGTTTGGGAGTAGATTAATAAACACTTTTATGTGATGATTAAGGATAATCGAAGTTAATGTTTTCTTTCTCTATTCAAGTACTTTGCTTTAATTCTTGTTTTATCAAAAGGCCTTTGATCTAAACTTGTTTGATATATTGATTCATAATTCTAACCGATGAGTTTCAATATGAGATCTTGAGTACTTGACACAAATAGATTGCATGATTGAGAAGTCTGTAAATATTTGTGAGATCTTATAATCTTTTGAACTTTTGGGAGTTGGGTATCTCATGTTGGGTAGAGATGCTAGCATAGATATTCCAATCAACGCTTTACATACATCTCGAGAGAGGGGGTAAATTACTTTGGTGATTGGTTTATACGAAGAATATGTTTAACTTTGGTTTGCTTAACTCGAGCATAAAAGTGGGATATTAATTGAAACCATAACCCAGGAATCCATCCATCCATACTTGATCTTTTAATCGCTCTTTGCTTTGTTAATTTAGGATTAATTTCTGCTTTAGTATTAAAAAAACCAATCCATCACAGTTCGATTGTTTAGATAAAAATAGGACTATTATAATCCAATACTTAGTACATTAATTTATTAATCCTCGTAGATTCGACCTTACAAATCCTATTCTATAAACTGATCCGTACACTTGCGGTGAAGCTAAGAAAATAGGCGAACAAGTTTTTGGCGCCGTTGCCGGGGATTAATCAAATTTTTAGTACTAATATTGCGATAAATAGAACTATTCTTAATCTGGACATTTTTTTTTATTTATTCAATTTTACTTCTATTGTGGTTAACTTGTTTTCTTTAGTTGGTTCAGGTAGTGCATGATCACCCGCTCAAAGCAAGGAGACTTAGCACCGTTCATACCGGAGGTTGAAGCTTTTGCTAGGCGAAATAGTGCAGCTACTAAACGGGCAGGAAGACAACAGGACCAAACCATGGCAGAAGTTGAAGACAACAACAGAGGCAATAACGGGGGTAACAACCAGGCTAACAGGGTCAATGTTGAGTTACGATGCGAGAGGTTCCAGCGGCTCCGGCAGCCCCAACAAAGAAGCGATCGCGATTACTTTCGCCCAATCAATCGCAACTATGGTGGCATTGCCAATGTCCCGATCAATGCGAATAATTTTTGAGCTAAAGCCGGCACGATCTCGATGGTACAGCAGAACCAGTTTGGGGGCTTTCCGTCTGAAGATCCCAACTCTCATCTTGCGAATTTCATACAAATTTGCAATACTATCAAGATGAATGGGGTGACTGATGATGCTATACGTCTTCGCCTATTCCCTTTCTCTTTAAGGGATAAGGCTAGAACTCGGCTGCACCCTAACTCGGAGTGTGAACAACTGGGATGAGCTAAGTCGAGGTTTCTGTTTAAATACTTCCCACCAAGTAAGACACTACAGACTTAAAAGCGAGATCACTCGATTCAGCAGTTTGACTCGAGCCTTTGGATATCGACACAAAAGACTCCAAGTCCACAAGTGGATTTATTTTCACAATAGGTGGAGGAGCGGTGTCATGGAAGTCTTCTAAGCGTGCATAGCTCGATCCATTATGGAATCCGAGTTCATTGCTTTGGATAAAGCCGGAGAAGAAGCGAAATGGCTTAGAAACTTCTTATAGGATATTCCTTGTTGGAATAAGCCTGCGCCTGCTTTGTTATGATACAATCGTGATAGTCAATCAAAGAATCGGAAGGGCACAAAGCAAAGATGTATAATGGTAAGTCTAGACATATACGTCGAGACACAATACCATTAGACAGTTGATTTCGAATGGGGTTATTTCGGTTGACTACGTGAAGTCAAAGGAAAATCTTGCGATCCGCTTACAAAAGGCATAAATCGAGATCACCGTATAAACTGTTAAGGGAATGGGTTTAAAATTCACAACTTAAAGAATGTTCATAAGCGGTAACCCAACCTTGTGAATTGGAGATCCCAAGACCTTGGTTCAATGGGACAACTAAGTTATGAATGTTCAAATTGAACACTTGGAAAATGTGTTAACTCATTCTCGATACATCCAAGTGTATTTAAACCTGCTAATGTGGTGAGGTTAAGTTTAAGACTTTTAATGATTCCTATACCGAAAGGTGGAGTATTGCAGATACTCTTCAATAGTAGATCACCTATATAAGTGAGAAGTAATGGCGCTTCAAATGAAACACTTATGAATCTAAGATATGGTCCAGGGCGAAATGGACACAACGTGAGAATAACAAGTGTTAGAGTTGTTATT
Source organism: Rehmannia glutinosa (assembly GCA_016081115.2). Classification (NCBI taxonomy): domain Eukaryota; kingdom Viridiplantae; phylum Streptophyta; class Magnoliopsida; order Lamiales; family Orobanchaceae; genus Rehmannia; species Rehmannia glutinosa. The sequence goes on along the minus strand of JABTTQ020001711.1, from coordinate 294,470 downwards.
GTGTAAGATCTTGTTGTCTTGGTTTACACAAACTACCGAGTAGTTCAAGACATCGCGTCACTAAGCAGCTAGTAAATCCGATAGTACCTTACTAAGGAAGGTTCAAAGCCACAAGCTACCTATCCTGATGCAATAACGATTCGCCGAGACTTTCAAGCGAATCTGCATACACGCATGCATTAATTTCATTCATGTGGGGATTGTTGGAATTGGTCTTTGATAAATGGGGTGTTGACCCGATTTTGACCAATCAATTAAGTGGTTTCCATTTGTGAAAAATGGAATTAAATTATTTGTAAAAATTCTACTAAGAGAGTAGATGAGAATAGCATTTGGAATTTCTCAAAACCAATTCCGGGTGAATGAGAAATTAATGCTTTAGTTAGCCACTTAATACAAATAAATGGTATGGAAAATGGAAAATGGAAAATGTGGGGGAGGAGAGATGCTCCATCCCACATAGGAAAAAAGGAGGTAAAGTTGCACACTTTATTTATCCTAAGTTGGACAAATGGGTTTGGGCCAAGGGGCACCCAAGTTTTTAAAGGGAGAGGACCTATATGCTTGTGGGTTTGGTCAAAGCACACACGCGCTGCTTGCCGCCGCCGCCGCCGCCGGCTCGGCTCGGCCCCCGCCCGATCGCGGTCGTGGGCTCGGGCCTGGGCTTGGGCTTCAAGGCCCTTATTCTTTTTGGACCAAAACCTTTAAAATTAAATATTTAATTAATTTTTGTAATTAATTAAATAGATTTAATTAATTTTCGTAATTAATTAAAAGAGTTCAATCGGGAAAATGTTTCGGCCCACAAGACGGGCGAGAGCACGGCCGTGCGGTCGGGTCGTGCTACTCCGCCGAGAGTCTGCGCTTACACGCACGCAGCGGCGCACGCCCGTGCGTCCTGGGTCGTCTTTGAGGTCTTAGAAGGTCGAGCTCGCACGCAGGCGGCAGCGCGCGCCCGTCGTGTCTAGGCCGTCTTCCTGCAGCGTGCGTCTTCCCGTTCAAAAAGGTGTCTTTTTCGAGCCAAAAGACATGTTCTTTCCATACTGGGCGTCTAAAGCCTATAATAATCGATCCCGGTGTCCGAAAAAAAAATACGAAAAATACGAAAATTAATCGAAAAACATAAAATCGAGCATTGCATTTTGCATCTTGCCATTTTCCTCCTTGAAAGCTTGAAAGTAATCAAACACTTGTCTTGTTCATTGTTCCAGGTTTCTTTGTCTTTGCTAACCTAATCAAGTTAAAGTCGTTGTATCTTAGAGCGAGCGTCGGGCAAGTAAGCACTAGTATACGGGCATTTTCGTCTTGCGGAGACAGAATCTAATTGCCGCCCGACTTAAGCCTATACACTATCCACCATTTTCCAAAACAAACCTTTCACGAAAATTTACCCAACAGATGTATATCGAGAAATGTGCCCGAGTGGTAGGTTTTTAGGGAGAGCCAACATGATTCGCCTTACTGAGAATAGACCCCACAATATTTTAGTGAAAATCTGCTCCACACAATATTCGAACCTCATCGCTAGAGGAATGCACACCACATCATTTTAGTCCTTACCACTATGCTATGCCCCTTAGGCAATATTACCACTTATCTTTTTTTGATCGGAATATTACCACTTATCTTTAAAGCATAGGAGGTTGTCATTGTTCGTATTTTTCAAAGTTAAAAGGGTAATTAGAGCTTTAAAAAGAATCTCTGTCCCCACAAATTTAATTCAGCCCCTAACCTACTGCACCAGAGAGCATTGGGAGTTTGACCATCCATTTGTGTTCATTGACTCCACTTGCTGCTGTCAAGGCTATAACATAACATCCCATCATATTTATAGCCTGTAGGCTGTAGCACATCACTAGACAAATAATTGCGTCTAACATAAATGCACCTAAAGTCTAAACTGCTTGAAAATAATCCCTGAATAATTCTCTTTGGGCTGAAGGCCCAATATTCTTTTATTAGTTGAAATTTTAATACTCATGAAACTGTTTTTTGTTGGGCCCTTAATGGGCTCACGACTTGCCACTCACGCTACGGTTGCCCTCGCTTTGGGCTTGGAATATATGAATAATGTCTGTTTGGGCTGTAAGGCCTTGGAACCATCAATTTCGGCAGGTTAAAACTTAACTTGGAAGGAGCATATGTAAATGGCAGTCTTTGAATCTTTGTGACTTGCGTTTGTCCGGCCATCTGATATTTCCCTTTTTTTCGTTCGTAGGAATGTAAACGAGTCGAGTCGAGCCGAATATATTATTGTTCAAGCTTGTTTGAATTTTAATCGAACTTCAAAATTTGTGTTTGAGCTTGGTTTGATTATTAATCGAATTGAGCTCGGACGAGTTTTGGTCGAACTGAACACAAATCGACTCGAGTAGTTTGATATTTTTACACATATTTTATTCTTTTTTATTAATCGAGTCGAGCTCGAGCCAAGTTTTACATTTATCAAATAAAAAATGTGTTCAAGTTGGTTCGTTTTGTTAATTTCGAACACGTACAAACATGATCATAATTCATGATTCAATCAAAATTGAGAATCGTGATGTGGGTATTTTCTGCAAACAAAACAAGCTCAATTAACCATTTAAGCCCAAAAACCAAAACCACATTTACACAAAAGGCCCAAGCGGTCCAATATATTTACTATCAGTCGGAGTTAGGCACAATGGCTTAACAGGCCGAAAGTTACATTCGATGCCGATGAGCCCAAGTCCCAACTTTAAATAGCTCAAGCCACATTTACACAACAGGCTCAAACAATCCAATAAGTTTACTATTAGCCCAAATTAGGCACAACGGTACATGCAAGGACCATGAGTCCCAAATCCTGACTACAAATAGTCTCATCAATGTCATTAATTATACAATATTTCATTCTTAATCCAAGCTTTAGTCAATTAGATTTTCTTTCTAAAACATTTTTTACTGCTTTGGGCTTCTCATCCCTTATTGACTTAAAAATCAAAAGACTTAGCTTGGATAACCTTTTCCTTTTCCTAAACAAAGAATATATTTTTGTTAGTACAAGGTCGCCTTAGGAGGGATGAGACTGGTGGCATTAGTTAAGAACTACCAAAAGCTGACTAGGAAGTAGAACTCTGGATCTTGAAAATGTGGTTTTTGTCTCTATTTCAATGCATAATCAGGTTTATTCTCGGTTCATTAGATCTTTATCCAATTGGGCGATCTCCAACTCTATCGGGATTTTTACATGTCTCCACTTTTAATTTATTTTTTTGAAAGAACACACTTGCTAATGTCATAAATGGACACATGTAACATTCTAACGGAGTTAGGTGCTACTCAATTGGGTAGCATCAAACTTCCTTTATTCTCAGGAATTATTTCAGTGCAATAAATTTTCCATATTGTACTAGACATTTAAAGATAAATGCACAAAATCCAAATTCACCTTTTACAAAATCCAAATACATCAAAAAAATAATTACATTCATCAATCAGAAGGAAAGTTGACATAAAGCATCTGACAAATCTAATAACAATACACTCTTACAGTTAGATCTCAAGAATATTAACTCATAATTTCAATCTTAACATCAAGACAGCAAATTTCTCAGACTTCCACAAATCTCCAACTTCCTTTTCAATTTTTCTTACAGTAATTTCACATTCTATTCCTCCTCCACCTTCGACGTCTGCTCGAGAATTCCCGATTCTACATACGGCCGGATAAAAGTCCGTCTCCACCACACCTCGAAAGCTTTCTGAAGATTCGGGCAGTTATTATCGCCCGCTTTCAAAAAACATCCCAACCACGAAAGCAAAACGCTCTGCTGATCCTCCAAAGGAAGAGTCAGAATCGTCCTGCCTATTCCTTCCTCCACCACTTTCCGATCGAACGATCTGCACCGTGCTGTAACCAGCTGTAGTCGTTGATCAACGGCTGTAGCCACATCTTCAGCAATAAATGACGTGTATCCTTACATGGAATAACCTCGCCTCGTCCTATTCCGACAAAGAGTCTCGAAGTAATCATGCTTACGTGGAAACGAGAGACAATCGTAATTCTCGTGTGCAGTTTAGCCAATTCTTCCTGATTGACCCAAATTATGGCAAACTCATCCGCTGCTTGTCTCTCGGCTAAAATGTCGAGCAACCACAAGAGGTTATCGGCCTCCCGGAGCGATACATTTCATCACCGGGTCCCGGGTATTTATACTTTCGTCAGGAAAATCAGGTTCGGCGGCTTGTCTGAACAGAGACAACAAAGAGTCTAAAGAGTTTTTGCATGAGCTGTAAAGAATTTCGTTGTATAAGTCCGATGAGCTTGACGAGGTAGGAAGAGTGTTATTTTCTCTAAGGAGTTTAAGTACGATGGATTTCATTTCTCGTCTCCCTTTTTCCTCTTTGCTCTTGAGGACCAAGTCGAGTATGTGAGAGAGGGTGTCTTTTGGTGGTTTTGAAATATCCGAAGACACTCGTTTTAGTACTGGTTTGACTCCGATGCCCTCGGCTTCAAGACTTAAGATGGAAGAAACTACTTTCTCTTCTTCCTCTTCGCCCACCCACGGGACTGCTTCCAAGTACTCCAAACACGATTGGATGCACGTGGAGTAACCGAGTTGTTCTCCGACCTATAAGGAAGTTTCATCAGAATTATAACGTGTAGTCGATAATTTATAACAAAAGCAGCCGTAAGATATGTGAGTTAATAGATGGAAACCTGTGTAGTATTATGATTGCCTCTGCATGAGTAAAGATCATAATGAAAGAGTTACACGTGTGATTGTAGTTTTTTAGAGAAGTTATACGTATATTCAATTGCATGTTGCCATGGAGCGAACATCACAAAACCCCCCAAAAAGAAATCGCTTATGCCAGAGAACGGATAACTAAAACTTTGAAAATATTTGAGTGAGCAAAAGGACATCTCAATGGAAGTTCTCATCCAATGATTATTGCAAATCCTTGAGGCTTCATTTGGATTGATTGATTTGAAGTCGAGGATTTCAAATCCTTAATAACAAATCCTTGGAGGTTATTTGGATAGTCTCATAATTCAATATATTTCAAATCCTTCAGCTCCTATTTTAAGCTATTTTTTAAGTCATTGTGGTGGATTACAGATCCATCTTTATATGGAGTCATTGAAATCCTTTCCTCCAAATCCTCCCTTCAATTCCAAATCCTTCAATCGGAATGCAACATAAAAATATTTTAGTGTAATAAAGTCTAACTCAATAATGTTACTAGATATTCATAACAATCATGAGACTATTCTTGCTTTCCCTGATCCCGTTGTAAGAGAAATCTGAATTACCAGCAAAAGGCTATAATTTTTCGATATGTAGAAATACAAGGTAAGTAAGTTGCTTACCGAATTAGAGATTTCATTCACAAGCAAGAGCTAAAAGGGTTTCTCAAATAAAACATTGGTAAACCTATTTGAACCAACTAAAAATTGGTCCATAGCGGTACACTATCTGAAGTACCGACACGAGAGTTTGAACTTTGACATGATATCCTATGTTCATGAGTAAAATGCAGCAAAAAAAGCACTTCTTCAAAAAAATTAAACTTACTGTTTTCGTAAAATCTCAGAATTATACAACAGTCTCAGTCACTGAAAAACTACTGATTTCTATAACATAATACATTTTCAAATGCTAACTATCTTAAAATCATCTAGATGAAGTGCAATACATACTAACAGAAAAGACAGAAGAGAAAAACACGAGGCCGAGTAATTATACCTTAAGCATTCGCAGCACACGCGAACACTTTGTTTAATTAGCCGTTGCTTCAATTCTTTGCAGTACATCAATCCAATAGTTTCCACATATATCTCAACATCCTCGCAGTTATCAATTTCAAGACAGGGGAAAACAGGTTGCTGTTCGGATATTCTGCTCGCGAAAAAACTGCTATGTTCCACTAGTATACTCCTGTGAACACTCAATTTCACAGCTAATCCCTGTTTTCCGAGCAAAATCACCTTTAAATCACTAGTTCCAGGTTCGCCAAACTCAATTGTAACCTTTTTCGCACGTTTTCGGGTTTTTGGCGGGCGCCTTCTCGTTCGGCAATGGTGGATCAGAACAGTGAGTTTTTTGCTCATCAGTAACAGGATTTGTTCTAGATGAAGTTGAACTGGTTTTTTTTTTCATTTACTGTGGTTTGCTTTTTTGAATTTGTGTAGGAGGAGATGTTTTGGGCTTGTTTAGAGTATTTTGTGACTTGAGTGTTTTTTGAAATACAGTGGGTGAAGGGCAACACCAAAATCCCTCTGGGGTTACAGCAATTGGAACACTTTTAATTTTGGTTTGGCCTTGTTCTAATCTGGGAAGTCTAATTTCAGCCATACTTGTCACCAAATTAAATTTCTAAAATAGCATTTACAAAGGAAACAAGAAAAAATGATTCAACACCAATTCAAACAAATTTGCCTGTTTTTCTTTTTTTCTAATTTAGAAAGAGAAAAAGAACAAAAATGTCGAAATCAAAGATCAGGGATTTCGTTCTTCCACAAATTCGCATAAATGGGGAAAAAATTAATAAGCAACAGTAATTCCCAATTACACCAAGAAACTAAAACGACTCACAAAAATTACTCAAACAATTACCACAAATTATAGAAATTAAATTCCATTAACCAGAATGAAGCAAAACCTGATATTGAAAAACTCAATTATATCGTAAGCACAAAAAACCAATCACGATTTTTCAAATAGCATTGTTCTTCTAATCTCAAGCTGAATCAACAAATCTCTGAAACGCAAAAAGAAAGAGAACCCTTTATATTAAAGCTCCAGGAGATCACAAAAAAAGCATAAATATAGAATTTTTAACTACCCATCTCCAATAAATTTTTCTGAAACCCCAGAAAACAACAAAAATACTCACCAACAAACAAACCGAGAAATCTGAGAGGGTTTCTCCAGAAGCCCAATCTCTTTAATTTATGAGCCACTGAAAATGATTGAAGAAAGCTTTGATGTCAAGCATCAAGGAAACCACTTTAACAAGGAGCTTAACAGAGTGTAATGATGAGGCATAAACAGATTTTTCCTTTTTCACGATTAAAAAAATCTAAGAATCAATAAAGGACCACATGATCTGAGTTAAGTAAAAGCTATAAAAATAAGAAAAGAGGTTTTAAATTAAACCGTTAATGGCATGGCTGTTTTGGTAACTTCACCATTTCACAACAACTAAGGATGCTTTCTTGATTTTAATACAATTCTTTTTTGTGGGTCTGAAAATATATCATCATGTCTGCAAAGAAATTTGTTTTCTCTCTCACACACTACAAAAACAAACTGAGAGTTATCAAACAGAGGGATGGAGGAGACAGGCATGCAAAATGCGCTGGGGCTGTCAACTTTCGATCTTGTTCTTGTTTTTTTTTTTTTTTTTTGCTTTATTGTCTTGCGGGGACTCTCTCTTTGCCCTTTTTGTATGTATTTGCTGAAAGAGAATCTCTCTTTCACTTGAAGACACCGTAGATTATACGCCAGGTTTTTTGCATCTCGATTTGACAAGAATGCCCTCGTTCTCTGTGCGTTTGTGTGTGTTTATGTACGTGTTTCATTTGAGCAGGTCTTTAGTGAAATAGTGTGGGATTGAGATTTTGATATTTTTAGTGTAACAGTGATATTTCGTCTAAATACACTAATTTAAGTGTATTTGGAAAAGTATCACTTTTTACACTAAAAGTATCATTTTTATACTAAAGGTATTACTGTCTCACGGTCCCACACTCGCTTTTGGAGACGGGTTTTCGGTCCGAGCAAATCGAAGGTGTTTTTTGGCACTCGAGTTTTGCATGATATTTGAAACCAGGTTCGAGGATATCATGGGTTTGATTTGTTGGTTCCTTGCCAACTACTTATCCGGTGTCCCCATCTTCAAGGGTGCTCCCAAGCATGGTGTGTTGCGTAGTTGTTTGACAAGATTAGGCTAAATTTAAACGATGGAAAGGATCATCTCTTTTCTTGGTGGTCGCGTCTGTTTGGTCAATTTTGTCATTGTGAGCTCCTTGGTTCATAGTATGCTTATCTACAAATGGCATATCGCGGTGCTTAGGCGATTGGAAAAGCGTCTGAGAAATTTCATTTGTCCGGATGTTACGCAAAAGGGCTCTGTGGCGGTTAATTGGACACGTTGTTGCACGCCAAGAGTGAGGAGGTCTTGGGGTTCTCTCTTATTTACGCAAACAGGGCTTTCATTATGAAACCTGGTTGGAAGGTCCTCACGCCGAGTCTGTGGTTTTTGATACTCTCCGCAGACGTTTTCTGGCAAGCACCCGTTCTATCGACGCTTTTTTTTGCCTTTCTCCATCTCAAGCGGGATTGCGTCCAACGTGGAGGATTGCCGATCGATTCCGAGATGGTTTCCAGCGCGCACTCCTCGGTTAATTTTTGACGGATAAGCGACTTTGGGTACATCATCATTGATCGGATTGCATCCCCAAGAGTTTCGCCACGTTTGAATCCTATTTCGGACTTCTTCTTTGACAACACTTGGCATCTCACTAGGTCTTTTGTGGAGCGTACTTGGACATCATTTGGGATATCGTCCGTTGCCGCGATCGCCCCGTATACTTTGGATACGAGGGTATGGACTCATTCTATGGATGAGAATGTGACATCGAGCGATCTATTCCTACATACGCCGTCCTTTCCCACTTTAAATGGGGGTCTTGATCTGGTCTTCTCACATCCCCAAAAGGCGTTACGAGTGGTCAGCGGGCTATCTATGGACGTTTGGTCATGGACATCCGCGAACCACGAGAGGACTCATTGGGCCCATTGCTTGTAGCTTTATGTTATTCTCACATAGAATCGATTGATCACATTTTTGTTTCTTGTGATTTTGCAAGAGCACTTTGGATTGGATTGGTACATCACTTTGTTGTGACTTTGCGTAACGTATATAGCTTCAATGAATTTCTGGTTCATTTAATGGATTTTCGTTTCGGTCTTGTGATTTCTTTTTGTTGGAGGGTGGCGACCATTTCTTGCATTTGGCTATTATTGCACACGAAAATGACATCATATTTAATGACAAGAAATGGACTACGATGCGGCGGCACACCAATTAAGAGCCATGATCCGTGAGTCGGCTTCATTGGATAAGGGTTGCGTGATGAATACACAGGAGGATCTACTTTGCCTTCACCTTAAAGGTCCGGGCCGCCTCCTACAACACAACATATTATTCTCGTGCCTTGGTCTCTCCCCTTCCTGGATTGATTAAGGTCAATACGGATGGTTGCGCTTATTCTAGGGAGCTCCGGGCGTATTACGGCAATGTATATCTGCACTTATCGGGCTTTTTTTCGTGGGTGCTTTGTGGAACAGTGTGGAGCAACGGGCTATGCTTTTGAAGCCGAACTTGTTGCGGTATGATGAGTGCAATCTCCTACGCTTTTCATAAGGGGTTGGCTAACCTTTGGTTGAGTCTTATTCTACTTATGTGGTCGACCTTTTAGATCCCGGTTGGCTCCATCCCATGCGTCTTCTTAATCATTGACGTTATTCTCTATTCCCGATCTCCCGGATGAACTTCGTGGTTTCTCATATCTATCGAGAAGGTAATCGTGTTGCGGACCAACTCGGCAAGTTAACGTGTGTATCCACTTGGTGGATGCCCCCACGGATATTATCTCTCTCGCTTACAAATGATTATGTCGGACGAGCGCAATATAGATTTGTCGGCTAGTATTGAGTTATGTCACTACTTACTTTTTTATTTTACCGCTTGTATGGTTTTATTTTCTCGTTGGGTACTCTTTCTTTTTCTACTAAGGATTTTTCCCACAAGAGTATGTTTTACCTTGGTAGGTTTTTAACGGGCCCCAAACATTGCGCTACCTGATCGACTTGTGATCGGGATCTTCTTTTTTATTTATATATATTTCGAGCTTTATTTAAAAAAAAAAAAACAACGCAACTCACTTTTAATTTTTTATAAGGTAATTGGTATTTAAAATTTTCTACTTTTACTATTTCTCTCTCAATATATCAATCTTTTAATTTACATAAATATTAGCGGGTAATCGGGACCACACAACTCGGCCTATTATATATAATTGCAGATCGGCCCATGTTATAAACCTTATGATATCAAATTTTTTTTTTTTTCGACCTAGAGTATCCTCACACCAAAAAGACAAACCCCACACCGCTGGTCTATGGGACATCCGTCCTTCCTGGGATGGTCCTAATCTCTACGGGGAGGAGAGGCAAAAACCCAACCCCAAAACTCCGCGGTAGTCGGAATCAAATTGAGACTTCGGGGTTGCAATTGCAACCCCTATTATATCGAATCGAGCCGAAGGCATTAAGGCTGTATTGTAATTTTAAATTAATAAAAAAATTAGTAATATGATTTTGAATTCTGTTTTAAAATATACTTTTGAATTATGGGTGCTCCCCTTTTTAATCATTTTGGATAGAAAATCCTGAAATGGATATTAACAAAAAATAATAAGTTTCTTTGGCTTTACACACGACAGTCAATTTCTTCTCCTTATAACAAGGATTTTTCACTTGTACTAAAGTTAAAACATGTCTCATCTCCAAAAGGATGAAAACAGTTATAAAGACAAATCCAAATAAACACCATATCATAGTGAATCTGTCGCCATCAGAGGATAAATTAAAGCTAGTATGATTGGTTTTTCTCTAAAAAAGTTGAATGTCACTATAAAGTTTTCTGTGAAACCAAATAAACCAAAGCATCTCTAATCTCCACTATCAAATAAAAATTGGTGTAATTAAAATTTAAATAATAACAATAATTTGAAATTAACTGACATTTGTTAGAAGTTGAACGGCGTTCAACCATTCATGTCTAATAAATATTCAAGCTGATGCTTCATAATTCTTGAAAATTAATTCAACAATATGACTTGACAACATTTAACTAACAAATTTCATTTCCACAATCTAAAATTCTTGACAAGATTGGAGTAAACCCCAATAAAGCTTACCAATCACAAAAGCAAAAATTACAATCAAAGGTGTTGGAGTAGACCACCATATGTTTCTATTAATTATTTCTCATTGAATGGCTTCGAATATCTTTATGACTTTTCTCTTCTTTTTTGGCATTATTAATTATTATTTTTAGAAATTAGACTTAAAAGAGTCCCTATAAATGATGAATATGAAGCAAAGGTAGCACGAATCCATCATCAGAATTTTCCTTTTACCATGAAAAGAATTACATGCCTGAGATGGGCTTGCTGTACAATTGTCCCCACAATTCCATCCTCTTCATGTGCTCTAAAATCATATACTCTAAAATCATATAATATCTATAAAAAACTATTAAAGGAAAAAAAAAAAAAGAACAAAATTATATTTGTAGTTACAAAACAATAAGCTTCAGATTGCTTGTAAATTCCTCTGATTTTATATGTTGTACAAATGTTCTTATCATTGTAATAAGTGATAATTACAAATACTACATCTGAGATTTAGCTTAATTACAAAAAATCCAATTATCTTTCACGATTACAAATACATCTTTAAGGTGTTACAAATCGGTGTGGTAATTCGGGTCATCGGGTTGTGTTCGTGTTTAGTTTCAGATCAATTACGATTTATATTCAAAATACATGAAAAATTGAATAAAATATAAGATATTATGTTTTAAGACAAATTGGCAACATCGTGGGAGATTCATGTTAGTCGTGTTCGAGTTCGTGTTTTCGATGTCGATTTGGGATTTCTAATAAATGCTGGTCGGGTTAGGTAATCGATCGGGATTGTCACCTCTAGTTACAAACACCCCTTGAGGTTTATATTTATCAAACAAATACTCCCTAACGAGTTGTAATATAGAAACAAGTACCAAGGGATATTTGTAATTTTTCAAAGATTATTGGAGTATTTTTGTAATTAGCTTGAATAGTAGGGGTAGTTTTTGTAATAATTTCAAGAACTTCCAAATAGAGATGCTTACTTCATTAGAATACTTAATTGGCAGCATAGACAAATAGTTATCCTGATCCAAGAGGGCAAATATAATACTATTAAATCTGATAAAGCCAACCCCAGGGGTTGGGCTGGTGGCTGAGGGGTTGCAATTGCAACCCTGAGGTTTCAGGTTCGATTCCTGACTACCGCGGAGTTTTGGGGTTGGGTTTGCCCCTCCTCCCCTGAGAGATTAGACCATCCCTCGCAGGAAGGACGGATGTCAGGCCAAGGCGATGTGGGGCTGCTTTTTGTTACCATGGATATCTGCAGGTCGAACAAAAAAAAAAAAATCTGATAAAGCCAACAACTCATCTTTTTTACAATCTCCAGGAAAGTCAAAACTCAACCACCAACAATCCCCTTTCCCCTGATGGGAATAATAATCTCTCTTTCACTAAACAAATCAAGATTTGGCTTTTGAAATAAACTGAAAAACAACAGTAAATCACAAAAAGAGGATCAATACCAAATGGATGCAGTCAGTAAAACATCATTACTGGGAGTATGTAATCTTTTAATGGCTACCCTTTTTGCTCTATCAACTTATTTCCAATTCGATGACTCAGGTAATTAATTATACTAATACCAAAAAAAAAAAAACAAATTCCATGTTTATGTGACTTTTTTGTTTGGTGTTTGATTTTTTCAGATTGGTATTTTTGGATTCCATTATATGCCACAGCTTTTGTTGTCAATTTGGTCAACTGGTCAAAACCCAATTCAAGAATGAGAAAAATGGCCAAATTTGCATTCTGGCTAGGGGTGTTCTTGTTTATCAAGGTTTCAATTGAAGATTTTGTAAAGGGAACAGATGGGTTTTGGTCAACCGATATGAAGGAGAGAATTGTGAGGGAGAAATTTGGAAGTGGGCTTGTAATTATCTCCATGTTTCTGTTCTTGCAAAACTCATCAACCCAAATTCTCATCCTAACCAAGTCACAAAATATGGTATTTTTGGAAAATTGAGGTTATCTGATTTCTCTTTTATTTTCTTTGCCAATTTGGTATAAAGCTAATGGTAATGGTTTATGGTTTACAATGTGAACAGGGATGCCGATCCTGGTGGGTATAGCATATGGGCTCAGCTTCGTTTTCTTTGCATTTCAACACCACGAAATGAAATACTGATTATGGTTTCTTTTCCTTGTAACATTTTGGGTAATTTGTTTAAATATTGTAAAAATGAAATGGATTCGTCAAAATATGGTAAAATTGGAGAGGATTGTGATTTTGTTCGTTTACGCATATACAGCGTGAGCGTAGGAGTTTTTTTTTTCATTTTTCATTGGCTGGCGCAAGACATATGTGCTTAACACTATTTACGGATGGGGGTGGGGGGTGGGGGGGGGAATGGGATGGGATGGGGGTGGGGTGGGAATTTAATAGATGGCGCACAAAAGAGGTGCGCCACCCATTTAATTTGGCTGAAGTGGGGTTGGGGGTTGGGGTTGGGGTTGGGGTTGGGGTGGTTATTTAAATTTGTGCGCCACCCATTTAATTTGGCTGAAGTGGGGTTGGGGGTGGGGGTTGGGGTTGGGGTTGGGGTGGTTATTTAAATTATTTTATATAATAATAAATTAATAGTTAACTTATCCCATAATATTAATTGATATGTAACTTTTTCGTTTTTTATTTGTTTTTAACGTGCAATATATTAAATTAATTATTTTTTTACGATCTTCAATTTGACATCCATATTGCATATTTTTGCAAGAAAAAATACATAATTATAAATTGGTCTCTATTTGAGAAGACTATTTTTGCACGATACACGTATAGTATTTAGAATTCGACAATACCGCTAATTTTAACCCTAAATACACAATCATAAATTTTACCTAATTTGGGTGAGGATAAACTTCACCGTATTGTCGAATTCTAAGTACTATATGTGTATCGTGCAAAAATAACCTTCTCAAATAGACACCAACTTATAACTATGTATTTTTTTTCTTGCAAAAATATGCAATATGAATGTCAAATTGAAGATCGTAAAAAAAAATTAATTTGATATATTGCACGCGTTAAAAACAATAAAAAGCGAAAAGTTACATATGAATTAATTTCATTGGATAAGTTAACTATTAATTTATTATTATATAAAATAATTTAAATAACCACCCCACACCCAACCCCACTTCAGCCAAATTAAATGGGTGGCGCACCTCTTTTGTGCGCCACCCATTAAATTCCCACCCCACCCCATCCCACCCCACTCACCCCACCCTAAATAGTGTTGGCGCACATACTCCATTTTCATATTCCATTTTTCACATAAAACTACATCTCAAACCTATAATTTTAATTAAACCCTATACACTATCATACATCACTGTCAATCACTATTCTCATCTTTTCATCCAATTATACATATGGGACCCACCATTACCAAATCTATCCACTTAAAATATTATTATTTTTTAATTATTTATACCTAATGGGACTCTACCACCCTACAATCTTACAAATATAATATTATATATCCAATCACTATCAACTTTTCAAATTATTATAAACATAAAATAATACTTCAAAACTACTCAACCAAACACAATCTCATTTCCAAATCTACATAAAACTCATTTTCATTCACTCATCCAAACATATTTCCAATTTTCACACGAAAATCAATAAATTCTCAAAATTCAATTTAACACTAAAATTAGAAATGGTCCATCGAAATATAACCATACAAGGCCAAAGTATCCTAATGCTATTCACTAAGGAAACTGTTTCATCTTGGTAATATTAGGACGCCTAAATTTTGGTGTTTTAAGATAGGACACGAATATGCACAAGCTGAATATCCATGCTTTCGACCAGAACTAGATGGGTCACAAGATTTAGACATGATCATCTCGCATTTCTAGCACATTGTTCATCATTGTAAGACGATTCATATTGCAATTTCGACAGCCCACATTCCCATATTTATATTTAGACATGCATTTCAGCAGTTCAATGACTAATAGATTATGGATAGCTTGCATACACCTCCGCCATCCTCAACTTTATAACATCAGACGTGTTTTGCTCTGTCCACTGGTCAAAAAGCTCGTCAATGGAGCCCAACTCAAAACTCTCAACTCCCAAATCATTTCCAGGGGCCTCCGATGACACCATCTCCCTTAGCAAACTCATTTTCCTCTGTTCAGCTCTCCCCTTTGAGTGACTTCCAATATGCGCATTACCCGTTCGACGAAATTCCCCAGCCAAACCGGGACATGCACAACACCTTAATAAGGACTTATTTTAATAGAAAATACTCGGATAAAACAATTTCTCTTTACCAGAAAATAGTGGGTTGCGGTATCTGGTGTGTGTTGCTTGGGGCTTGTACAATCTACGAAATGTTCTGTTTTGTTTCAGAATTCTGATCAGTGTTTTGTTAAGACCCTCTTTTCCGGTAAAATGTTTCTCATAACACTGTAACTGTGGCACAGACGGCATTTGCTCAAAGATGCTTCAAATTTATTGATGAATGCCCCTGGCTTAGTTCATCGATTATTGGCAATGACATGTTTACTCCTCCAGATCTTGAAAGAGAAATTGGTTTGACAGGCAAACCGTGCTATTTACTTTATGAATAAAGTTGGATATTTACCCCTTTATACAAAGACAATTGTGTAGTTGCTACACATAGGAGTTAATGGCCCATCTCTAGTGATATTTTGTTCAATTCTGATAACGAGCCTAATTTCGAATGAAATGAAAATAACTAATGCCAAATGAATTTTGTGTAGTTGCATCACATTATCTTTGTCTCGTGGGGTTGACTTTTGGAAAAAGAACCCAAGGTATATATTGATCATTACTAACTCTCGTCACTACATGAATCGAGTCACTCCTTAAGATCGTTTAAAAATCTCGCCAAGCGATTAGTTCGCGCAGGTCTTTAGGCCCCCTTGTTCGCCTAACCCCGATTAGTCCCCGTCTGCAGCGCTAGGTACCACCACGCACCCGACTAGCGCCTAGCGCTTTTTTTGGACAGACACTCGCTCCTTAATGTAGATGATTGTGTAAATTATGTTCTTTAAATAGATCAGGACAAAGAAGAATTTATAAAGTTGATCCTTTCAACAAATTTTCAAATCCACAAGTGTTATTCCCATATATAGTTGTATGTTGCATTTGATTAAAATTATTTGAATTAATGTCATTTAACAATTAAATCAATTCTTGAGGACTTTAGGATGTCTAACTCGACTTCAAGTTAAGAAAATTGGAAAAATTGCATATTAAATAATGAAAATAGAGAAAATTGATTTGTGTTACCTTTTTATTCCTCTTTTTGCAGAACACAAAATCTTGTGCCGATATTTAACAAGTCAAAAAAATATACAAAGATTTTCATGACTTACTGGTAAAAAAAAAAAAAAAAAAAAAAAGAGTAACATGAAGACAATTAGTCCAACAACTTAACCATCAACGCATCAAGTTACAAGCCTTTACATCCACGTTAAATTTCACAAATTAAACCATAGAAGATATGAAATTTTGCCAGATTTATGTGATCTCTATTTAAATGGGGCTCTCCTCGAATTCCTTTTCTGCTCTTCCTGCGCGGGATCAAGACGCGTTCGATTCTCTTTTGCTGCATGATTCTTGAAACAGCATCTATTTCCATGTTCACCGATTGATCTATCTTCATGCTCTCCCGATTAACGCTGATGATCGCCTTTGTTAATTGCATGCCCCCATTTAAACTAGTATGCTGTGGCAAAAATATAATAAATCAAATTATTAATGAATTTTTATCTAACAACAAATAAAAATAAAAACACTATATAATTATATTGATATATATTGTACGTACCTTGCACGCAATAGAACAAAAACTAAACGGCGAATCGTCGATCAGTTTCCTTCGGCATGTTTTACACTTGGGAACTAATTGATCGTCTATCTTTTTTTTCTTTTTGTTTGGTTGATCACCTTTCTTTTCTCCAGACTCTTTGTCTTTGGGATTCAAGTGATAAATATCCTTGCCATTAATCTTGTAAACTTGAATATCGGATACATGATCCCATATCTTTTTCATCTCATCGACATCAATCGCGGCCCTTTCCGAAGCTATGCGTACCCGCGGAGTGGGATGATGACCTTCGTGGTGTCTGCATTCATCCCTCCAACAAATATCACAGAATGGTTTTCCCAAACAGACCCCACAAAAATAGGTTGGATGTCTCTTGGGATGTTTCTCGCATTTGAACCTATCATCGTAGAATGGCGTATTCAGCCAAGGAACCAACCATTTTGGCGATGGATTGCTGCGATTCCCTGACATATTTTTTATTGATCACTTGGAAACAAAAAATTTGATGTATTTGCAGAGGACTTTAGTAGGGTTTATGTGAGATAATGAAATAGGTCTGTTTTCTCGGTATACCGTATATATATAGGTTGTGGACGTCAAGTTCCTAATTAATTTAAAACTAGTTCTGACATTAGATTCCCAGTGTGGATAGGAATGTTTTCCTTATTAAACCCTAATTCTTTTAATATGTGTATTGATTTTAATGGCCAATACCATGGATAGGTAATTAACATAAAAGATCTGCGACTTTTTGATACGGAAAGTTATTAATTAAGACTTCTTTTGACTTCTGTTTTCTTGATTTTTGATACGGAAAGTTATTAATAAGTTTTTTATTTTGTTTTTGTTTTGTGCATAAAATTTGAGCAAATTGATTTACTTCATTGTCATTATTAAACTTCTGTCCAATGGGTAAAGGTTTTACGCGTGTGATATTTTCTTCATAATGTTGGACTTTGACGGAAATACCCACTTTCTTTAAGTTAATGTCAGTCTTTTACGCTTTTCGGTACAATTTTATCTAAATTTATGCTTTCGGCCATTTTTTTATACAACAATACACTCCAGCAAAAATTCCCGGATATTTTTACGCTTTGTTTCAACATTGTTTCTAACATGTTTCAACAACCAAGAAACAATATAGAAACATCATATGAGCAAAAAAAGTTACAAATATGTGAAAATTGCGTTTAAACATAAAAAACTTCAAAACAACAAAGAAAAACATCGAACAACATTAAAAGGATATGAAAACAACCCCGGAAACAACGTAAAAATATTTAAAACACCACATGAATAAAATGAGCTTAAAAATAGATAAAAAATATATTTATACATTGAACACTACATGAAAACAAAAAAATATATTAGAACAACATTAAAAATATTATAGAACAATACCGAAACAATAGAAACAATGTACAAAATAATATATGAATAAAAAACAAAATAATAAATAGGTTAAAGTTGTTTTGAAACATCGAAACAACATAGAAACAACAAAGAAACAAATTTAAACAATATCGAAACAACTTATATAACATGTAAAATAATGCATAAACAAAAAAAAAACGAAAAATTAAAAATAATAAAAAATATGCGGGAGTGTAAAAAAATTTAGATACAAAAGTAAAAAATTAGATACAAAAGTAATTGGAACGTGTCGTGTGGTATGTGGACCAAAATCGGCGTATTTCATATAATTTCCCAAAAAATATAATTCTCATGTACTAAGCTTAGGATGATGAATAATTGATTAAATATATGATGAGATTTTGGATTAAAATTAAATTATCTAACCAATTTAATGTGTACTTCATATGATTATTTGAATGATATATTAGTTAATTAACTAATATAAATGTGTACATTGATTGATAATTATGTGGATTATTCTAATTTATTGTTAAATAAAAAATCTCATTAATTAGTTTTATACTATAGGATATACAAATAATAGGCCTTATGTTCAAAATATATTAGAAAATTTTTAATTGGAATAGTGGGATTATTCATCCCACCTCATAGGAAGGATGCGTTATCCAACAATAATCTTATGTCATGTGGGTTTAAGGTTTTAGGAGTGTTTGCAAAACTCCTGTTTTTTAGAAGAAGTAATTTATTATAGTATAAAAAAATTAGTTGAGAATCATAAGTTAGTAGTGTATGAAAATAGAATCAAAAGTTTGGAGTGTTTAGTGAAAATGTTGTAAAAATACATATTTATTTGTAAAAAGTCAAACCGTAAATGACGCGTTTATAAATCTAAAACACATTTCTCCCTACTTTTAAATTTTGACAGAAGTTGACACTTGCATTTTTCAACCAAAAATGAAACACTTTTTTTTAGTGATTACAAACACTCTTTTTATCTTGGATTATCATCACTAAAAGTAAATATGTGATTAATTTGAATATTTTAATTTGTCCCACCAAATAAACCTGTATAAACGAGCCCATGGGTCAAGGAAATTTTTCTTTTGGAATCTTTTTTCTATAATAAACATTTATGAATTAATACATTAATGGAAAAACTAACTAATACTTTGCTATCCACTCTGGCCCAATCTTTGATCCAGATATGTCATAAGCACTCAAGATTTTGTCCTTATCAAAAATAAAAAAACATAAGAAACAAATTTTTTTTTACGAGCATATATAAATTAGCATTAAGGGACAAGGAGGTGAAGGGACGATCAACAACTCCCACTCGCAACCCAACAATTGAAACGAATGTGGGTAAAAAAATCACTCCTTGTTTATTGGCACCAAATCTTTTGTTTGTTAATGATCACAAAGTCCATTTAATCAATAATTTACCCTGAAAACATCAATTTTTCCGTACCTACAATTTTATCACCTTTTGGAGCATCTGGTTTTTGTTGCCTAAAAACCACTGGATTTTGGAGTTTTGTTTCAAAGGGCCATTTTTGAATGCCCATTTTGCGTATGCATTCATACTTCAGAGTTGCAGTTAAAGGTTGGCATATGTGGAAGAAGATAATTGGGTGTTTTAACTGTAGACTGAGGTTTTTCAGGGTTCATTTTGGGATTTTCTTTTTGCATTTTTTTATCGGACAAATCCATTTTTGATATTTATTACTTCAAAACAGAGCTTGCGAGAGGTAATGATTCTTCTGGGTTTCTCTTGTTTCTTCTAATTTTGCATTTATTTCTACGATTTGGTCGAAATAATACAACGTTTTCATGAAATACGCAGAAAATGAATTTCGAAGGGTTTAGCAGTTGTAAATGGCCTGCCATGGCTACGAACAATCGTTCCAAGAGGTAGCATTCTTTGTAACTCTTTTAGTTTGCTAATTTTTATAATAGCTAATGGGATTCCTTCAGTTTCACCTGGCATTTGTGACTCTTTGGAGAAATTTTGGAAGAAATGAGAAAGAGCGAAGAATGTGAGTGCATGTGATCTGTGTGGAATCTTGAATTTAGGAATTAGGACTTAGGTTTTGTTGATTTCTGTAATCTGCTTATTTTCTTAAGGTTAGTTGTTTATTTTAGTACTATTCGTCGGATAAAAATTTCCTGATTCGATTTAGACATTGTGATTATCAGTAATGCTTAATTTCATGATTTGTGTGAAAATAGCTGCTGTTTAATTATTTGCAAGAGTGAGAAGAAGATGGAGTAGTCAATTATGTCATGTGTGAGTTTTAAGGTCTCTTTTGTTAATGGTCTACAGCAATGGCAGCTGTCCGGAGAACAGAGGACCTGAAGAAGATAAGTTAGGTCAATCTACTGAAGCAGCTAATAGGCAAAAGTTGGTAAGAACATCTCATTATGGCCTTCTGCTCTTGTGCTTAAATTAATCGATGTTAAGGGCGACTTTTAGATTTTAGACTCTTGAGAATTCAAAATTTATCTAGTTTTTGGTCACACCAGTCAGATATATATGTATGAGTGACATTTTACCTTCTGAAATTTCTTTTGATTCTTTCTAGTATATTAGTGAATATCTAAGAGGAAGACATTTGATTTGGAATTGGAATTTAATGCGTGAATTTTGATAGAAAATGTTCATTTGCTTTCTGCTAGGATATGGGTTACGTAAATGGTTGTACCAACAACAAGAAGAAACAATCATCGCTTGCTGAAATTCAATATTCTTTGAGGCAGGAGGTATGGGAAATGTCAATTTACAAGCTCCTATGAAGTTCAAATTCGAACCTAACTTCAAACAAGAATTATTATAAGCCGATCTTTTTAAGTTGTTTGTTTTCATTGTCCAAGCAGATACTGCAGCTACAAAAGAGATTACAGGACCAAGTTTCGATTCGCTGTGTTCTTGAAAAGGCACTGGGTTTCAGGGTTTCCTCACATGATATTACAAATGAAACCGCAATTCCTAAGGTAGCAGTCTCTGCCTCTTACATCATTGAACTTTATTATTATTGCGTTTATATTAATTTTTAATTGCTTAGTACTTAAGTGTCACTGTTTTATGATCAACTTTTTCACTTGCCGCTAAATTCCTTCACTACTAGAGCTCCGCCCACCTCAAGATGTATACGTATTCGTGAAGTGGCTTAGCCTAAATGAGTTGTTTGTTCGCTCTTTTTTGTTATTATTATTTAGGGATAACTACTAAATACTACCAGAGGTTTGAGATAATTACAAAAAAATCCGGAGATATTTGAAAATTACAAAAACACCTTAAGGTATAATTTTGTCTTAAATTAAATGGGTAACTATAATATTTTTGCAAATGTCGAGGGGTTTTGAAATTTTTTTGGCTTATGAAGGGGGAAATGTAAGACACACTCAAACCTCAAAGGGTTTTTGTAATTTTCAAAAATCTCTGGCTTTTTTTGTAAATAACCCAAACCTCAAGGGTATTATGTAATTATCCCTATTATTTATGAAGACCTTATTCATTTTTAAGTTTTATTAAAAATTTATGTATTTCCAGCCAGCCACAGAGCTCGTTAGGGAAATTGCAGCCCTGGAGTTAGAAGTTGGGCATCTGGAGCAGTATCTTCTTTCACTGTATAGACAAGCATTTGATCAACAAATCTCATCCTTATCTCCATCAAAGAGAGATGAAGAATTTAAGTCACCCTTAGTAACACCTAGGAGGGATTTTTCTCGAGCAGATATTACAGCTGTAAGGGAGAGTTTTACACTTAAAGCTGAAATTCAGACAGAGTCTGATTTAAGGAAGGAATCTGATGATGGTCTATTTGAAGAGAAGCTCATAGATTCTGGTGTTCAACGGTCTCACTCTTCATTATCACAATATTCAGCTCAGGCAAACATATCTTCTCCTCCAGCAGATGTATTGGGAAAAGCTGTGCGTGCATGTCATTCTCAACCATTATCCATGATGGAGGTATATCGTTTTTACACCATGATCTCGAATATAATGAGATTATATGTCTATTTTCATTTCCACTAGAACTCCTTGCCGCTGCATAATTTTCATTCTATTAGAGCATTTTGTTCTTTTGTACTGCAAATTCTTGTAGAGTACTAAGGTCATTATTATATATTAGAGTTAATACAAAAATACCCTTGCGGCTTAGTCTAATTACAAAAATCCAACTGTCTTTCAAAATTACAAATACCCCTTGATATTTGTGTCTATTTTACAAATTGCACCCTCAATAAGGGTTATTTATTAAGAAAATTCAAACTCAAGGGGTATTTGTATTACCATAAGGGGGTATCTTGATTTTGAAAGATAATTGGGTTTTTTTTGTAATTAGACTAAACCTCAGGGTAATTTTTGTAATTTTCCTTTATATTTATGTTCAGAAGACTTGAATTTTTGCATACATTTTCTTTGAAATTCAGTTACTTTATTGTCCTTGTCAATTATTTTTCAATGACCAATCCAACATTTTTGGTGTTATTAAAGTATGGTCAGAAAGCTTCTTCACAGGTAACTAGTCTGGCCGAGCATTTAGGTACCCACATTTCAGATCATATTGTTGCAGGCACACCAAACAAGCTTTCTCAAGATATGGTTAAGTGCATGTCCGATATATATTGCAGACTTGCTGATCCCCCATTGGCAAATCACAGCCTCTCGTCTCCCACTTCATCTTTGTCATCCACGAGCGAATTTTCTCCAGAAGATCAATACGACTCGTGGAGTCCGAGATTGAGAAATAATTCATTTGATGTTAGGCTGGATAATCCGTTTCATGTGGAAGGTCTGAAAGATTTTAGTGGACCTTACAGCACAATGGTTGAAGTAAATCGTATATATAGAGACGGCCAGAAACTGAATGATATTGAATTCTTGTTGGAAAACTTTAGGTGAGATACTTGCTTAATATAGATATAGGAGTAGATTCGTTTCTTATTTTGTGACGTTGGTTGGTGGCCACTAACTTCATGTTTTATAGGTCTCTTGTTTCTCGATTAGAAGCAGTGGACCCTGGAAAGATGACGCATGAGGAGAAGTTGGCATTTTGGGTTAATGTGCATAATGCTATGGTGATGCATGTAAGGATCCAAATCAACAAAATTTATAGGGATATTTACAAATACAAACCTTGAGGTTTAGTTAAATTACAAAAAAACCCAGTTATCTTCAAAATTACAAATATCCCCTCGACATTTTTATATGTTACAAATTGTTTGTAAAATTGCAACTATTGAAAGGGGATATTTGTGAAACAAACAGAAACCTCAAAGGGTATTTGTAAGTTTAAAATATAAATGAATCTTTTGTAATTAGGTCAAACCTTAGGGATATGTTTTGTAATTATCCCAAATTTATAGCACATTGACATGTCTATAGTGAACTGATTGTGTTTCTTAATGTAAACAGGCATTTTTGGCATATGGTAATGCTATCCCACAGAACAATTTGAAGCGAATGTTTCTACTCTTAAAGGTGAAATAAATCTAATATTACTCCCATTAAGGTCACGTTTAAAATATATGATCTAAGCCTGTCTTTACTTAGGCCTCGTACAATGTCGGAGGACAAGTAGTTAGTGCACACGTCATACAAACTTTTATCTTGGGTTGCCGAATGTCTCGTCCTGGACAGGTACATTTCTGGCCTCCTATCACTTTTAGACGCAATAGTTAAAAACTAAGCATCAATTTAGAAGCAATATTGCCCACCTTTTCCCCTTGCATCCAAAAGGCTTCGCAAACCAATTTTTCTGTTGAAGTATTTTTCAGTTCTTATTTTCAACTTGGTGGGCTTACAAACATTTTCATCATTGATGTTCTTACTTTGCTTGCAGTTATGCTGATTATGTTAGCTCCACATGCAGTGGCTTAGGTTGTTACTTTCTTCAAAACAAAATTAAAAGCTGGTGATCAACAGCAAACATATGCGATTGAACGTCCGGAGCCTCTTCTCTACTTTGCACTTTCATGTGGTAGTCACTCAGATCCTGCAGTAAGTGTCAAAACTTCCTCCCCCAACCCCGCCGTTAATCCAATGATCTTTACTTTTTCAACTTAGTTTCTAGTGTGGGCAGTTCCACTTGTTATTTTGGCTTCTACTTAGGCATGAACAGTTGCTTGTCCTTCAATAACTAGTCTTTTTTTTTGATCGGTCCTTCATTAACTAGTGTAGCTAAGGGAGTGTTTGCAAACACTTAAAAAAAGTGATTGTTGGCTTTTGGCTGAAAAAAAGTAGTTTTTAGTGTTTTCAAATTCCAACTTCTAATTCCGCATAATTTAATCCGAATGTAAAAGTAGAGGGTTGAGTACTTTAGATTTCTGATTTTGCTTCTAGTTTGACTTTTACACCCAAATAAAGGAGTGCTACAACTTATCCGTCTCCAAACACTCTCTTTTAACTTATTCAACTTGTTGTTTCTATTTGCAAACACTACCAACTTCCGATTCTCAACTACGACTCAACTACTTTTCGCTTGTGCTATAATAAATCACTTCCACATTTTTACAAACACTCTCTTTGATTGATTGGCCGTGTAGAACATGCATTAGCATTATGTCATTCCTACAAGTGATCCCCATCCAGGATTGGAAGAAGTGCTATATGAGGACTTGAAATCAAATAGAATATATTTCTTTCCATTCCTCGTGATCCACTTAGTTCTCCGAAACAAGAGATCAAAGTGATCTTCTTCCTTTTTCCCAATAAGTCGACGGCGTTACACCATTGGGATACTTGAATAAACTGGAGTACATATAGGATACACCGGCGCTAAAACCTTTTCTCAAGATATCTTCCAAACTCTTGGGGAGGCCGGCAAGATACTAATCCGGGGAGAATCAAAGGCACTGAAAGTGAACCTGGTATGGAATTTTATAAAGGTCTTGAAAAAGCTAAGGATGATTCGAGTAAGGGCCGTCAGCGGGTACCGGGAAGAGGGAAAGACCGATTGTCCAATAGAAAGGGGCACTAGCTGGTAGGGGCTCTTAGCCAACGTTTACCGTCAAAGCCTTCCACAGATCACTCACCTACTTAGCCGGAGACAAATGATCAACAAGCAGTGGGAATTCTAAAGATTCCCGGGGGAAAAATAGAGACGTCTCTTCGTTACCCATAACATAATATGTGGAAGTATCGACGTAATTTCATAGAGTCATTCGGTCTGAATGCTACATGAAGAACATAAGCCAGATGACGGAACGGGAAGACCTAGGATGTAGAAGATCATACCATGAGTGATTCGGCAGATTTGGATTCATATAGATATCCACCCATGTGGTACTTCATTGTACCATATATATAAGATCCATCTGTATAGATATCATCATCTACATCCAGAAAGCCGTATGCTTTGGAAGAAGCTTGTACAGTTTGGGAAGGGGTTTTGATTGATCAAAAGAGGAATCTACTTCAACCGATATGCCCTTAGGCACGACCATACATAACATAGAAATCACACAACATTAGAATGATAGCTAGGATGATCTCCCAATTTTTGATAAAACAAACCACTGAAGCCTGATGGCCCTGGCCAACTGTCGGGAGAGAGATCGAACACCATTTCTTTAACTTCGTCCGGAGGCAGATAATTTTCAATTTTCCTCATCAAAAACCATAGGCGAGAGCACACGCTCAATCAACGAAAAATCCCTTAGCAACTTGAGTACCGAAACTGAACTACTGCTTATGTGTGGCTCAAGATTATTTACTTAAGGAATAGAAATATACAAGACTCTATATACGATAGAAAGCAATAGGAACAAAAAAATCAAAAATTACGATATTAGAGAATTGTAAAAAAAAAAAGCGATCTTTTAGATCTTTTTCCTAAAATTATCCTTTTGTCCACCTAATATCCTACCGTTCCTCGACGAATATTCACTTTCTATTATATTGGTCAACTAATCTTCTTATTCAAATCTTAATTTGAATAAGATATATGTTCTGACGTGTGATTAAATAAAAAACAGGAGAAAGGATTCTACTTTACTTTACAGTTGATTTGATTCAACAATTGACCAAAAGAAAAAAATAAAATATTAATAAATAATAAATTGCATGAACTTAGATTAATCAAATAATGATATTTCTATGCAATAATTCGCACTAATCAATTTGATTTGCCCATTTAGAATGTATTCGGTTGGCATAATGATAAAGAAAACGGAAGGGAGAGAATAATTTACAAAAACGGGATTCCTAAAGAATAGATTGATTCTCAAATCCGATTGAATCGAATGGTTTAAAAATAGAAAGGAAAGGCTCATTCAACAGGAAAGCTTTGTGCTCTTTCTAGCTTTGGCTTAGGCTAGAATGGAATACGCACTTAGAGAGACTGGAGTAGATAAAGGTAAGAAGCAAGGAAGGTCTCAGTAGCTGTCACGTATTCGAAAGAAATTCTATACAGACTTTCATCCACTTTCACATGCCGCTTCATTGTACTTTCCATGGAAAAGGATGCTTCCGGCGGCCTTTCACTTTGCCGTTGGAGTCAAAAAGACATACACTTGCTTACCAACAGATATTCATAGTTCAATTCTTATATTTCTCGATGTGCTATCAACTATACTCTGCTCTGGTTTTATGAAGAATGATACAATTCCAAACTATATTTAGAACCGTTAGTTAGATCACATCATTCGAACTCAGGGTCTTACAGATTAGTAATTCTTTTGATCTCAGGTTCGTATATACACGCCCAAAATGGTACTTCAAGAGCTGGAGGCAGCAAAAATGACTATATTCGAGCCACTTTTGGTATTCAGAAGGATCATAAAATCCTTCTACCAAAGATTGTTGAGTACTTCTCCAAAGATTCAGGTTTATGTCCTGCTGAAATAATAGAGATGATCCAACAACCTTTACCCGACTCTCTGAGGGAAAGGGTTAAGAAACATCAGCTCGGAAAGTCTCACAAAAATATCGAATGGGCCCCACATAATTTTGCTTTCAGGTATCTAATATTAAAAGACCTGGGGAAGTAAATAATGGCCTCAGATAATTTCTGTGTTACATCTTTTCTTTTTAGATAGAGAGATCTAGTTTTCTGTTTAAGTTTAAACTGTAAAGCAGTAGAACTTTAGCTAGAACTGAAGATGGTTTGAGTTTCTCAACGAATTTTTGTTGATTTTGTAACTTGTTGAGAAACAAATGATTTCGCATCTCAAGCATTGTATATGAATTTTGGCTGCAATTAATTTATTCTGGGGTTGAAATTGAATTTTTAAATTGTGATTTGGCGCTCAATTGATTGAGAGATATCATGAGTTTATGTTTATTGAGCTTTTGTGAAATTAGATTAAAAATTGTTGAGCTCAAGCAAGACTTGTTGAAGCTTGTTTTTGTTTGATGAACCTATTCAACTGTGAGTAAAATCACCACAAATGTAAAAGTTAATAAAATAAATTTTTGATCATATGGGAATTCAATTGCATTAATATTTAACTATTTTCTCTATGAGTTTAGGGGTAAGTTCAAGAATGACCTTTTTTAATGTTTCATTACAAGTATGGCCCTCATTATTGAAAGAGTTCACATATTCATTGAAGTTCCCATTATACCCTTTATAACAAATACGAAACATGATTAAATTCGTTCCGGATATCACGAGAATATGAACACTTTCAATTTACACACTGTTTCATTCGTGGCATTGCTACACCTACTTAGATCCAGTCTCCATTCGGAGGTTTTAAATAGATCATGTCGGGTTTCAGTAGATAAACTTAACGGGGCATATAATTAAAAGATGTCCGATTCTATGTTATCGATTCCAAACTAAGGTTTACAGGTGAAAATGGAAATAGTCTATTACGACCATATCGGGCCCAACATGCTTCCGTAAATTAATAAATCCCTTAAAATTTATACCTTTTTCGAAAACAAAGACTTGGGTGAGATGGCTCACAACACCACCAATCGGAAGATTACGCCCCCAAATCGTTTGACAAACAACTCCTCACTTTTTAACTTCAACCTCGGGAAGATGATCGCAAGTTATCCGACTCCTTGAAATCGGCCAAAGACAACTCGGTTCGTTTCTACTCCGGGCGTATAAGTAATTCTTCAAAGGGATAGATCAATAGTACTTTATGAACACATGTTGAACAAAAGCCTTTATTTTATTAAGAACTTAAAGAAAAATTTATTACATCGATGTCTTCTTTTGGGAGAAGAATACATTTTTAGCCTTCTCATATATGAGGTTTGCACACTCTTACACATAAACTAGAAAATATAAAAACGAAAACGAAGAACACTGAAATTTAAACACACAACTATGATTACAAATAAAATTTTATTGTAGAAGACTAAGGGAGATGTTCGATGCCTTTAGCCTCCCCGAAAACTCTTCTTTATATAGAGGTAAGTGAAGCCTCTATTTCTTGGATTCTATCATCCACTTGCTGAAAATAGTGGATACTTAATTATCTTCACATGACTTGAGACCTTCCTCGCGGTATCGAAAGCGAACTGATAAAGCTCTAAAGCCTCGATGACTTTTCTTTTTCCATCTTTTAGTTAGATGGAATCTTATGACGTCATTGCTTACGTCATTTGCATGAATTATTAGATCTTGATTAGTTGGATGCCAATTACTAGATCTAACCCACCTTTTGTCTCTTTCTTTGAGTGGATTGTCCTTGAGTCACATGCCTTCACTAACTTTGTCGGGAATCTACTTTTTTGGTGGTCCCGAAACTTTGGATACTTACGTGACTTGTCTTCTTCGTCACCTGTCTTCTCCGATCGACTTTTTGGCGAAATCCTTTGCCAAATTCGGTTCCTTCGATTTTGACATTTGGGGCGGACAAGTTCCCAATGGCCGATGTGAGCCATATTGCGATTTTTTCGGTGAGTTTTTTACTCCATGGCGCTTGTTTTCCCACGAGAAGATTTCTCTTTTTCTCGAGCAGGTCTTCTCGCAAATCTTGTAGTTTTTCTGTCATAGTATTCAACAGAATGATCCGCTTCACCGAATTACGATAAAACTTGAATGGAAACTTTACTTTGTCCATCTCGGTGAGATGGACCCACAATCCCCATGCCCTACTTGTTGTAATCGATCCTCGGTGAAGGTCACGGCTAATTGTTCTTCTTCCGAATTTGCCTCCTTTATATTTTTGAAGGCTCTTTCTTCTAGTCGACGGCTTTGATGTAATGAAAGGCTTCACGACCTCCTTTTTGACGACTCTGCGGAGCCGCACTTATGAAATACAATTCCGTGTATCCCCTCGCGTTTCAAGCTGTCATTATTTGACAAGCACTCGTAAATAGCTTCCCTGGATCCATTTTGGCAATTGTTTGATCTCCTAGGAAGGCTGGTGAAGTTGTATAGATCGAGGCCAAAGCCCCAAACTCATACCACCGTTTCACTTCTTGCGGGTTGGAATTTGGAAGCATCCATACTCTTGGATATTTTCGAAAATATCTATCTTCGTTCTTTTCCGAGATATCCTCTTGCCTTGTGATGAGTTACTCCCATTAAGCCCGGTATTCCCGCCAAGAAGAAGAAACTTTAATCTCGTTAATATCAACCTTAGAATTGCCCATCATAGGCTAAAGATTGATCTCTCCGTTCTTTACCCCGAATGTCTTTGGATTGATATAGCAACTCGGGATTTGACTCCGGAGTATCGGTTTTCCTTGGACCAACATTTACGCCACTTATGACTTATGCTTTGAGGTGCTGGAATTCTCTCACTACGGGTTGGGGAGCCTGCGCTCTAAACGCTCCGTTTGCTTATTAGCGGCTGAAGGAGTGGCCCTTGAAATGTCATTCTCAATCGAGAGTGAGACAGGACACATGCTCGTATTCGATTAGTTACTTTGTCCCGATCATTCCTTTGTAATTTCCCGGTCAAGTCGGCATTGATGACCAGGGTATCAAATTCTCGGAGTAGCATTTCAAACTCGGTCTCCAAGATGTCTTGAGGTTGTGAGGATGGAATCGGCTTCAATTCCTCCATCTCTTGTTAAAAAATGCAAGAACATTTTCATGAGATTTTATAATGATAATATCATAATCATAATATTGACATTCAACTTGCCATCTAAGTATTCTAGCTTTTCTCGGTTTTGATTCAATTTTGTTTTTCGAGAAAAGCTTTAACACTGAATTATCAATTTTTAAGATAAACTTTTAGCCATATAAATAAAGACCTTTTTTGAAAGCCTTTTCATTGCAAAGAATTCTTTCTCGTTGGTATGTCACCGAGTTGCTTCACCGTCTTGTCTGTAAATAGACCGGCAAAATCTGCATGACACTTCTCTATTTGGTGTGGCCTTTGTAAGAACTGCCGCCCCAATAATCACCGGCATCGTGTAAAGAACAATTTCATCTTCATCCTGTGGAATTGCAAGTTTAGGAAGCTTTTTGCAAACTTCTTTAAGTTGCTTAATTCCTTCTTGATGTTCATCCTCCCATTTGAATATCGCATCCTTTTTGAGTAATGAGCTAAACACCTTCCCCGTAATGTCCCATTGTTTATGAACATCCCAACAAAATTAACAACTCCAAGAAAACTCAAGTCGCTTGTCTTTTTAGTGTATCCGGAAATCCATGTATCTTTTCTACAATATGACTTTGTAGGATGATTCCGTTCATCGATTTCAATTCCGAGGAATTCAATCTGTCTTGTTGCAATCACTGCCTTCTTCTCAGAAAGCACTAATCCTTCCTTATGACAAACATCTGAAAATATTTCCAAGTGTTTGAGATGTCCCTTCATGTTCTTTGATGCGATAAGAATGTCATCGATATACACGAACATGAAGTTTGAAATAATATTTGAAAAGATTATCCATCTTTCTTTGATATATTTGGGGTGCATTAGCCAATCCCATATTCATCATGTTCCAAATATAATGTCCTTGTGGTATGGAGAAAGTGAACTTCTTACTTTCTTCATCCATCTTAATCTGTAAAATCCAGTTTGCAATCGAAATTTGAGATATCTTGGCACCTTTGACCACGATTAACCGGATGTTCTCTGCTTGGGATATAATATCCATCAAACTCCAAAATGTTATTAATCCCCTTGTAATTAATAACAAGTCTTGGTTTTCCTCTTTTGATTTCTCCATGGTTTCGACTAAGAATCCTAGATTCTTTGTATGGAGAAACTCCTGGTGAAATCAACTTAAGGTCCGGATGTTCCTTAAGTATTTTCTCGCATATCCTCACGATCCTCTTGATTCATAAGGATTGGTTTGAATATCACGAACTCGCACTACCCTTTCCTGGTTTAACTTTTAAGGAAGCTTTGAGCTCGTTCTTATCCCACCATGCCAAAGGATTTTCATTATAATTCCTTTGGATCTTCTTCTTGATATCCTCGAGTGATATTTGATCTTCTATGGTAACATCACTTTGTGGCTTCTCCATTAGGCTCATCATCAATTCTCGCAATAGCCTCTGGAGGTACTGTTTCTTCTCCTTGTATTCTCAATGAATACAAATCATTATCCCATCGTTTTATATCTTTTTGCTTGAACCATATTGTCGAAAGTATAATAAGGCATCACCAAATCTTCTTTTATCCGCCATTTTTGGATTTTGAAGTTTGGCTTCATCACCACGCTTGCTGCAAAAATTAATAGTCATTTTTCGTAAAATGCTTCCCGATCTCGGACAATGATCTTATGATCACACAATGTTGTGAAAATAAGTCTTCTTGTCTCATTTTCTGTGTAAATCGCTTAAATATTTGTAGGAAATTATTTCCTAGCAAAACATCTGCTCATGTATCATGGAAATAGATTGGTGGCGTCTTCACTTTGTACCGTGGGGGTACCGCCCGCGCCTCCGATCATGATTTACGCTTGTTTAATTCCTCAATTAAAGGATAAGAATCCTTTTAGAGAAATCTCTTCATGCAATAGCTGGTAAATCTTCTCTCGATTACTTTAGGGAAAACATCCGCTTTGCAAGATATATTCCGACACACAAATCAATATAGGCGGCAAAATATTCGCCTTGTATTCAACATATAACATTCGATAGAAATGTATATGGAAAATGGGCTAGTGGTCATCGATTCTCGTATCTCTTGTCACCCACCGTGAACTCCATTCCATCTTGTAATCTTTCCCAAGGTTTATGATCCTCAAGAAATTCAATTCCCAGTATTAATTGCTCTGGGATCTTTCCTGCCGTTCCTGTAATAGTCAGCTCAATCTCACCCATTTTCGTGGCTTCCTTGATACTTTCCAACTATAGGTTGTGGGAGATAATATAGAACATCACAAGGAAAAATATTATCCTTTTGAGTGATGTCGAATATTACTTCAACTTCTCTCCATCCTTCTGGACATTTCAGCTCTCCTTGTGTTTTGAAAACATCTGGGATTCGCTGAACTGTACTTGGTCTTTTTTTCCCCAACGGCTACTACTTATCATTATGTCTTGTTGGAAAGACATTCTCCTCGCTCAACTCTAAGACTTGACTTTTGTTGAAGACTGGTTGATCTTGAATTTGCATATCGATCTCCTTTTATCGTTGGAGACTCAATGACTTCTCGATAGAACCATCCTGGCAAAGTCCTCAAAGATTCTTGGGACTTCAATAAATTCCTTTCTCAAGAATACCTCATAATGATATGTATTCGAGAGAGCATATGGAATCTTGTAAGTGATCGAGTAAGGTCTATTCCCTTCTTTCATCATATCGACTCTTTTGAAATCTTGATGAAGGGTTAATACTCTGTTGAAATCTCGATCTCCCAAATTGTATGCAATTCTAGGATAGACATTAAATGCCAATTTTCCCGCATACAAATTTCTCAGAATCGCTCCAAGGCATGAACCCTTGAGGTTTGAGATTCACTTGTCAAAGATAGCAAGATTGAGTGGCGAATCTATCCCTTCTTTGAATGTTGCTTTAATAATAACTCTTATGGCTCCGATATGAATCCATGAGAGTGTATATGCAACTTCTCTTTAACTTTGCTTTTGATCTCCGGATTTCTCTGTAAGGGACCAACGCATCTCGATCGGGTTACCAAGAAACTCCATCGAATGGCAAATTCTCCTGGTTATTACCTTGTGGATGATTTGGTATTTTCTATTACGAAACTCAATCTTATCCAATGCCTTTTCCATCGCTACAATTGTAAAACCATCATAAATTTGAAGCTTTGGATCTTCCTTCATAATTCTCATAAGAGTTTTATGAGAAACAATAGTGTGAGAGATGAATCCCGACATATCCTCCCGACCATCTGTTTGAAGAATTTCTTCTTCACTCGATTCTAAGTGAGTCACTTCCATCGTCGAATATATCTCTTCTTCATAGATGCTTTCATCCGAGGGTATATCCTCAAATTGATATACATGTATTAGATCTTGATAGTAGATGCCTTCTTTGATTTACGGTGTAGCTTCAATCGACTCGACTCGTTTTCGTTATCCTGGACAATCTGTTGAGATATGTCCTCTTGCTCCACATGTCCGCGATTCAATCTTTGAAACTTTCATTAGCTCGCATGAGCTCGTCCGAAAGTTCTTCTTCTTTGGGGTTCTTCTTTGGTACTTGCTTGATTTGAACCTCGATGATGAGGCTCCACTCCCCGCTTGGCCGGTCTTTGCCCCGATTTGTAACTTCGGGCTTTTTGTTTTGACCAACCTTCTGATCTCCATGAAGACCTACTTCTTGTCCTGATATATGTTTTTATCATGATTTTGATGATTTTGTTTTTCACCAAAATAATATTTTTAATTGTTTTCCAAATATTCCTAAATGATTTATATTGTTTATACTAAATTCTCGGAGTATTTCTTCAAAGGTATTTCCAATAAAAATTGGAAAACACTTTTGATGATTTTGAGTTAATAAGTTTTTACATCAAAAATATATTTCAAATGTTGTCCAAATACTCCCGATTATTTTAAAATATTTTTACTAATTTTTCTCGATTATTTCTTGAAGATTATTTTCGATAAAAATTGGACAACACTTAAATCTCGAGGTCGACCGACGCCCTATAGGGCAACCCGTACCTAAAGGAGTAAATTGGAACACAAAATGAGACGGAAGACATTTTGACCAGGTCGGCCGGCCGCCCGGGCGACGGCCGTGATGTCGGCCGTCGCCCAGGCCGATCGGTACTGGGAGTTTTATTTTGAAACAAACACCTGTTCTATATTTTTGTCATGGTCGACCGGTTGGGCATAGGGTCTACCGGTCGGACCCCCGTCGACCGATCGCCCTATGTAAAATTATGTTCTTATTTTCTAACGTCTATTTGTGCGTGACACGGCCGCCTAAAGTTTGATGACAAAATTCTAACCGTTGTGGCAAAGGACCAACTTTTCTTAAATTGTGGGATTGATTTCTAACAACTATATTCTTGATTTTAATTGTATTTTCCTGTAGATTTTCAACCCCCTAGAGGAGCCTATACATGATCAAACATCTCCTATAAATAGAGGAAGTTTTGGAGCAACCAATACAACAATTGAGATACAACACAACAAGATACATTCAAGCAAACACATTAGCTCTTCATTGTTATCATTCTTGTTGTATTTTGTCTAGCTTATCACTTTCACATTTTGAGGTCTAGGCTTTCATTTCTTGATTACACTTGCACTCAAATTGTATTATTCATTTATTGAGTTGTAATCTTGATTTTGGTCATCATTCAACACAAGACATCCTTGTGAGTATTCTTCGGAATGAATACACTTGGGTGATCTAGGTGATATGTGTTTCAAGAGTGCGGTGCTCTTGAGGTGTTGAAGAATTTGGTGTTCTTCAAGGTTGAAGATTGTGGTGATCTTCACAAGGTGCCGTTGGAGATTGTGGTAATCTTTAAGAGAGATTGTGGTAATCTCAAATGTGGTGTTGTAGAAGAGTGTGGTGCTCTTCAAGGTGATGTTGTAAGGTGTTGTATTAATTTTGGTAATTAATAAAATCTTTTTTTCTTTTTGAAATTCATCCCTGGAGATCTTTGGGGTGGTAGAGGATTAGGCCCTAGGTGGGTTGAACTTCTATAAATCGACGCGTGTTGTTTACTTTCCGCACATTTATTATTGTCTTGGCTTGTTTTGTTCAAAAAAGAGGGCGAAATCGAAAGATGGAGATAATCTATTCACCCCTCTAGATTATCGTAGCCGCTGGACTTACAAGTGGTATCAAAGCCAAACTCTTTAGCAAGCTCGTTCCACATCGCGAGTAAAGAGGAACGATCACCGCTAAGAATGAAGTCTATCTTACCGGCGCCTCCACCACCAAGCCACCACTATTTGATTCCAAAAATTTTATATTTTGGAAAGAAAGAATGAAATGCTATCTACAAGGTTGCGGGTTCGATATTTGGAACACGATCGTCAATGGAGAATCTATTCCGATAAAAGATACACCACACACCTCCAAAGTCCTCAAGGAGCTCAATGATGAAGAGAAGAAAATCATCTCCTTAAATGGTAAAGCTCTTAATATTTTGTATTGTTCACTTACCATTTTGGAATATGATCATATTGTAGGAATTAAATCGGCACATGAAGTATGGAGAAAATTAGAAGAAGTATATGCAAATGAAAGAAGCGACTCAAAAACATCTACTTCTCAAAGAGATACAACAACTTGGGATGAGCTTCCTACAACTTCCGATGACGATGAAAATGAACGTTGTCTATGGGCTTCAAGAGAACGAGGTAAGTAAACCTTCTACTTCCTATGATAATGAATTACAAAATGGATATAGTGATTTGCAAAATGATTATGATGAGCTTCAAAATGAATTCCAAAGCTTACTTGTTAAATACAAAGATTTGAAAAAGGAATTCAATGTTTTGAAAAATGATAAGGATAGTTTATTCACTTCTTATGAATCTCTATCATGTGCTCACACCACCACCCTTGACAAGGTTAATACTTGAAAAAGAAAATAGTACTTTTGTTGAAAATATTGATTATATGAAAAAGGATTTATTAAAATCTAACTTGAGTACCAATAAAATGTACAATATTGTTGATGTTCATAGTTGTGATAAATCAAAACAAGGACTTGATCATAAGCCTAATGTTATTAATCATGTGAAAAGAAATCAAGTCTCTAAGCATGTTGGTCATTATGCTTCAAAAATTATTACATGCTTCTATTGTGGTAAAAAGGTCATACGGTTAATACTTGTCGGGCTAGAAATAACTCTAATTATTTTGGAGACCTAAAAGTCTCAAAACTAATCCCAAAGGACCCAAACACTTGAGGGTACCACAAAACCATGTCGTATTAGGTACCCGGAATAATAATCGAGGAAAATTCATACCGCCAAAAAGACATCAAATGACCATCTCATTTGATCAAAGAATAAGACATCACCAAAATGAATTTCCAAGAGAAAGACACCTATCAACAATGGGAATGACACAATCCTTGGAAATGGAGCAATAGGAAGAGCTATCATCAACAAGATTA
The DNA here is from genome assembly GCA_016081115.2 of Rehmannia glutinosa. NCBI lineage: Eukaryota > Viridiplantae > Streptophyta > Magnoliopsida > Lamiales > Orobanchaceae > Rehmannia > Rehmannia glutinosa. The sequence goes on along the minus strand of JABTTQ020001711.1, from coordinate 257,896 downwards.
TTTTCAAAGAGGAAGATACCATCAACAATGGGAAAGACACAACCCATGGAAATGGCGAAATTGGTAAACCGTATCTCCCTATTTAAATATGCATTTTGTTTTTATTTGGGTCATAATTGAAAAAAATTTCAAAATAATATTTTTTAAAAAAAAGGTCTTCAATTTATATTTGTGTCTTTAAAATTCTTTGAAAAGGAGACCTTGCATGATGTTGTGATTTATTACTTCTTATGGATTTTCATGAGCATACTTAATACATATATATTGCCTACACTTGTTTCATTATGGTTGTACAAAATTTATTTTAGAATTGTGTAGGATATCTTCACCAATGGGTATTTGTCATAATGTGTCAAAAGATCCTTAAACTATAGAGGCACGTTCACTCGTATTATTTTAGAACTCGATGTTTTTCATGACATAATCATGCGCTTATCTTTCAAACCATTTTATTGCATTCCCTTTAGTGCCATTAAATGATTTTGTCAATTTTTCTTAAAAATGGCATCTTTCGTAAAATCTCATTTTTATTCGAGTTTATTCTTATTGTGACTCGTATATGTTCGATATAGTCCATGATTATCATTTTTCAAGTTTTAAAACTTTTGGGGTGAAAAATCGAATTTTAGAAAATTAAAATTGCACGAGGGACGGTCTAAAGGGGTCGACCGTCGCCCAGTACCTCGACCGGCCGCACCCACCCCGACCTGGTCCGCCCGGCTTGTTTTATTTCTTAAAACTCGACTGTCTCATTTTTGACAAACAGAATTCCAATTCTTCAAAACCCTTATTCAAATAAAAATTCACCCCCTTCACTATAATCTTCAAATCTTCACCAAATCTTGTGATTTCTTTTGCTAATCCACTCTATTTTGCAAGAATCTCACTTCTATGGCACCTCCAAGGAATTCCACCGATCGTAATCCTAATCCCAAACGAAGAATAGCCGTAGAGGGAACTCGAGAAATCGACAAGAGGAAGCGTAACAACGGGATATTCGAGCTACCCAACGGGATATTCGAGCTAATCCACTCTCTCAAGCTCGTCGCTCCGTGAATGCTTTATATTTTATCAATAAATATGCGGAGTGGTATTATGAAAATTTGAACTTGGGTGCTAAGTCTATTGCTCGTACAAAAATTTGTCGGTTTGTTTCTTTTTCGAATGAATATCCGACTATACGTGGATTCTTTGAAGAACAAGGTTGGATGCATTTGTGGGAGCATCCTTATGTGTTGTGTGATGATGATGTGATTTTGCATTTTTATGCTAATTTATGGGTTGAGTATGATGCTCAAAGGAAGCCGATTGCATTGAATTCATTTGTGAGGGGTCGTCATTTTCGATGGACTCCGGATGATATTTGTCAATTATTGCATGTGCGAGAGGGTGGTTGGGATTATTTTGGGTGTACATATTGGAATGATGAAATGATGGGTGTCACTATGGAAGAGGTCAAGACCTTTTTGGGCTTTTGGCCACAAAATTCGTTATTGGCCATGACTCTTGAGCATAGAGTTATCTCTATTATTGTCGCCTATTGCATTTGTGGTAAAGCGGGAAAAATGCCTAGCAATTTGGACTTCTTTTTGACATATAAAATTGCTAGAAGGGAACCGCTAAATTTTGGTGCAATTCTAATTCAATGCATCATTGAATCAATCACTCAAGGGATGAAGAAGTTTGTCATGGTGAATTGGATTTGCAAGCTTCTAATAAACTCGGGCTTACCCTCATCGGAGTGTAATTCGTAGAGATGCTTCAAAATGATTTCGATATTGATAATATTTCACAAGTAGTACACATGCGCAAGAATATGCTTATTCGTCCTACTAAAATGGCAAAAGGAAGAAGCCAAGTTCTACATCACAAAATCCCAACGACATTTTTGATGATGCCGGCCGATAGATTGGCGGAGGGTGACGGACTGCAATCCGGAGGGTAATATCGGTGTTCAACGATCTCGGGTTCCGTTCAAACCCAATTTGATGAATATAGAGTCGCTCAAGATGCTCGGTATGAGGCATTGAGTCAAGAGAACTTTAGATTGAAAAAATCGATGGGTAAATTGAAGAAACTCATCAAGGATCTCATCCCGAATGCATGCTTTCATCCGGTGAAGAATGACGATCTTATCACTTTTCTTGCTTTACTTTTCATGTCATTTCTTTTATTATGTAATGAACTATTGTGTACAACTCTATTGTTCTAATGATATTTGCTTGTTGTTTTTCTTAAAGGGGATGAACTAGCAAGAATGCTAGTAGCTTTTGATTATGATCTTGATGGAGTATTTGATGGTAAAAATACTCTAATTTATGCACGCTTGATATTTTTGGATGAAAGGTTGAAGTACTTGATGGTAAAAGTGCTTCTTTTAATTCTTGCTTGGTGGCATTTGTAATGCCTTGATTCTATTGCTTTGTTGGTTTTCTCAATTGGGTTGAACCTCGAGTATATATCTTGTTATTGTTGGTAAATATTAGTTGAATGATGGTGATGATATATTGGCTTGGCAAATTTTTTTCAAAGGGCTACACATTTCCTTTTATACTTGATGCCCGCCAAGTGTTCGATAAAATGTTTCTATGGAAAATTCATCACTTACATGACTCTCTTTAGCTTCAAATATCTTATATTTTTATAGAGATCATGTTTTGCAACTTAAATGAGCTTTCACAAGTTGTTACAAGTCTTTCAATCAACTCTTCCCTTTACTTTTGGAAATATAAGCTTCTATGATCATATAGCTCGATAAATTGCACACCTTGATGTGGATTTATGATGTTTCGTAAGTCCAAGCGCTACGATAATCTAGAGGGGTGAATCGATTATCTCCATCTTTTCGATTTTGCCCTCTTTTTCGAACCGAATGCTCAAAGACAATAATAAAGGTGTAGAATGTAAACAACACACGTCGATTTATAGAGGTTCAACCCACCTAGGGCCTAATACTCTACCACCCCAAGATATCCGGATGGATTTCAAAAAGAAAAAAGATTTTATTAATTACCAAAATTAATACAACACCAACTTACAACAACACCTTGAAGAGCACCACACTCTTCTACAACACCACCTTTGAGATTACCACAATCTCACTTGAAGATTAGCACAATCTCCAACGGCACCTTGTGAAGATTACCACAATCTTCAACCTTGAAGAATACCAAATTCTTCAACACCTCAACAAGAAGATTACCACAATCTTGTTACACCTAACACCTAGATCACCCAAGTGTGTTCTTACCACAGAACACTCACAAGGATATCTTGTGTTGAATGATAACCCAAAAGTCAAGATTACAACTCGATAATGTATTATAAAATTGAGTGCAAGTGTAATCAAGAATAGCCTAGACCTCAAGGATGTGAAAGTGATAAGCTAAGCAAATTACAACAAGAATAATAACAATGAAAGACCAAGTGTTTGCTTGAGTATATCTTGTTGTGTTGTGTTGTTCTCTCTTATTGTTGTGCTTCAAATCTTCCTCTTTTATAGGAGATGATTGATACTTGATAGGCTCCTCTTGGAATCTGATATCTACAAAAAATTGCAATTAAAATCAAGATTATAGCTGTTAGAAATCAATCCCACAATTTAGGGAAAAGTTGTCTCATCACGCACAACGGGTCGAATTTTGTCAAAACTTGAGGCGACCGGTCGCGCACAAATAAGATTAGAAAAGAATGCAAAGAAAATTTACACAGGCGACCGGTCAAGGGGGGGTCGACCGGTCACCCTAGGGTACAACCGGTCGCTCTCCACTCGGTGACCGGTCACCCCGACCAAATTTTAGGAGTTTGAAGTTTCTGCTTTCGCAAACTTGTTCCCGTGCACGGCCGCCTCTTTGGCGACCTGGCCGACCTCCTAAATGACATGTCCGATTTTTTGTCGAAAATAAACCTCAAGAAATACTCCAAAAAATTCGTAAAAACATTTTAAACCGATCGGGAGTATTTAGGACAACATTAGAAATAGTTTTGATGAAATAACACATTAACACAAAATCATCAAAAGTGTTGTCCGATATAAACTCCAATAAATACTCCGAAAAATAGTAAAAACATTTTAGACCAATCGGGAGTATTAGGACAACATTCAGAAACATAGTTTCAATGTAAAAACCCATTGACACAAAATCATTAAATGTGTTATCCAATTTTGTCGAAAATAAACTTGAGGAAATACTTCGAAAATTATTAAAACCATTTTAAATCATTTTAGGAGTATTTGGACAACCTTTAAAAACATTGTTTTGGTATAAAAATAAAATCATCAAAATCATGATAAAACCATTTATCAAACGATCTCCCCCTTTTTGATGATTACAAACCAAAACAATTCAACAAGACCGATTTTGAAAACAAAACAATTTTTCCTCAAAAATGAATATCCGTTGAGAGCGACAACATTCCGCGCAATAAAAACGCAAGGATGGGAGTAGAGATATTCAAACACATATAGCAAATGCCCCCTATCAACATGCACAACAAGAGTAATATAGAAGCAACTTCAACATAAGCTTAGCTTTTCGATATTGAGCTTAAGTATCAAAACTTAAAAGCTCCCCTGTCAAAGAGACATCATTAGAACCGTATATAAGTCCATACTACAACCAATGGACCATGATTCATATAGCCATAATGCACTAAGTGGACTAAATATGATCCACAACTTATGGCTTTATGAAGCCAAATCTTATAACTTCTTTTCGTTAAGCTTATCTTAGCTTCTTTGAGCTAAAGAGCTTATAACCTGTTTCTCCCACTTTGGCATCATCAAAAAGAATGTTAGCACGATAAATACATCATATATTCACATCAAAGTGCGCAACTAAACCGATGTATCGAGCTATTTTGAACATTGAAGCTTTTAAACCAAATAGGAGGGAAGAGTCGAATTATACGACTTGTAGAAGCTTATGAAATATCATTTGATAAGCAAAACATGATCTCTATAAATATATAAGACTTTTGAAATCGAGAGAATCACATGTAGATGATGAATTTTTCATTGAAACGTTTTATCGAACACTTGGCGGGCGTCAAAAATTGAAAAAGATATATATAGCCCTTGTAAATGAAATCAAGCCAACTTTTTCATCACCAAATGCAATTTAACAAATATCATTCATCAACAATCAATAAGCTCATCACGAACATATATAATTTGCATCAAGAAATATACATTTAAATCAAGTTCTCAAGGGTTCAACCCCATTGAGCTAAAGAGAGTGAAATTCTCACCATTCGATCGGTAAAGATGAGCAATGATGATGATAATCATGTCTAAATAGGTCCAAGATATGAATTGTATGCAACACAACAAATTTGGAGTGAAATTTGTGTGCAAATTTCGAACGGACTAAAATGGACAAAATAAGCCAAAATGACTAAGTGCGGAAACAGAACCATTTTTAACCAAAAAATCGCTCGTTGGGCGACCATCCCCAGGGCATGGGCGACGGTCGAGCTAGTGGGCAACCGGTCGGCCCCCTGCCCGGCAAATTGTTTTGATTCGATTTTGAAATCCGAATTTGATCCAAAAATCCGATTTTTCTCCCCTAAGTTTTAAAAACGTGCAAAATGCAAACGTAGACCTTATTCAATATACATTATGTCATAATCAAGCTCGAAATGAGGTAAAATACTCATCGGTTAACGATTAAAAAGTCCGCGAGTTATCCGTGAGACTAATTAAACACATCTCAAGTTTTTGTTAAAAACTCAATCCCCTTTTTTTTAAAAAAAATATCCGATCTCAATATGTTTAGTTCGATTATGACGAACTATATTTTGAATACGGAAAACCGTATAATAAATACCGAACTTGTTATCCCGAAAACTAAGAACGTTTTAAAACTATGGATATACAAGTCATAAGAAGAAGTGCCTTTCAAATATTTGAAAATTTCTTTTAACGACACTTTAATGAGATTCGTTGGGATAGTTTTGAAGTTGAACATATAGACATAAGGCATATGGAATGTCGAGTCTATAGGAATAATACAAGAAAACATACCTCGAATTTGTTTGTCGGCGATATGCCTTTCTCAACCTTTGTCAAACTTTAGCCATAGAGGTTGAGATAGTTCGCCTTTTCTTCAATGCTTAACTCCTTCAAGAGTTCTTTTGAAATATAACCGCCTTCTTGGCATTGAGTAATTTGGATTCCAATGATCAAATTTGAGCTCCCATCATCATGATCATCTCAAGTTCACGTAATATCAACTTAGAAAACCATATCTTGCACAAATGTTCATTAGTAGCACCAAAAATATTCTCATAAATATGCACAAGCAAACAATCTTGCCCTTTTTTTTTCAAAAACAAAGAGAGTAGTATCAATTTTACCTCTTGTAAAATCATTTAGCAAAAATAGCTAAGTCTATCATACCATACATGGGGTAATTGTTTTGAACCATACAAGGCCTTTTATAAAAATCATTTGGCCTAGAAAAATTTTAAACCCCAGAGGTTGTTTTACATAGACTTCTTCTTGAATAAAACCATTGAGAAAATTGGATTTAACATCCATTTGATAAAGCTTGAAATTTTCTTAAAACATGAATGGGCAAGCAAAATGCAAATAGCTAATAAGTGTGCTATGAGTGCTAATGTTACATCAAAATCAATTACCTTCTTTTTGAAAATACCTTCGAGCTACTAACCTCACCTTAGTTCGACCAATGTTGCCTTGGTCATCGAGTTTGTTCCTAATACCCTTTTTGTCTTCTTCATCACTATCATCATAGGGCATCCAATTGATCTAAGGTGTTCATACTAGAACATTTACATCCAAATATTTTGAGGCAACTAATATTTGGAGTACTCCATCTATACAACTTAACAAACTCATTAACGACAATGCTTATATAAGCAAGAAAACATAACCCAAGTGTAAAAACATGCCTCAATCATTAATCGCAAAATATCTTGCATAAGAGCATGGTAGAAATAGACACTATATATATAGACCATGAAGCAAGAAACACATACTATGCATTTAGAAGATCATCAAGAATCTAATAAATCATGCAAGCTCAAATAAGCTTAAGAAAGCTACAAAAGGTCTCTTTTGAAATTTGAAAATCGAGATAGCATATAGTTGAGACCTCATTTAAAAGAAGTATTTGAACAAGAGTTGACAAAGCACATATGTTCAATCAAATATCGAATAGTGCCTTTAAAAAAATAAAAAAAAACTCTTAATGGCACTTGTATGAGATACTATGAAAGACAAGCACATAGGCACATGTCAATATATATATCGAGTCTATAAAAGTAAGAATAATACAAGTAAACGTACCTCGATAATTTATGCCTTTCTTGACAAATAATGACGTAAATGGCCATTTGTGAAAATATGTAAATCCTACACATTTTTAAAACAAATATAGCACAAATCATAATGATAAAAGTGTAGGCTAAGAGATATCACAAGTAAGCTTATGCCATAAAAATCCATAAGAGATGATAACACACTTTAGTCTACAAAAGTGCACAAGAGTTTTAAAAACATCATATAAGGTCTTCTTATTAAGAGCACAAACATATATTGAAGATCTTAATTAAAAATAAAATCTTTGAAAACTCATTTTGCAATTAAGACACAAATAAAAGCATGCATAATAACAAAATAAAATGCATATTTAAATAGGGAGATACGGGTTACCAATTACGCCATTTCCATGGGTTGTGTCGTTCCCATTGTTGATGATATCTTCCCCGAAGAAGTCACTTTGTTGATGATGACTTTTTGATTGCTCCATTTCCAAGATTTGTTACCTTCCCATTGTTGATAGTCTCTTCTTCTTTGAAAGTCATCTTGATGATGTCTTTGCCATTTCAAGGATTATGTTCTTCCCATTTTTGATTATATCCTCTTCTTGGAAATTGGCTTTGAAAATGTTTTCTCCTTTGATCAAGTGAAATGGTTATTTGATGTCTTCTTGACGGTATGAATTTTCTTCGATTATTAGTCCACCGGGTGCCTAATATGACATTGTGTTGTGGTACCCTCAAGTGTTTGGGTCCTTTGGGATTAGTCTTGAGACTTTTAGGTCTCCAACAATAATAAGAGCTATTTCTAGCCCGACATGTATTTACCGTATGACCCTTCTTACCGCAATAAAAGCAAGTAACATCTCTAATATGCATAAGAACTCGATTCTTTTTCATATGCTTGACAATATTAGGCTCATGATCAAGTTCACTATTCAAATTATCACAACTATTAACATTCACAATATTGGGCAATTTATTGGTACTCAAGTTGGATTTTGATAAATCATTTTTCATGCAATTAATATCCTCAACAAGAGTACTATTTTGTTTTTCAAGGTTTCTAACCTTGTCAAGTGTGGTGGTGTGAGCACATGATAGTGATTCATAGGAAGTAAATAAACTATCCTTTTCATTTTTCAAAACATTGAATTCCTTTTTCAAATTTTTGTACTTAACAAGTAAATTTTGGAATTCATTTTGAAGATTATCAAAATCATTTTGCAAATCACTATAATCATTTTGAATAACAATATCATAAGAAGTAGAGGTTTAAGACATACCTCGTTTTCTTCGATGCCCATAAAATAATATTCAACTTCTTCATAGTTGGAAGTTGTAAGAGGCTTGTTCCTTAGATTTGAGCTTGTATCCCTTTGAGATGTAGATGCTTTTGTTTGACTCCTTTCATTTGCAAATACTCCATAGATGGCTTCTAATTTTGCCATACTTCATGTGCCGATCGAATTCCTACAATATGTTCATATTCCAAATTAGTAAATGAACAATACAAAATATTGAGAGCTTTACCGTTTAAGGAGATGATTTTCTTCTCTTCATCATTGAGCTCTTTGAATCCTTTGGAGGTGTGTGGTGTGTCTATCATCGGAATGGATTCTCAATTTATGACGATGTTCCAAATATCGAACCCGCAATCTTGTAAATAACATTCCATTCTTTCTTTCCAAAATATATAATTTTTGGAATCAAATAGAGGTGGCTTGGTGGCGGAGGTGCCGGTAAGATGAGCTTCGTTCAGAGCCGACGATCGTTCCTCTTCACTCGCGATGTGAAACAAGCTTGCCAAAGAGTTTGGCTCGATACCACTTGTAAGTCCAAGCGGCTACGATAATCTAGAGGGGGGGTGAATAGATTATCTCCATCTTTTCGATTTTGCCCTCTTTTTCGAACCGAATGCTCAAAGACAATAATAAAGGTGCGGAATGTAAACAACACACGTCGATTTATAGAGGTTCAACCCACCTAGGGCCTAATCCTCTACCACCCCAAGATATCCGAGATGGATTTCAAAAAGAAAAAAGTTATTATTGATTACCAAAATTAATACAACACCAACTTACAACAACACCTTGAAGAGCACCACACTCTTCTTCAACACCACCTTTGAGATTACCACAATCTCATTTGAAGATTACCACAATCTCCAACGGCACCTTGTGAAGATTACCACAATCTTCAACCTTGAAGAATACCAAATTCTTCAACACCTCAACAAGAATATTACCACAATCTTCTTACACCTAACACCTAGATCACCCAAGTGTGTTCTTACCACAAGAACACTCACAAGGATATCTTGTATTGAATGATAACCCAAAAATTCAATATTACAACTCGATAATGAATTATACAATTGAGTGCAAGTGTAATCAAGAATAGCCTAGACCTCAAGGATGTGAAAGTGATAAGCTAGGCAAATTACAACAAGAATAATAACAATGAAAGACCAAGTGTTTGCTTGAGTATATCTTGTTGTGTTGTGTTGTTCTCTCTTATTGTTGTGCTTCAAATCTTCCTCTATTTATAGGAGATGATTGATACTTGATAGGCTCCTATTGGAATCGATATCTACAAAAAATTGCAATTAAAATCAAGATTATAGCTAATTAGAAATCAATCCCACAATTTAGGGAAAAGTTGTCTCACTGCACAAACGGCCGAATTTTGTCAAACTTGAGGGCGACGTCGCGCACAAATAAGATTAGAAAAGAACGCAGAAAAATTTACACAGGGTGACCGGTCCAAGGAGAGGTCGACCAGTGCCTCTAGGGTGCGACCGTCGCGCCTCCACGACCGGTCACCCCGACTAATTTTTACGAAGTTTACGTTTCGCGAAAACTTATTCCCAGTGTACCGGCCTCTTTGGTCGACCTGGCCGACCTCCTAAATGACATGTTGTCCAATTTTTGTCGAAAATAAACCTCAAGAAATACTCCAAAAATTCGTAAAAACATTTCAAACCGATCGGGAGTATTTAGGACAACATTAGAAATAGTTTTGATGAAATAACACATTAACACAAAATCATCAAAAGTGTTGTCCAATATAAACTCCAATAAATACTCCGAAAAATAGTAAAAACATTTTAGACCAATCGGGAGTATTAGGACAACATTTAGAAACATAGTTTCAATGTAAAAACCCATTGACACAAAATCATTAAATGTGTTATCCAATTTGTCGAAAATAAACTTGAGAAAATACTTCGGAAATTATTAAAACCATTTTAAATCATTTTAGGAGTATTTGGACAACCTTTAAAAGCATTGTTTTGGTATAAAAACAAAATCATCAAAATCATGATAAAACCATTTATCAAACAGTTTCTATCGTGCTAATATTCTTTTTGATGATTCCAAAGGGAGAAACAGTTATAAGCTCATTAGCTCATAAAAACTAATATAAGCTCGTGAAAGAAGCTATAAGCTATGGTTCCTAAAATCCAAAAGCTATGTAGTATACTTAGTCCATTTATTGTTTGTTGGACTTATTTACATGTCTTATGATGTTTTGTTGACAGGGGAGCTTATAAGCTCTTGTCTCTTAAGCTCTATATGTAAAAGCTAAGCTTTTAGCTTTTAGTTGATTGCCTCTTTATTATTCTTGATGTGCTTGTTGATAGAGGAGCTTGTGCTAATATTTGGAAAATATTTACTCCTTACTTGGTTGATAATTCATTTTGGATAGTTGGTCGCTTCTAAACGGTTAGATGATTTTTCTTGGAAAATCGTTTTTGTTTTTAAAATTCGACCTTTCAATATTTCTAAAATTGTTTTGGCTTGTAATCATCAAAAAGGGGGAGATTGTTTGATATATGTTTTTATCATGATTTTGATGATTTTGTTTTTCACCAAAACAATGTTTTTAATTGTTGTCCAAATACTCCTAAATGATTTATATTGTTTATACTAAATTCTCGAGTATTTCTTCAAAGGTATTTTCAATAAAATTGGACAACACTTTTGATGATTTTGAGTTAATAAGTTTTTACATCAAAACTATATTTCAAATGTTGTCCAAATACTCCCGATTGTTTTAAAATGTTTTTACTAATTTTTCTGAGTATTTCTTGAAGATTATTTTCGATAAAAATTGGACAACACTTCTATCTCGAGGTCGACCTGGCCGCCCTATAGGGCAACCCGTGCACTGAAGGAGTATGTTGGAACACAAAATGAGACGGAAGACATTTTGACCAGGTCGACCAGTCACCCCGGGCGACGACCGTGACGTCGGCCGACGCCGCCCATGCGTCGACCCGATGACAGGAGTTTTATATTGAAACAACACCCTGTTCTATATTTTTGTCATGGTCGACCGGTTGGGCACAGGGTCGATCGGTCGGACCCCCCGTCGACAAGTCGCCCTGTGTAAAATTATGTTCTTATTTTCTAACGTCTATTTGTGCGCGACCGGTCGCCCTAAAGTTTGACAGCAAAATTCTAATCGTTGTGCAGCAGACCAACTTTCCTTAAATTGTGGGATTGATTTCTAACAGCTATATTCTTGATTTTAATTGTATTTTTCTGTAGATTTTCAATCCCCAAGAGGAGCTTATACATGATCAAACATCTCCTACAAATAGAGGAAGTTTTGGAGCAATCAATACAACAATTGAGATACAACACAACAAGATACATTCAAGCAAATACATTAGCTCTTCATTGTTATCATTCTCGTTCTATTTTGCCTAACTTATCACTTTCACATCTTGAGGTCTAATCTTTCATTTCTTGATTACACTTGCACTCAAATTGTATTATTCATTTATTGAGTTGTAATCTTGATTTTGGTCATCATTCAACACAAGACATCCTTGTGAGTATTCTTGTGGAAAGAATAAACTTGAGTGATCTAGGTGATAGGTGTTTCAAGAGTGCGGTGCTCTTGAGGTGTTGAAGAATTTGGTGTTCTTCAAGGTTGAAGATTGTGGTGATCTTCACAAGGTGCCGTTGGAGATTGTGGTAATCTTCAAGAGAGATTGTGGTAATCTCAAAGATGGTGTTGTTGAAGAGTGTGGTGCTCTTCAAGGTGATGTTGTAAGGTGTTGTATTAATTTTGGTAATTAATAAAATCTTTTTTTTTTTGAAATCCATCCCTGAGATATCTTTGGGGTGGTAGAGGATTAGGCCCTAGGTGGGTTGAACCTCTATAAATCGGCGCGTGTTGTTAACTTCCCGTACCTTATTATTGTCTTGGCTTGTTTTGTTCGGAAAAGAGGGCGAAATCGAAAAGATGGAGATAATCTATTCACCCCCTCTAGATTATTGTAGCCGCTTGACTTACACTTCTTTTGTCTTTCTTCTTCCTCGGCGATAGATGACTTCTCTCCTTCTTCTTCTTATCTTTGTCATGTGGTTAACTTCCCACAATGTTGGGATATCATTGTCTACACAACATAGATGAACTGCTTTGTTAATTTATCGTAATCTCTTGTAATTCCTGTATAGTGCTGTCTGATAGCACCATTTGGATAGCTTGGCTTTTAGGAAAGACATTCTTCTAGCCACTGTATCCAAATCAACTGCATCCTTGTATTCCCTGATAAGCATTTCTCTCCAGGGACTCGGGATCTTTGCAAAGAATAGATGTGAAGCTTTTTTTATCTCCAATCTTAGACTTCCACCGGTATTCAGTGAACAAATTGATATATTCGTCAATGTGACAAATATCGTGCAACTCGAGGTCAGTAGAGGCTTGTTTATATCATTTTTTTTCTTCTTCTAATCCCTCAAAGTAGCCTAGGCCGATAAAATGGATTTTAAATAATTTTGCCATATCATCTACAATTCCTTTTAATGATTCTCCAGCTGTGACTGATCTTTTCATATGTGCTTCAGTCATATCCCATGCAATCCTTACGGATCATTCAAGACTCATTTCTAGAAGTAAAATGAATCCTTCTTTCGTAAGATCGAGGGTACCTGCTGCAATCCTCATCGCTGATGCCCGTTCATCAATAAGGACTTCTTGATTTTTGAAATCTGGGATATCCATATTTAGCATCAATCCATATGGATATATCGGATCTAGATGCGATCTTCCATAAGGCGTCTGATAAACATTTGGCCTTCTAGAAGGTACTCGAGTTCCTATAAGGGGTGGTCGAGCTCCTGTTCTGAAAGTGGTTCACTTCCTCGCGTGGTAAAATCTCCAACGTGATACATTCTCTCGCCCCGGATTCCATGATTTGAACCCGCACTTTCTTCAACGTTGGGATTTACTAGTGGCGGTGGTGGAATTGGTCTACCTTGTGGGTCATAGGTGACCAAAGCTGATCCATCTCCTGCGTTCATCTTTAAATCTACAATACCTAATCCCGCGAAGGATTCTGCCAGGTTATGTAGATCTTTAAGATTTATCTTCTCCATATCCATCCTTTTAGTTTATGATGGATTTTCCTTTGATGATAACAATGAGCTTTTCATCGTCCGTCATTTTTCGTACCATTTTGGTTGGTTTCCCTTTTTGTTGTAAATAGGGTACTGTCTCGAAATTGATACGTTTCTTTCCTCTAGAAGAACTCGGTCTGTCCTCCAAGCTCTTTACTCGTTTTTGAATATCATGAAGGATTTCAAGAGTTTCCTTCTGATATTTCACCATCGTCTCCATCTGGTTTTGGATCTGATGAACTTGTGTAGGTAAATGAATATGGCGGTTGCCATAATTCTCGACCGCCTCTTCGGACTTCCTAATATCTTTTGAGATCTTAGATGTGTCCGAAAGTATCTCGTTCCACTATGGTACTCCATCGGAATCATTATTCGATGGGCATTTTCATAGACTTCTTCTTGACGATTCATCGGATCGACATATATTATCCAGTTTCTCAGAAAGAAACTTAGATAATATGCGGCTTTCTTTTGCGGTGTCTTAAGGTTTCCCTATCGGCTCCTGCGCTATCTTGGTGATCTTGTGTATACATCGTCAAAATTTGACGATAGGTCCTATAAGGTGTACATCTTGGACAATTGTCCAGATCCACATTCTCGGAGTAATTTCTCCTCACCAATTGTTAATTACATAAATATAATAAATTTAACTAAAAGTTTTTAATAAACTTAGGCTCGATACCATTTTTTACGGCCCTTAAAACCTTTAAAAATCATAGTTTGCCTTCAACCTTGTATAAAGGGCATTTTGGGGTTAAAACAAATAAAAGGGCTATATTTGAACATTTCTAATAAGTAGGGCTAGTTTTTTATACATGGGACTTAAAATAAGGCTATTCTTAATATTTCCCCATGAGTTTAAATCCTATTTTTCTTTAGACCTGTTTTTTCCCAGGTATATATTATCAGAGTTCTATGAATTTGTATATTGATCGATCTCATGTGTTTTTCAGCTTACTATTTTTCCATGACTAAAATATTGGTATGTATTATTGAAATATTTTTTTCCCATCATGTATTTAATTGATGTAAACTAAGGGGAGCGTAAATTTAGGTAAATTTGCACCGGAAAGCGTAAATTTAGGTAAAATTGCATAGGAAAGCGTAAAAGGCTGATATTGACTTAAAAATGTGAGTATTTTTGTCATAAGCCCAAAAAGCAATCTGTTGTGACAACATTTAGTTGTCGCAAATACTGTCGTCACAGAATCATCTATTTCTTGTAGTGGCTCATGACGAAGCGACGCGACCCGACCCGAAGTACATCTGATTTATTCACTGAAATAAAATGAAATTACTTTTTCTAGTAATTTATTTTGAGATGAATCAGAATAATATATAGAATTAGATATACTTCTATTACCTTTAATATTCCAATTCCGGATAGTAACCAAGATCAGGTAATCTCATTGAAGTCTATATTTTTCTTCTTTATTAATCAAAGGATAATCAAACGGCCTATAAACGTTAATCATGGGTCGAGTCCATGAGAAACTCGATCGAGAGTGAGATCCAATTATTTCGTTCTGTGCTGGGCCTATTAGGCCCATATATAAGCTTTAGGGCCGAATTTAAATTATTACATAATAATAAACCTAATTAACCTTTATCCCAAAATTCAACCATAAATAAATTTAAGTAGGGAATGAATAAATTTAATATTTATCTGATATAATTCATATGAGTCAAATTAATTTCAACCCAAGATGAGTACTCAACAATATTTCCTACTTTTCAACCCAAAAATTCAACCATATTTAATTTTCAGCCCAATAAAAATAACTAATTATTCACTTGCAAACCCTAGAAGGTTACTTCCCACCAACCCTTCCAACATCCTCTTATATATATACACGAAACATATCAAATTTCTGTGTCTGAAATTCAAGACAGACAAGTAACAACAAAACACAAAAAAATGAATGTCACAAAAACATGTAAGGAATTTGAAGCGAAAACGAAAAAAGCTGAATCAGACAGGCAAAGCGAACTGAAAGCTTTCGACGATTCAAAAGCAGGAGTAAAAGGACTTGTCGATGCGGGCATTAAAAGATCCCAAGCTTTTTCGTCGACGAAAACGATAAGCCAATATCTTCTGATGATGATGGCAATAATAATAATAATTATAATAATTCCAGGTTTAGCTTTCCAATCATCGACGTAAAAGGAATAAACGACGTCGCATCGCGCTCTGAGATTATCGGGAAAGTTAAAACGGCGTCGGAGGAATGGGGTTTCTTTCAGATAATTAACCATGAAATGCCTGTAAGTGTGATGAATGAAATGATCGAAAGGGTTCGTGAATTTAACGAACAGGACGCAGAGGTGAAGAAGAAATACTACACGCGTGATCCTTCTAGAAGGTTCCAGTTCAAAAGCAATTTCAATCTTTATACAGCGCCGGCCGCGGCGTGGAGGGATTCTGTTACTTGTGTCATGGCTCCTAATCCACCTGATCCACAAGAATTCCCAGATGTACTCAGGTACGTGTTAGATTTATTTTTGGGATAATTATAAAAGAGCAATTCTCTTCGAGACGGTCTCACGGATCTATTAAATATTAAATATTAAAGTTTTGAAATTTTATTTTTTTATAGGTATATTTTATTTTTAAATATTAATTTTTAGTATTAAATATTTATTTTTTATTGATTTACCCCCAAAAAATTTTATTTAATATTTCGGGTCTAGCTCCGCCCCTTTGCTCCTAAGTTTTCCGTATTGAGAACATGAACCATGAAAATAAATTTAAAAATAATAATGAACCATGAAGAAACAAAAATAAACCCTAAAAACATGAACCATGAAGAATAAACCCGAAAAACAAAAATAAACCCAAAAATAAAAAATAAATTCTAAATAAAAACTAAAAATCCGAAAAACCCAAATCAATTAAAAATAAACCCAATAAACAAATATAAACCCTAAGAAAAATAAAATCTGAAAAAAACTTTTAAAACTTTGTCTAAGGGCTCCGTCTCACGGATCTAAATCCGTGAGACCATCTCACGCAAGTTTTTGCCTTTACAAAAAAAAACCTCTCAGATTTGGACGCTAATTACAAAAAGCCAAGAGCTGAGGTTGTTAAGAATTACAAAAATCCCCTCGAGGCTTGATTGTATCTTAAATTTTAAATATAATTGTAATATCTTTCTATAAATGTAAGGGTTGCTATTGAAATATTTTTTGCATATGGAGAAAAATTTAATATACATCAAACTTTAAGGGGATTTTTGTAATTTTTAAATACACTTTGTTTTATGTTTTTGGTAATTAGCTCGAACTTCAAGAATTTATGTATTATCCCTTTATTGTGTAATATTTAGATATTAAAAATTATAATATATCGAAAATAGTACTCCACGATTAAGCGTTTCTAATTAGAAGTGTGTTTGGTGAAAACAGATGAATAAAAATTAAATAGGATGGATTCATAATGGGATATTTTTTAAAATAAATTCCGAGCTTTCCAAATTCATTTACGGGGAATGGAGACCAGTTGGGTTTGGACCCACCTTATAGCTGTTTCTGCATAATCACAACTTTATCTATCTATAGTTAATTTGTTTAGTACCCACTTTCACTGATTGATATGATTTACTCTTAAATTGAGATAAGATATATAATTTTCTACTATCTTTAACGTACTATGATTCGTTTCAACAAAAGTGGTTTATTTTAGTTAATAAATAGTTATTATTTTATTTTATTAACGATTTATTTATTTGATTTCACTTTCTTTACTTATTATTTGAAACTATCCTAATATTTTTGTAGCCCAATAAGAAACTAAACTTTCATCTTATTTTTATCATCATGTGGAGCACAATTTTACAACATCACAATTAAAACATCAAAAGTAGTTTCTTTTTAAAAATTCTTTAGTAAATTTACAAATTAGACTTTTATCATAATAATATTCTGCATCTTATAATTATTGTGAATTTTCTATTACTTAATGATGACTCACAAGATCACGACAGAACCATCAGATTTACTTCATTAATTATCAGGTCCTTATATTTCGACCTTCATAATTTAATTTTTATCCAGTAATGTTATGCTAAATTATAATCGTTTCTCATTATATATTATTGTTTACTTGTCGCTTTTTATTTGAAAAGTTATGCAAATACGATGCGCATGAAAAATATCTATATCAGTATGACGTATAACCATATTTACATTCCGACAAAAACGTGTAAAAAAAACGTTTTAAAATGTATAATTCAATTGGCTAAACTATTCTCCTAACTATAGTGGACTAGCAATAATATTAGTCCCGTAAATATCTTAGGCAATACTTTTGGTCCCCTAAGATTTTAATTCGGTGCAATTATGATTCGATGGGTTCTAATTTTGTGCAATTTTTGTCCTAAAAATTTTGATTTTGTGTGATTTGTTCCTGACTGAATGTTTCAATATTCTATTCATTCCTAAAATACTTTTACCCTTTAGCCAAAATTCCCAAAACACCAATGACGGATGAAAATGAGAAGATTGAAATTGCTATTTTACTAAAGGGTAAAGTCATCAAGGACCAAAAATTATTACGTCAAGAATTTACAGAACTACGATTGTCAACCTTAGAATCAAATTAAAATGAGCACGGTCTCGACCCGTCCGGTAAAAAAGATCGAATTGGGGTGCATAATTAGAGGCCCACAATGAATCGAGCTTATTTGGCCCAAAACACAAGGCCGACACAACATTTATGTGTACTTTGATAGCTTGGACTCTAAAAATACCAGCTGATCACCAGTGGTGGAGTGTGTGTGGGGTTGGGGGGGAACTTGGGTCCTGCCCCTATTTATTTGAAAAAATAGTTTACACTAAGAATTTTTTGGAAAAAAATATGCTTAAAATTTATATGTAGTTTTTTTATCCTCTCACCTCGTTTTTGTGTATTATCCCATCCTAATATTATTTCTGGCTATGCCATTGCCGTCACTATTTGACCCGATCTGGGGGGAACTTGGGTCCCGCCTATTTATTTGAAAAATAGTTTACACTAAGAATTTTTGAAAAAAATACTTAAAATTTATATGTAGTTTTTTTATCCTAGCTCACCTCGTTTTTGTGTATTATCCCATCCTAATATTATTTACGGCTATGCCATTGCCGTCCACTATTTGACCCGATCCGGACTGTCCGATTTTCCCTTGCCCGACGAAATGGCAATGGCCCGACCCTATTGACAGGTGTAGCCAATCTCTAAGAATTATATACAGGATTAAAATTACAATTAACCCTTTTCAATTGACCCTAATTAAACTTCTATGACAAAACTTGGGTTAGACCGCCTAACGGATTTTCCGTTAGGCGGCCCAACCCGACCCATTTTATTGTAATTTCATGTACCAGTGACATTTTTGTAATATTTTAGGCGGTGTCATAGGATCTCCTGACCGGTGGAGTTTTTTTGTAATATTAGGCGATGCTAAAAGTATTAGTTGTTCTCCTAAAAATATTATCGTACATCCGAAAAGTATTAGTAGTATAACTGAAAAATATTAGTAGTATAACTAAAAAAATATTAGTAATCCTCTTGAACAATATTTTTAGTAGCGCCCTCATGAAAAATATTGATTTTCCTTTCAAAGTATTAGTAATCCACCTAAAATATATTAATTGTCCCCTGTGAAAAGTATTAGACAAAGTGACATACTATTATACAATCCTTAAAAACATTATTTTTTCCTATGAAAAGTATTAACAATCCATTTGAAAAGTATTAGTAATCCCCGGAAAAGTATTAGCAACCCTTGAGCGATTTTTTAAGTAATTCTCATGAAAATTATTGATCCCCAAAAAAAAAAAAAAGTATTAGTAATCTCCTAAAATGTATTAATAATCTTATTGAAAAGTACAAAAAAATTATTAAAGGTATTTTAGTATTTTTCCTAAAAGAATTAGTAGTCATACCAAAAAGTATTAGTAGCCATTCTAAAAATATTTGCAATGGCCAACAGATGTTGTCGTGGTGTTAGTGGTTGTCACTTGTGCGGGTCAATGGATAGATTGACCACAGGCCGATATTTGGATCCGTCTAATAGTTTAGATCCGTTAGATAGTCGACACGAGACTTATAACCCAACTTCTATTCCTCATTCCCTTCAAATATAAGAGACATTTTTGAAAGAAAAAAAAAAAAGCCAAAAAATAACCTCCCGGATTTTATTTTTGATACAAAATCAAACATATCTTTTTCCTATCTAAGTCAGATTAAACTTTTTATGCTCTCCATGCAGAGACATCACCTTTGAGTACTCAAAGTATGTCATGAAAGTAGGCCATACGGTATACGAATTGTTGTCCGAGGCATTGGGCCTTAATCCCAGTTACCTTAAAGACATTGGTTGTGCTGAGACAATGCTATTGGCAAGCCATTATCATCCGCCGTGTCCCGAGCCCGAACTCACCTTTGGCAATAGAACTCATGTTGATATTGGCTTGCTTACTATTCTCTTACAAGACCAAACTGGTGGCTTTCAGGTGCTACACCAGAATGACTGGGTTAATGTCCCTCCCTTGGTTGGAGGTCTTGTTATAAATGTTGGAGAATTTGTGCAGGCAAGTTTTAATTTTCATGCATTCATATATTGATTTTCAAATTTGTATTCGTTGTTGCCATATAGTAGGCTAAAGTGCAAAAAATACCCTCTAACTATTGCGTGGTGGCAAAAAAAGGACATCAACTTATTCAACTTGCAATTTGAGACAATAATTTTTATAAAATGGCAAATTGAGAACTAAATTGGCTGGTGATTTCAATTTTTCCCTGAATAACGGATCGACATATGACATGGAAAATTCACTTTATCCCGAACCTAATAACGGATTTGGACATATGACATGGAAAATTCACCATGATTTGGATAAAAAAGAAGCGAAAATAAAACTACCTATCCTTTCAAAAAAATCGATCCCCAAATAAGCTGGAGGAAAACCCAAAAATCATGTGATAGAAGTTATGTGAAGCTCTTTAGAATCTTATGTGGAGATGTTTCCATTCTTGCCTTGAACTTTTTTATTTTTTTGGTTTTCTCCAATTTATTTGGGGCTCGATTTTATTTATGCTTCTTTTTTAAACCAAGTCATGGTGAATTTACTATGTCATATGTTCAATCAAAGAATTGAGACCAAAATAAATGAAATCCACAAATTGAGAATTGATTTCGGAAAAATTTAAACCGCCAACCAATTTACTCCTCAATCGGGCATTTTTATTATAATTATTGTCTTAAATTGCAAGTTGAATAAGTTATTGTCTTAAATTTTTGGGGCCCTAAGCACCGGCTTGTTGGGCGTGCCCTCAAGTCCGGGCCTGCATGCAATTAAAATAATTAAAAAAAAAAAGAACTCTTCAAAGTCTTTTTCCGCCGAAAATTGAAAAATCAGCTACAAAATCCGACATGCTTATCACATTTCCAGCGGCCTATTTTGTCAATTTCTAGCGAATAAAATAGTCAAGGTGCGTGTAATCTTTCCTTTTTTTTTTTTTTTTTTTTAGTTTTTAGTTGCAACATGTTTTTTGCAAAACGCAATTCTTAGAAAATCAATTTTACTACCCCATGACTAATTTTTCACATTTTTTTCATGTGTTATATGAAACTTTTCATTGGAACCTAATTAACTGAAATGGTTTGCATTATTTTCATGAAAAGTTATTATTTTTTTTTTTTTTGCAGCTTATTACCAATGATAAGTTTAAAGGTGTTCTGCACAGAGCACTGGTGTTTAAGGAGGTTCCAAGGATTTCTGTTGCTGCCTTCTTGAAACCACATAGTAAAGATATTGGTGATAATGCTCGAGTTTATGGACCTATCAAGGGTTTAATAACAGAAGAAGAGCCTCCTCTCTACAGGGATACAACATATAAAGAATATGAAACCTTTTACTTGAGCAAAAGTGGAGATGGGAAACCTAAGTTGCCATATTTCAGGTTGTCTTAAATAATAATTTCTGAAAGTTAGTACATCTTGGTTTGCAATCTTAAATATTGCGACAAATAATTAATAGCAAGTCGATCGTGTAAAATTGCTAACATTTGGCATGTACTCTTGTCACAAATTTATTACTTCTATTTTCTTTTTGAAATATTTCATAGTAGGTTATGTTCCGTTTTCATCTTATATTATAGTAGTCTTAATTTAAGACATGTCAATTCCGTTGTTTTCACATTATGTAGTGGCCATGCATGAGGAATTTATGAAAATGTACGTGAAAGTGCAGTATAATAATATAGACTAAGTACGATGGGAGTATGTTATTTTAAGGTACTAGTAATTAGATATTGAAGTAAAATAAAATATAATGTTTTCACCTTTCACATTAATTCTCATTATTATTGTATTTTAGTTGTTAATTTTCCTTATTTACAAAAACATTGTAGTCATTCCTGGAAAAAACAATTGTAGTAATCCTTTTAGCATGATATTCACTTGTAAAAGCATAATCAACGTATATATGTCCTCATTAATATTATTGCATGATAATTTAAATTAATTGAATAAGCACTCAAAAACATTTGAAGACAATAAATGTAAAAAAATTAGCATAATAGTATTTAAGAAATAGAGATATATAATTTTAAACCTTAAGTAAAATTTCACGCTTATATTATTGGCGTCGTCTGTGGGAATTAATCAACAAAAGCACACAAGGATGCAAACCAGATCTCAAGTACGTGAAGCCGGATCTGAAGTTGTTGGCTGCAGGACCAGAGATCAACAAGAGGAAAGGCCATCAAGAAGGTAGGAGACCAGCTACCTCTCCACCGGAAGGGCGTCTCCTCCTTCGCAAGAAGAAATAGCGCTACCACCTCCATCCGGAGATCTCCGCCCATTGAAGAAATTTCCCTGACCAAGGAAACTCTTCGAATTCTATTAGAAGAAGCTGCATAGAATGCCCTGAGGCATCAAGGAATGGCCGGAGCCACATGAGTACCGACCCGAGCTCAGCCCGCCCCTAAAGACGACCCTGACCTGGAAGGACATGGAAGAAGAGATGAAGGATGCAGCGAGAATCGTGAAGTGCTGCCACTAGCTGAAGAATCCCAAGCTGCTAGTTATGGGGTGAGGAATTAACAAGAAGAACTATCACATTGAAGACTGGAGGCCAGTCTCCCTTCTCTGGGAGGGGCGCCGCCTCCGCCACAACTAAAGAGGGCGCCACCCCATCTTCCTAGGGGGCTCCGCTTGCTGAAGAAGTTCAGTTGACGCGAAGATCCCTCCAGGCCCTACTCGAAGAAGCTGCCCCAGTTGCTTCGAGGAATCATGTTGCGACGGAAGCCGCGGGGAGATATCCCTCAAACTCCTCCCGAAGTTGAAGACCTCAGCTTTGGGGAAAAAAATTAAAATAAATAAAGCGATTGGTGAAAAGCAAAGAGATAAGCACGCTCCCTTTGGAAGAGAAGCTGGGAATGGAGCTCAACATTCCTAAGTCCACACTCACAACCTGTAGGGAGGAAGTTCACTAGCCCCTGCCATCCTGGCCAAGCCTCCAGGAATATGATGAGACCAGAGGTCCCCCAAGAGCACTTAGACAAATTCTATGCGAAGGCGGATATCTACAACGTGATAGACATTTCCTATTATTAAGCGTTATGGACAACTTTGACCAAGCGTTCTAACTTGGTTCGATTAGCTTCCTTGGACCAATCACTGGATGGACAAGCTCACTATTAATTTTTCACGTCAATTCCCCTTCAGGAGACCATGGCTCATCTTTTTCAAATAACACAATGGAGGGGGGGTTACTGCAAGATTACATGAAATGAGTCGTGGAAGCCACCGGCTCCAAGGTGGGGAACACCAAGCAAGAAGGCAAACCACTGAGAAGACATGAGTGTTTGATAAATGTTTTTATCATGATTTTGATGATTTTGTTTTAAAGAGATTTTACACCAAAATAATGTTTGAAAATGTTGTCCAAATACTCCCGATTATTTTAAAATATTTTTACTAATTTTTCGGAGTATTACTTGAAGGTTATTTTCGATAAAAATTGGACAACACTTCCATTTCGCGTTGGATCGGTCGCCCTATAAGGCAACCCGTGCACAAGATATGTTTTGAAATAGAAAACGCAGCGAAAATAAAATGGAGGAGGTCGACCGATTGACACAGGTGTCGGCCGGTGGCGTCAATCGTCGCCCGCCGGAAGAGAGTGGTTTATGACAGAACTCCCGACCTCTGTTTGATGAGCTCGACCAGTTCAACACGGGTCGACCTGTCGGACCCCCATCGACCTGGCCGCCCTATGTAAAATTAAGGGTTTTATTTTCAACGGCTATTTCTCGCGTGATCGGTCGCCCTATTGTTTGATAGCAAAATTCTGATCGTTGTACAAGAGACCAACTTTCCTTAAATTGTGGGATTTATTTCTAACAGCTATATTTTTTATTTTAATTGTACTTTTATCAGTAGATTTTCAATCCCCAAGAGGAGCCTATACATGATCAATCATCTCCTATAATTAGATGAAGATTTGAAGCAACAAAACAAGAGAAACAGTACAACACAATAAGATACATTCAAGCAAATTCTTTTATTCTTCAATTTCAATATTCTTGTTGTAATAGCCTAAGGTCTTACACTTTCACATCTTGAGGTCTAGGCTTTATTTCTTGATTACACTTGCACTCAAAATTGTATTATTCATTATCGAGTTGTAATCTTGAATTTGTGGTCATCATTCAACACAAGATATCCTTGTGAGTGTTCTTGTGGTAAGAACACACTTGGATGATCTAGGTGATAGGTGCAAGAAGATTGTGGAAATCTTCTTATTGAAGAGTGTGGTGCTCTTTGAGGTGTTGAAGAATTTGGTGTTCTTCAAGGTTGAAGATTGTGGTAATCTTCACAAGGTGCCGTTGAAGGAAGATTGTGGTAATCTTCAAGGGAGATTGTGGTAATCTCCAAGGTGGTGTTGAAGAAGAGTGTGGTGCTCTTCAAGGTGATGTTGTAAGGTGGTGTTGTATTAATTTTGGTAATTAATAAAGTCTTTTTTCCTTTTGAAATCCATCCCGGATATACTGGGGTGGTAGAGGATTAGGCCCTAGGTGGGTTGAACCTCTTTAAATCGACACGTGTTATTTACTTCCCGTGTCTTTATTCTTATCTAGCTTGTTTGATTCGAAAAGAGGGTATAATTGAGAAAATGGAGATAATCTATTCACCTCCCCTCTAGATTATCGTAGCCGCTTGGACTTACAATGAGGACAGTCCCCCTCTTTCCAGATGGGCGCCATTCAACAACTCGGAGAGCTCAAGGGGGTGCCATTTCTGGCTGAATGGGGATCTCTTCCCGCTCAACGGGCGCCTTGTCAGGCTTAAAGGGCGCTTTTCCCCAAGCTCCTTCTCCTGAAGGGGTCGTTGGACCCAGGATGCTCTCCATTCAATGAAGCTACCTGAATGCTCTAAGACATCAATATGCTCTCCAAGCCGCCCAAGGATATCCCCGAGCTCGCCAAAATACAAGAAGACCCTCGTAAGGGCACCCTACCATTACGAGGCCACATCGACAATCGCATAAAGAATGACCCTCATTCGACTAGTATGGAAGATAGGAACAATTAACTGGAAAGCAACCAGATACTGAAGAAGCCATCATATTAACGAAGAACAAACAAGCCTTGTAGTCCAGCCTAATGTCCACAAACTCCCCCCGGCACTCAGGATGGGGAGTCAAAAGCCATCCAGAGTAGTCAAGCCACCTCTAGAACAAACAACCCCTTATGGAAGAGTAGAACCCCCCAAACGACCTATCGACAAACCATCCTCAACTGAAGAAAGCTCCGTAAAATATCCATTCATTGGATATAGCCCCTGAGGATACTCACTGAGGACACTTAGGAAAGTCACACACACTCTAGAGCCCCAAGCCTCCGAGGAAGTGGAAACACAATTCATTCAATCTGTCTCTGAAACTACTCCTAGAGACGTCATGACTTTATATCTCCTAAAGACTAGTGAAGAAACAGATTTCCATTGAACACACTATCCTCCGACTAAAATCATATCACGAGAGACTCACATATTATCTTTTTCGAGTCCAAAAATAGAGAACATGGTGTACGCTTCCAACATACTATGAAGAGTGCAATAAAGCCAACACGTACGCCACTCCCAGGTAGACGACACTGAATTTAAATGGAGAGAAAATAGTGCCAACAAAGCTCGAAACACAAAACAATTGAGGATAACAACACCGCCGAAGGTTACGTTGCCACATTGAAGATAAACAAGTTCCCCCGACCCATCGCGAGGGGCCGCACCACCCAGCGACCCACAGATATCTCTAGCTCTCAAGTGCAAATGCCATCTCCTGTGCACTCAAAGGGCCTCATTCATTGCGAACACGACCACAAATAATAACCATCTATGCGTTCCCTCAAGAAAAAAATCCTCTCCTATTAAAACCATGGAAGGATAATTCTCCTCATGGGGATCCTCTCAATGTTATCTAAAAATCCTCATCGACTAAGACTCCAAAGATGAGGTCTCTTTATAGGGATTCTCTCGATGTTATTGGAAAAAATCTCTCCAAATGCTAAGACCTAGAGAGAAGGGGTCTCCTCACGGAGATTCTCTTGATGTTATCGAAAAATTCCTCTCCAGTTAAGACCCTGGATGGGAGGGGTATCCTCAAGGGGATCCTCTCGATATTATTGGAGAACCCTCGCCGGCCAAGACCCCAGAGGGGAAGGATCTCCTAACAATGATTTGTTATCGTAAAACCCTCTTTGGCTAAGTCCCCAGATGGGAGGGGTCTCCTCATCGGGGGTCCTCTCGATTTTATTGGAAAACTATCTTCAGCTAAGACCCCGGAGGGGTATCCTTATAGGGATGCTCTCAATATTTTCAGAAAAACCCTCTTTGGCTAAGACCCCAGAGATGAGGGGTCTCCTCATAGGTATTCTCTCGATGTGATCGGAAAACTCTCTCCGACTAAGACCCCGGAGGGGAGGGGTCTCCTCATAAGAATCTTGTTGATGTTGTCGAAAAACCCTCTCAGGCTAAGACCCCGAGAGAGATGAGGGGTTTCTGTTCGCCTATTTTCTTAGCTTCACCGCAAGTGTACAGATCAGTTTATAGAATAGGGTTTGCAAGGTCGAATCCACAGGGATTAATAAATTAATGTACTAAGTATTGAATTATAATAGTCCTATTTTTATCTAAACAATCGAACTGTGATGGATTGGTTTTTTTAATACTAAAGCGAAATTAATCCTAAATTAACAAAGCAAAGAGCAATTAAAATATCAAGTATGGATGGATGGATTCATGGGTTATGGTTTCAATTAATATCCCACTTTTATGCTCAGGTTAAACAAACCAAGGTTTAACATATTCTTCTCTATAGACCAATCACCAAAGTAATTTACCCTCTCTCGAGATGTATGTAAAAGCGTTGATTGTAATATCTATGCTAGCATCTCTACCCAACATGAGATACCTAACTCCCAAAAGTTCAAAAGATTATAAGATCTCACAAATATTCACAGACTTCTCAATCATGCAATCTATTTGTGTCAAGTACTCAAGATCTCATATTGAAACTCATCGGTTAGAATTATGAATCAATATATCAAATAAGTTTAGATCAAAGGCCTTTTGATAAAACAAGAATTAAAGCAAAGTACTTGAATAGAGAAAGAAAACATTAACTTCAATTATCCTTAATCGTCACATAAAATTGTTTATTAATCTACTCCCAAACCCGGAATCACAATATGTTTAGCCGGACATTGAAGATAAACACTTCATAGACAAATTATTCATAATCAAAATCTAACTAATTGAAATAACGATACGATGGAATGAGTGACTCGGGGATGATGACGATCTCTCGATCTATCTTTAATCCTCGAAGGTGTGGTTGCGGTCTTGATCGATCTCTCAAAGTTTCGGTGGAAAACTGCTCTTTTCTCTGGTTTCTAGGGTAAAAATCAGCGTCCCTTGCTTGTGGCTGCCCGGTCTATTTGTAATTCGTTCGGGTCGAAATCTAGTTGAAATCGGATGAACCTCTTTTTCCCAGCGAAATGGCACCTGGCCGTGCCCCTTAGCCGCCCGTCTTTGGGTGCCGAACAACTTGTCAAATTTTCTCGGAGGAGCACGGGTGTACCCATATGGCACGGGCTGCCCGTGCTATAGGCCGAACTCGGGTCTTCATGTCCTGGTTGAGCACGGCCGTGCTAAAGGAGCACGCCCGCCCGTGCTCACCGGAACAACAAACACTTGGCCATTTTCTTCCGTTTCTTGCCTTGGTTCGTCCAACTTCTTCTTGATTCGACTCCAAACTTCATCTCTCATGTCAAGTATTGGCGGTTGCCATGCCCGAATTGTTGCCAAAATTGCTACAAATATATATAAACTCCTACAAAACGAGCAAAGCGTAATCCTTTTCCACAAAACAAGAATAAAACCCTATTTACTCATATAATGCATGCATATCCCCATATTCTAGCCAATATTAAGCCCAAAATACATGCAAAATACAAGTCAATCGGTTTCCTCATGGGGGTCCTAGCTTCCTGCCTCCGACTAAGACCCTGGAGGGAAGGGGCCTCCTCATGGGGGTCCCATAAATTTCTTCCTCGCCAAGAATGTGCAATAAAAAGACAAAAATGCTAACACATGTGGGGAAGAGATCAAAGCGCAAAAATAAAAACTTGGGGAAAGCTGCGGAAGAGCACCCCTACAGACTCGGAAGGATGCCCCCATGAGCTCCGGAAAGATGCCCCGGCTCCTGAAGGGCACCTCCTCTGCCTGGCTCGGGTAGGTGCCCCCTCCGAGCTATGGAAGGGACCCTCCAAACTTTGGAAAGGTGCCCCTCAAGCTAAAAAGAGCGCCCTCGATGAGCCGCAGAACGACATCCCCTAGCACCAATCACAAGTGTTTCTGGCCATTCCAGAAGAATAAAGGCTTCCCTCTAAAGGAAAGGATCCATCTCTACACAAAGTGTGAACAAGTCTCAATCAACAAGAAATCATATACAATATATACAAGTAAAGCGAAAAAACAATACAAATAAGTAAAGCAAGATGGAGTCTCAAGAAATCCCTAACATTCGAAGACTCTGAACAACCCTTTGGATCTATAAACTTCCTAAGCATCTCCTTATAGGCGGTGGGAGTGCCTCGGGACGACATGGCCTCGAGACCCATTCATGACGAAGCTCCCAACTCACTTTGTTCCTCAAATAGAAGAAGGCATATTTCCACAACTCACTGCAGAGAAAGCCCGTAAGGAACTTGCAATGGGGAGAGGAAGAAGTGGAAGAAAGCATTGCGAGAAGACTTCGGCATAAAACAAGGAGTGTAACCCATCCACAGTCGGAGACTTATCTAACCTCCATATAGCACACTCATATCCCCGGAGGCATGCGTAAGCTTGAGGAACTATATGTACAACACATGCTCCCATGGATCTAAGGATCATAACAAGGAAATTATCCAGGAGGAAGAACAAATTCAATGAAGAAACTATATAGATACACCGTGATGAAGCCCTCGCGAAGATGATTAAGTCTATTGCCTAAGCCCGGGGCTAATATCACAAATGACAAAGGAAGCTCTAGCCGCTCCTTCAACCTACAAAGACAAAGATACGAAACTCTCGTAACCAACTCTTAGGGACAAGTGCTCGATACTCAGGAGAATGCCTATACAAAGAGATTGAAATCCACGACAGATGGGGAAATATAATAATGGAACTCAAGACCAAAAAACCAACAGTGTAACTCCGGCTCCCGAGTGGAAATGAAAAAGGACCAAATCTGAAATTCGGCCCAAAATATAGGAAACCTCCGGGAAAGACAAAGAAAAACACAAGGAATGATGGACCGGACGGACTCGGGACGCCCCCAAAAATGCGCACTAATATGGTTGGAAATAACTTGGGGTGACTTATCCTCCTCATGGGCTAAATTATTAGAAATCGAATGTTGGCCTAATACCACACATTGGGAGAAGATTTGTTTTCTTGAAAAAAATGAAACAAATGATTATTTACACGCAAATTGGAAGGGGCAACGTGAACGCCCATTATGGATAATGGGATAATGAATGATCTCATTCTTTTCAAAGATTATTATCCTTATCTAAGTCATACCATTTGTTATTACCATTATTTGAAAAGTCTACCACATAAGCCCATTTGGGAGGCGCCCGAGTGCCCTCTCTCGACTCTCGGGCTCTCATCTCGACTCCCATCACTCTTATCACTTGATTTACTCCACTACTCTCTACAACTCTCCATAAACACTCTCAATAAATTCTCAATAAAATTTCACTAAGTGTTCTACCAAGCAAGAGAATTGAAAGACGTGGTCAAAGTTGAACTCCTCATAAAATAAACTCTTTTCGGCTAAGACCCCGGACGGGGAAGGGTCTCCTCACGAGGATCTACTCGATGATATCGATGTTAAACCCTCTCCAGGCTAAGACCCCAGGAGAAGGGTCCTCCTAAATTTCTATGGAATCTCAAGACAAGCCGGACACAATACTAGTTTAGCTCCCACATTGCTTCATACCTCCGCAACACCGAGTTGGGGGCCTTATGTTGGGGAAAAAATAACATTTAATAATTAGTATATAATTCAATTTATATATTTACTTAATATTAAATGTCAATGGGCTATTAATGGAATAATGTTCGCTTATTTTTAGCTTCACCGCAAAGTGTACGGTAATGTTTATAGAATAGGGTTAGCAAGGTCTAATCCGAAGAGACTAATAAATTAATGTACTAAGTATTGGGATTGTAATAGTCTTATTTTTATCTAGACGATCGAAATTGAGTGATTTGATTTTGTAAAACTAAAACAAGAATTTATCCTTAAAAGACAAAGTAAAAGTTGATTGAAATATCAAGGAGATGAATGGATTCCAGGGTTATGGTTTCGATTAATATCTTCTTTTATTATCGATTAATCACAACCAAAGTTATTATTATTCTTCCCTATAAGACAATCACGAAAAGTATTTTACCCTCTCTCTCGAGATGCATGTAAAAACATTGATTGGATTATCTATACTAAAGATCTCTACTCAACATAAGATATTCAACTCCCAAAGCACAAAAGATTTTAAATATCCTCACAAATATTCACAGACTTCTCAATCTTGCAAATATTCATGTCAAGTACTCACATATCTAGTATTGAAACTCATCTCTCAAATTATGAATCAATACATCAAAATAAGTTAAACCAAAGGCCTTTTGATAAAACAAAAAATAAAACAAAGTACTCGAATATGGTTGAAAAACAATAACTTCAATTGCAATTAATCATTAAACAAAAGTTTCCATTAACCTAATCCCAAACCCGGGAATCACAAGATGTTTAGCCAGACATGGGAAATAAATAATTCATAGACAAATTATTCAAGTTCATATCTAACTAATCGAAAGTAAATGATACGATGGAATGAGAAAACTTAAGGATGTTGATGATCTCTCGATCTATCTTCAATCCTCAAGCGCGTGGTTGTGACCTCGATCAATCTCTCCAATCCTCCGGTAGAAGGTTGCTCTTTTCTCTGCTTTTTAGGGAAAAATCAGTGTGTCCCTGTTTGTGGCCGCTTCGTCTCTATTTATACTCCGTTTGGGTCAAAACCTAATTAGAATTTGTCAAACTCTGTTTTCCCGCACAGACGCACAGGTCGTGCGCCTAGAGCACGCCCAGACGGTGCGGGGTGTCGTAGGAAAATTCAATCGCTTAATACACGCCGCACGGCCATGCGCTCAACGCAC
This sequence comes from Rehmannia glutinosa, assembly GCA_016081115.2. Taxonomy (NCBI): domain Eukaryota; kingdom Viridiplantae; phylum Streptophyta; class Magnoliopsida; order Lamiales; family Orobanchaceae; genus Rehmannia; species Rehmannia glutinosa. Next base: position 226,434 of record JABTTQ020001711.1, on the reverse strand, counting down.
GACCAGTCCGTGTGGGGTGTCATGGGTTTAGTCTTGATTTAGATGACGCGGTCTATTTATATTTCGTTTAGGTCAAAACCTAATTAGAATCTTTCAAACTTTGTATTCCCGCACGGCCGTGCACCTAGCGCATGCCCAGCCCGTGGGTGCTTTGTAGGGAAATTCAATTGCGAAGACATGCATTGGCCATGCGCTCAACGCACGACCACCCGTGCGGGGTATTTGTTAAGTTGGTTTTATACCAATGTATTGAGTGTTTTAGACTGAGATTTTGTGTTGTTTTTCGGGTATTTTTAGTGTTGTTGGAGTCGAATTTATATAATTAATGTCGTTTGAGAGTCGGGACTAATCTTGGAAGCCGAAATTGATCAAAAATGGTGAAAAACATGTTTGGACGATTAAGATCGCATTTTAGAAGCGAAAAATGGAAAATTATCGAGTAAGACCGAGGCCCGGCTCAAAACCCCGCGCCGCGTGCGGGTCGAAAATAGTACAATGGGCATAACGTTGGTGGCGCTGCAGCTTCGAAAATGCAAGGCTGCGGCGCTTTGTGATTAGCGGCGAGATAAGCGTGCGTGTGCGGTGAAAATGGGGCGCAACACCCAAAAAATATACAGCAGGAGGCCACGTTGAGTAGCGGGCGCTACTGGCGCCATTCGCCCTTATTTGCATCGCGCGTTGAGGGACGGTGGCGGCGATTGCACGAACAACACAACAACGGACGATCCCGGCAGCGTAGCGGCGTGTGAGACGCCGCCTTGATGGTGCACATGACACGCGAAAATTGGGTTGACTTTATTACTTGGGCTTTTGACGGATTTTCGAGGGCTTTAACTTATAAATACACCTAAGAGACGTACAAACAGGGGTCGGACATTATTTTGAGCACAATACAAGACAAGATACACGAGCTAGGGTTCGGGACGGCAATTGGAGGCACTTTTGCCGGACACAGAGTGAATTCCTTATCTTTTCTTCTCGATTCTTTCTTTGCTTTTCTTTGTCGATTTTTGAGATGTATAATTATTTCTTTACGAGTTTTTGTACATCCATTATGAGCTAAACTCATTTTTCTAGGGGATTGATGTAACTTACGTTTGAACCTATGTTACGATTTCCATTTTATGAAACTCGCATGTTATTTAATCTATTTGTGCTATTTGATTTGATTGCATCTGGATTATCGATCAATAATGTAGATTGTTTGGCGTGTTTGATTTGACGCTCGAGAGAGGTAATTGAACGTCACGGCCATAAAATAGTACAACCAGGGTTTCATAGAATCGAGAGATTTGTGAATCTTTTGAAGCCTGTGATGATTATTCATTGAGCGTATTAGGGTTTAATTTATGATTTTTATAGAGATATCGAAAGCAAATTAGAACCAGAATTACTTGGCACTTTCGAGAGAGGAAGTGATAACCAAGGAATATTGGCTTATAGATTGATAACTTGTGATTAATAAACTGGATTGAAAACATAGGGGATAACTAGGTGAAATCAACCCTCTAGAATTCATCTTTTTAAAATGTTTGATTAATTCTCTGAACCAATTTACTTGCTTATTTTTAGTTTTATTTTTAGTTTAATAAATCTTCCTCTCTTTTTCGATTTCTAGATAGAATATTGCTATTTTAATTATAGTACTTAGTATAAAATTCGATAACAATCTCTCGTGGAGACGATAACCCTACTTTCAAATCCTATACTAAAATTTGACACCGTACGCTTGTGGTAAGAATTTCGCGATCAAGTTTTTGGCGCCGTTGCGGGGGATTGTTTTATCCTATTTTAAACTAATACTATTACCATGTAGTCTTAATCCTAATCTAGACTAGTATAGGAATTATAATTTCATTTTTCTCATTTGGCTTATCTATTTATGCGAGATTCCAAAGATATTAATTTGCTTCATTTTGATCCGGAGATTGAAAGGACACTTTTTAGCAAAGCGGCGACAAAGAAAGGCGAGGAGAATCGAGCAATGGCGGAAGGCGGGTACAATGAGAATAACAAAATCGGGTCGTGAATGTGCCACCACGGCTGAGGCACCGAAAAGGGCAATGCGGGATTACTTTATGCCGACCCTGAACTGCATTACTCTGGAATTGTGCGCCACCATAAATACGAATAATTTCAATTGAAACCGGGCTTCATAAGCATGGTTCAGTGAGAATCGATTTGGGGGAGTCCGGTGGATGATCCGAATACACATTTGGCCACATTCTTGGAAATTTGCGACACCATCAAGATGAATGGTGTAACTAATGAGGCCATTCGATTGAGGCTTTTCCCGTTTTCACTCCGGGGTAAGGCCAGGCGGTGGTTCTGAGGCGTTCGCCCCTAGGAGTATTACGAGTGGGATGATCGACTCAAAAATTCTTAGCAAAAGTTTTCCTCCCGAAGAAGACACTCCAATTGAAGAGCGAGATAGCCCGGTTCAACAGTTGATTTTGAGCCATTATACGAAGCTTGGGAGAGATTTAAAGATCTTGCGGAGATGCCCACACATGGCTATCGGTGACGGGAGTTCGATATTTTTACAATGGGCTTAATGGGCATACGAGGACGATACTAGATGCGGCATTAGGAGATACATTGATGGCTAAAACACCGATGAGGCCTTACTTCTTCTTGAAGAAATGGCCACAAACACTATCAATGGCCTTCCGAGAGATCAACGCCGGCCGATTCTTGCGGTGTTCTTGAGCTTCTGATACAATGTCGGCTTTGGCGGCTCAAATCTCGAGTCGACAAAGCAATTAACAATCATGAATATCGGCGGCACACCACAAAGCAAGCCGCACTCCCACCCGCCAGCCGCTCACGCAGCCGCCACTCACGAGGCCGAGCAAGCCATTATGTGAATAACCGGGATTTTAATAATAGAGGTAATTCATTACCAACTCACTAACACCGGACTTCGCAATCATGAGAATCTCTCTTATAGCAACAACAAAAACGTATTGAATCCACCTACGGGTTATCCAAACCCACCCAATTCCAATGCACTCGGAGGGAAAAGAAAAGCGATCGCTTGAGGAGATGCTCGGCTCATTCATCGTAGAGACCAGGAATCGAATGAATAGGAGTGAGGCCGCAGTTGATTGATGGTCGAATACTAAGATGAGCACAATGGAGACGCACATTAGGTCGATCGAGACACAAATGGGTCGATTGCTACTGTAGTCAATTCATTCTGACGAAGGAAAGTTCCCAAGTGATATCGAGGTTAATCAGAGAGCACTGCAATGCGATTACGTGAGAAAAGAAGCAAAAATTCAGCCCAAACCCGAAGAATCACCTATTTATGCGAAACCAGTGGAATCCAAGAAAATGATGTTGGAAGATTTTGAGACTGTCTATTTGACAGAGGAATGTAGTCTGATAGCCCGGAGTAAACTACCTCGAGAAAATGAAGGATCCAAGGAGTTTTACTATTCCTTGTACTATTGAAGGAGTTTTCTTTGAGAAACCACTTTGTGATCTTGGATCCAGTGTGAATCGATATCTCTTTCTCGATGTGACGAAGTTTGGGCTCGGGGAGGTGAAGCCGTCGAATATCACTTTGCGTTCGTTGATCGATCCATCGCTATCCGTGTGGAATCATTGAATACGTGTTGGTAAGAATTAATAAATTTGTTTTTCCTATGGATTTTGTAGTGTTGGACGCGAACGAGGACAAGAAAATACCTATCATACTTGGGCGACCATTTTTAGCTACAAAGACGGGCTTTGATCGATGTAGAAACGGGAGAGCTAACTCTGCGGGTAAATCGGGAGAAAGTTGTATTCACCATCCATCCAACCAACAGGCTAAAATTTGAATTAAATGATGGTAAGGAGATGGTTGGGAATATATCTAATGACATTGGAGGTCGGAAGTTTCTAAGGGCAATGTGGAGAACATGCCTATTGGAGCCCCAACTTGAGGATAATCGACATAGTCTGGTCAAGATAAACTTAGCGCATCTTGGGAGGTAACCTAAGCCCCTTTTTATTGCTTTCTTAGTTTTAATATAATTTAGTAGTTGTTTTTGTTTTTTTTTTCTGAATTGTTTTTGCATTTTTATGAGTAGTAAGTTGCATCACAACCCATCCCCCTTTTTTTTTGTGCAAATCCCACATATCCCACTCCATCTTCATAAAGGAGCACTCTAACACCACACACTCCATCTTCATCTCATTCACTCATTTTTTGGTAAGTTTGCAACTTCCAAACCCCACCCCATTTTCCCTATCTTGTGATTTTTGGTGTGATTGGATTGTCGTAGTGCTAGGATAATTGTTGTTGATTTGTGGATTGTGGATTGATTGATCATGCTAGACTTAGGCTTGGTGTTTATTTTTTGGGATTGAATTGAGTTATCCATTGCATTTACTATCTTTGCCCAAATTCATGCATATGAGGTCTTTGATTAAATGCCCCAATGAGCGATTTCAAATTGTTTAGTGCTATCTTGCATATCTATGCTTATCTTTTGACATGGCACTATATTTTCTACTTGGGTGCATTATGTATGTGGTTGATTTTCGATTTCTCACCCATAACCGAATTTCATGGTTCCATGAGTTTTGTTTTCTTATCTGCCTTGCTAGGTTACGAGAGATGCGAAACCAAAGAGGTCCCGGGGCAAGGGCGAAGGGGAAGAACAAGACCACACCTCGGAGGCATACAACACCCACGGGCTTGTGCGCTAGGATGCATTGTGAGCTTATACGAGACACCTCCTACACGTAGTAGTATCACATGACTTAAGGAGCCTTCGGCTCCTCGGCTACCAGGAAAGTCTTTTTCCCACCTCTCCATTGGGGACAATGTCATTTTAAGTTTAGGGGGTGCGATCTATTTTTATTCATCGAGTCGAGTCTTGAGTAAAAAAAAAACGAAAAAAGAGTCTAGAGTCGAGTCGGGTCGTTTGTAAAACGTGAAACATGACTAAGTGAATTTGTTGAATATGAGTTGAACGGTCAAAAGAGCATGTGTTTGAATGGTGATTTAATCTTCTTTTCATTAATTGCATCTATGTGCTTAACTCTGTTGATTTATTTGGGGATGATTTATGAAATTGAATGGTTCTTTTATGATCCCACCGGATGCTTTAGAACTTGTCGATCACTAGTCGAGGCGAAATCCTAGGTGAAGTAACATTAAGGAAGTGATTTAGGCCATCTTTGAACAAGCTAGAGCCTAAAATGCCTACCTTTGTACTATATTTTCCCTAGTGTCCCCCTTTGAACCTTATAAACCCGTTTCTTTGGCAACCAATCTAATACCCAGAGCCTAAATGTGAATATCCTAATTACCCATCACTCATACACACAAAGTATAGAAAAATATCGAAGGTTGAGAAGGGTATGATGAGGAGGGTATGTATTTAATTGAATGAAGTTGCCCGAGAAAAGAAAATATGAAACCCCATGTATGCAAAAGAATAAGTTTGGGGGTTAGAAAAAAAAAAAGTGATAATTGTGTGTTTGGGTAGTGTTGATTGTTGATTAAAAGTGTTGATTGTTGATTAAAAGTGAATAAGAAGGGTAGTGTTGATTGTTGATTAAAAGTGATAATTGTGTGTTTGGGTGATTTGAGCCACTTAATCCCATATTTTTCTACCTTACCCTAAGCTCACATTACAAGCTTTAAAAGTCATATTGATCCTTGTGTTACATTAGCCTACATTAGTGGAGATTAGTGTGAAAGACAAGCTTATGGAGTCCTGTAAGCTCACATTACCATATGTTTGTTGATTTTATAGAGTCTGTAATTGCTTGACGACAAGCAAACGTCTAAGTTTGGGGGTATTTGTTAAGTTGGTTTTATACCAATGTATTGAGTGTTTTAGACTGAGATTTTGTGTTGTTTTTTCGGTATTTCTAGTGTCGTTTGAGTTGAATTTATATAATTAGTGTCGTTTGAGAGTCGGGACTAATCTTGGAAGCCGAAATTGATCAAAAATGGTGAAAAACATGTTTGGACGATTAAGATCGCATTTTAGAAGCGAGAAAAATGGAAAATTATCGAGTAAGACCGAGTGCCGCAGCGCAAAACCCCGCGCCGCGGGGGTCGAAAAATAGTACGTGGGCATAACGTTGGTGGCGTTGCGGCGCCGAAGCAAAATTGCGGCGCCGTGAATAGCAAAGCGAGATAAACGTGCGGTGTGCGGTGAAAATGGGCGTTGCGGCGCCCAGCCTAGGGGTTGCGGCGCCCAAAATACACAAGAAGAAAGCGACGTTGAGTAGCGGCGGCTGCAGCGCTATTCGGGCGCGGCCTTTGTAGCGTGCGTTGAGGATGGTGGCGCAATCACCGCCGAAAGACAAAGAACGGGCGGTCGGCGCGCGAATGGGCGGTCCCGGCAGCGTAGCGGCCATGAGACCCGCCGCAATGCGACACGGCGGAAAATTGGGCTGACTTTATTACTTGGGCTTTTGACGGATTTTCGAGGGCTTCGACTTATAAATATACCTAAGAGACGTACAAACAGGGGTCGAACATTATTTTGAGCACAACGCAAGGCAAGAGACACAGAGCTAGGGTTCGAGAGGCAATTGGAGGCACTTCCAAATGGGACACGAGAGAATTCCTTCTCTTTTTTTCTCAATTCTTCCTTTGCTTTTCTTTGTCGATTTTTGAGATGTATAATTATTTCTTTACGAGTTTTTGTATATCCATTATGAGCTAGGGGATTGATGTAACTTACGTTTGAACCTATGTTCGATTTCCAGTTTATGAAACTCGCATGTTATTTAATCTATTTGTCTTTTTGATTTGATTGCATCTAGATTATCGATCAATAATTTAGATTGTTTGGCGTGTTTGATTTGACGCTCGAGAGAGGTAATTGAACGCCTAGCCATAGAATAGTACAACCTGGGGTTTCATAGAATCGAGAGATTTATGAATCTTTTGAAGCACTGTGACAAATTATTCATTGAGCGTATTAGGGTTTAATTTATGATTTTTATAGAGATATCGAAATCGAGAATTAGAACCTAGAATCACTTGGCACTCGAGAGAGGAAGTGATAACCTAGGAATATTGGCTTATAGATTGATAACTTGTGATTAATAAATTGGATTGAAAACATAGGGGATAACTAGGTGAAATCAACCCTCTAGAATTCATCTTTTAAGTGTTTGATTAATTATCCGAACCAATTTACTTGCTTATTTTTAGTTTAATAAATCTTCATCTCTTTTCAATTTCTAGATAGAATTAAGCTATTTTAATTATAGTAATTAGTATAAAATTCGATAACAATCCTGTGGAGACGATAACCCTACTTTCAAATCCTATACTAAAACTTGACACCGTACGCTTGCGGTAAGAATTTCGCGATCGAGTGTCGTGGGTTGAGTCTTGATCTGGATGGCGCACGAGTCGTCTTGTATGGACGCATGCCCGCCCGTGTGCACTGGGCTGGAGCTTATATGTGTTCGTTTCTTTCCATTTCTCACCTGGTTCACCTGACTTCTTCTCAATTCAACTCCAAACATCGTGCGTTACTTCAAGTATTGGCGGTCTTTTACCGCAATGCTCCAAATTGTCGCTGAGAATACTACAAATATCATTCAATTCCTACAAAACGAGTAAAGCATAAGACCTTTTCCACAAAATGAAATAGAGCCCATTTCACTCAAGTAATGCATATATATTAACTTATTCTAACCCAAATCAAGCGAAAAATACATGCAAAACACATACCAATCAAACCCCCAAACTTAAACTGTTAATAGTCGGTTGACAACCTTTGTATAAATAAGACAAAACACAGGATAGGAGTAATGAAAGGCAAATCAAGAATAACACATCACAATTCATGTCATTTATCCATAGACGTCAAGCAACAACTCAACCAAGCTTGAATATCTAACACAGAGCATAAGTCAATCAAAATGGCAAATACTTTGAATCACGCCTCTCATGTATTAAGTGTATACTCTGCTCTCTAGATTAATATTGGGCGTGTATTTGCTCAAATCATATCAAAGTTGAAGAATTACTATAGAACTTGCAAATCATCTCACATCTCCGCCACTTGATTGTATAGAATTCATAAATCGAAAGGACTTTTCTTTTGGTTGTAATGAAGGCTCTTTGGTTAAGGTAGAGAAATATGTAGAAAGTGACTCAAACTCAAATGTATGGTAGTAAGCATGTCTTTTTCTCAATCAAATATTCTTATTCAAATCAAACATGCTCCCCAATCACCTCTTATTCTTATCACATCTCTCTTCTCCCCTTTTTCATACAATCCACTTTCTTTTGCCTTACATCATAATTCTCGGCTATAAGTTCATTTAAGGCCAACTCACTTATGAAGTCGATTTGTTTTTCAATTTTTGACTCTTTTGTGAATGTATATCCTCCTTTTTCCTCATTTTCTTCTTTTATTCCCAACTTCCAACATGCTCCATTATCTAAATTCTCTATATCCTCATATTCAATTCCCTTACACCATGTTATACGCTCAAGTTTAGGGTAACAAATATATCAATTTAAGGCTTGAAATGTGGCTATCAAAGAATTAGGCAACAGAGCTCAAATTGGCTAACTAGGGAAATTCATTGTCATTAGGTAGGCAAAAGGATTGGAAGGCTTAACAAAAAGGCCTTAAATCATTTTCATAAATTGCATACAACATGTGACTTGACGACGAGATACGAGCAAGTTCTAGAATTCATATCAACATGAATGACACACTCAATCAACAAACAAGATCTGCGATTAATGAAAGCGATGAACGCTCAAAGCTCACGTGGCTTGCAATTGCGCAATTCAAAGCATAACAACCATGATTTTAATATTCACATGCTCCATATCATCTATTCTCAACCCGATCAACTCACGCTCAACACCCAATTCAAAACAACACAAATCGCTCAACGAATGCTCCCAAGATCACAACAAGCAACACAATAGCGGTCAACTCACTCCCTAAAAACCTAAGAAAGCAATAAACGTGCTAAAGCAATAAACGTTCTAAAATCAAAAACAAGAATCTAATGTAATGAAACCTATATGATCTACATGCAACTATATGAATGCAAATATCGCCACACCCTTCAATCAAAATAACTACTTCTCCCCCAAACTTGAATGAAATTATAACGCATAGAAGAGAAGATATAATTTCAAAGAAAAATATGGAGTGGACATGTCTCACTTTGTGGGGTGGTGGCGGAAAGTGGCCCTGGGAGATGTGCCACATTTGTACACGATGCATTATCGCAACATCTCGATTCCGTTGCTCATGTGCAGGTACCTTTGCTCTTATTCTTTCCGAAGGTATGGAACTCATCCTGGTGATACCGAAAATCATCCTGGTGTTGTCTCATGCTCTCTCCGAGAGCAAATAGTCTATCCTGGTAAGTGGTCCCCCACGTTCACCTCACCTTAGTGAGAGCTTTGCAGTATGTCGGGCATCCTTGGTGGAAACCTTGCTCGAACCCCTCTGTTGGAACCCTTGCTCAAAGCCCTCCTGTTGGAAACCTTGCTCAAAACCTCTCTCTTGTCGGTCATACTCCATCGCCTCAATTGCCAACTCATCCTCATCGGGCAACCCGACGTGAGTTGTGACCTTTTAGATATAGCGGAAAACGGGTCGGAGTGATGAGGCCTTAGATGGCGTGCCTCATAGAGCATTGGGCGATCTCCGTCTGAACCAACAACTGCCAGAATTCATCTGGGCTATAGTCTTATTCTTGGCTGTAAGGGCGTCGGTAGGGACCCCAAATATTTCATTGAGCTGGGCGATAAATATACGCCTTATCTCGTTTCCCAGCCGAAAGCGGACCTCAATGGGCTTGGAGGTCCCTGTCCTTTGGTATATTTCAAGTGTATTGAGGAACTCTAGCGCTAACTTCTTATATGTCGGCCACCGCTCTTGCATGAATGCGGTCCACCCAACCAGTTCAAATAGCTGTCAAACGTCGTCGTGTATCCCAAGGGCTTGGGTACACTCATCGTCAGCATATCTCGTCGGTGTAAATGAGCGAGTGACCAACCCACTCCATCACTCCAGATCATCAACCTCGATCAGAAGAAGCCCATAAGCCTCGGGGCTATCCTGATGTGCCTCCCGTCGTGCGGCTACGCCTCCCCTCGGGCGTCTACCCCGACCTTGTTGGTTCCTACGGTCAGCCATTAGTTCAAGTCTGTACCTAGAAAAATAAATGTGAGATTCCAAACATGCCAAGTATAACAAGAATACGATGAATTCAATACAAATAAATCAAATAAGGCATAATGTCTCTTCCCTACAATTTAATCACAATTAAACTCTCGAACCTAAATAAAAATATAATTGCAGCGAATCATAACCACTAACACCCTAAATAATCAAGCTCATGCATGATTCATCATTATATCAACCACATATACCTCAATTCATCAACCCCACAAGGTGTTCGATAAAATGCCCCATAGAATAATTCAAGTAAATTATGGTAAATTCATCAAAACATGCACTATATAGGAACCCTAGTCTATAATCTATGATAAATTCAAAAAAAAACTTGAAGTTCTTTTGATTCTCGAAAATTAGGAAAGAGGCGACTTTGGAACCCAGTGCTCCTTTCAACCAAAATCTCACTCCAAAGCAAATTTAAGACTTCAATTTGTGTGTGAAGGTAGTGTGGGTGAAGAATTTGTAGTGAAAATACAAGTGAAATCATCGAAATTATTGAGAGGGATGAGAGCTCTTGTGTGCCGTCTTGTAGTGTGTTTGAAAGTGTGAAAAAAATTGAACTGTTGTGCCCATTTTAAGCCTCGGCCAATAGGCGACGCACGGTCGTCGCGCGCGTGCACGAGCAGCCCGTCGGGGTGCCGAAAAACTCGATCCCAAATCCACTAACACGCACGGGTCATGCGCATGGCGCACGCCACCGCCCGTGCGTGGTGCGGTGAGTTCACTCCTCATCCCGAAGCATGTATGGGCGTGTGCATGGCGCACGCCCGCCGTCTTGAGGATGTCGTACCAAACTTTGAAATTTCCATTTTTTTAAGGAAATCAATAAAAATCCTAACTATCAAAGGGGAAAAAACATGGGGAAAAATAATACAACAAACCATTGGGTTGCTTCTCCCAACAAGCGCTAAATTTAACGTCTATAGCTTGACGCTTTGTATACGCGATCATGGTTCTAGCAAAGTGAGGCGTGTCACCTCTTCCTTTTGGTCTCTATGAAGGTAGTGCTTGATTCTCTAACCATTTACCATAAACGTCTCCCCCATCCGGGTCAACAATTCCTTTTTCCTGGAGAATTTAACACTTTCTTAATAACAAACAACCCCACCACCGGAGACTTGGTTTTTACGGGAAAGAGTTTAAGAGCGAGTTAAACAAAAAAACATGTTCACCCTGTAAAACCTCTCTTTTCTTTATCGTTCGATCATGCCATCTCTTGGTGCGTTCTTTGTAAATCCGGGAATTCTCGTGAGGCTTCATCCCGAACTCCTGCATCTCATTTAAGTGCAAAATCCTCTTTTCACCCGGCCGCTTTGAAGTCAAAATTTAACTTCTTCCACACCCAAAACGCTTGCTCGATTCCACTGGCAAGTGGCACGATTTCTCGAATACCAACCGATAAGGCGATGTTCCCAATGGTGTCTTGTATGCAGTCCGATATGCTCATAATGCATCATCTAGCTTCATAGCCCAATCCTTGCGATTTATATTCACTGTCTTTTCTAAAATTTTCTTAATCTCGCGATTGGCTATCTCTGCTTGTCCGTTTGCTTGCGGATGATATGATAATGCCACCTTGTGCTTAACCCCGTACTTTGCAAGTAGAGTTCTCATAAGTTTATTCACAAAGTGTGACCCCCATCGCTAATCAAAGCTCTCGGGGTTCCAAACCGAGTAAATATATTTTTCTTTAGGAACTTCATCACTACTCGCGCATCATTCTTTTGTGCGGAATTGCCTCAACCCATCGAGATCGTACTCACTTTGCAAGTAGAATGTATTAATAACCCGGAGAAGATGGAAAGGGACCCATATATTCAATCACCCACACATCAAAGAGCTCGACTTCCATCATATTGGTCATGGGCATCTCATGTCGTCTCGAAATGTTCCCCATCCGGCATCTATCACACTATTGCACATATAAATAACAATCATTAGACAAAGTGGGCGATATAACCCACTCTACAATACCTTTGCCGCGATGCGTGTCGGACCAGAAGTGTCACCGGAAGGTGAAGAATGGCAATCATTGTAGAACTCCTCCCACTCTTCTTGAGGCACACATGTTCGATGATTGTGTCTGTGCACCTCTTAAATAGCAAGGGGTCATCCCACATATAGAACTTGATGTCATAGAGGAACTTCTTCTTTTGATAGGAAGATAAATCCGGAGACATGACTCCATTGCCAAATAATTCACAAAATCGCATACCATGAGAATTTAGCCTCTAACATTAAGAGTCGCTCATCGGGAACTCTCCTTGATTACATATGTGCCCTCTTTCTCATCCTTCTTGTACTCCATCACGGACAAGTGGTCTTCACCACATTCTCACACCGCTTCCTATCTCGGATTTCCACATCAAACTCCCCTGCAACAAAAGGATCCACCGAATCAGTCTCGGTTTGGCATCCTTCTTGTTGAATAGTTTGATCGTCATGTGATCCGTGTGGACTATCGTCTTGGTTCCAATCAAGTAAGATCGGAACTTATTGAACGCAAAAATTATTGCCAACATTTCCTTCTCAGTGGTGGTATAGTTTTGCTGGACACTATCTAATGTTCTGCTCGCATAGTAGATGGCTCTGAACAACTTGTCCCTTATCTGACCCAGAACAGCCCCAACTATAAAGTCATTGGCATTGCACATCAGCTCAAAGGGCTTACTCCAATCCAGAACTACAAGAATTGGTGTTGTCACCAAAGCCTTCTTCAGAATCTCAAATGCCTGCAAACAATCATTGGGAAAATTGAAAGCATTATCTTTTTCTAATAACTGACTCAAAGATTTAGTGATTTTAGAAAAGTCACGAATGAACATACGTAGAATCTGGAGTGCCCCAAGAAGCTTCAAATGTCCTTCTCATTTGTTGGAGGTGGGAGTTTCTCAATTGCGACAATCTTTGCTCTGTCCACTTCTAAACCTCGTAGAAGAAACCCGGTGGCTGTAATACAATACCATCTCGTACCATAAAATGGTAGTTCTCCCAATTCAAAACAAGGTTAGTTTCCTCGCATCTACTCGCAACACTAGAGAAAGATTATCCATCGATGATCAAAAGAATCTCCAAAAAGCAAAAAAATCATCCATGAATACCTTCATTATTTTCTCAATAAAATCATGAAATATAGCCATCATACATCGCCCGAAAAGTTGCGGTGTGCATTACACGATCCGAATGGCATTCTGCAAAATACAAACATACCATAGGGACATGTAAATGTCGTCTTCTCTTGTCCTCCGGTGCAATCATAATCTGGTTGTACTCGGAATAACCATCGAGAAAACAATAATAATCAAATCCGCCAAACGATCTAACATCATATCAATAAAGGGGATGGGAAGTGATCTTTCACGAGTGGCATCATTCAACTTGTACCACTTTAGGGACTCACCCAAGAACTATCAAAAATCGCATACACAATTCCAAAATCTAACCATTTTAAAATCTCTTTCCTAACAACCTCTTGCATTATAGGGTTCAATCTTAACTTTTTTTTGTCTTGAAGGTTTATACAGATCTTACATTCTAATTTTATGTAGGACAATCGATGGAATTATGCCTTTTAATTCAAAAATTGACCAACCTATCATGAAACTTATGTTTTCTCAACACCCTAAGCAATTTATCAAGTCAATTTTGAAGTTAAAAGGGATGATACGATTACGGTTGTGTTATTTGCTCCAATGAATGCGTATTTGAGATGATCGGGCAATGGCTTGAGTTTTGGGTTGAAACGGGCTCTTGAGTTCACGCACTGGGCTGCCGTGCTCGGGCGCACGGTCGTGCATTCTTCGATGGTTGCATCCTTCTCTTCGGCCTCATGCCCGACTGCCGGTGCTCGGGCGTACGGTCGTCTTGGTCTTCAGGTTTTTCAACTTTTGCTTTGGACATGCGCACGACCAGGGTGTGCTCCGAAGCATAGGTCGTGCGCCCCTGCAAAACTGACTCCCGTCGTTTTTTCTTCGTGTGTGCACCTCTTGCACTTCTCGGTAGCTCCTGCTTATTATCTAAAGCACAAACACAAATCATCATACAAGTCTTGATTATCGAAATCAAGCATCATATTGACGTCAAACACGAATGTGTCAAACCAAACTCTAAATCATCCTTAGACAATGTATGATCTACGTATTCATCAATGCAAGACTAACTACGTCTATGAAACTACGATTCTCAACACCATTATGAAATTGTAGTGCCGTATAGATAGAAAATAAAACATGCTCATCATTAACCCGTAATGTGAGTTCTCCTCTTTGCACATCTATCAAGGCCTTCCCGGTAGCCAGGAATGGACGCCCAAGTATCAAAGGGACGTCTCGGTCCTCCTCCATATCGGCACCAAAAAAATCCACAGAGAATATGAATTTATCGACTTTGATGACAAGCACATCCTTAATGATTCCGCCGGATAAGTGAGTGATCGATCCGCAAGTTCTAAGGTGATCGTAGACGGCTTCACCTCTCCCAATCCAAGTTGCACGAAAATGGACAACAACATCAAGTTAATACTTGCTCCTAAATCACAAAGTGTTTTGTTAAAGAAAATATCACAAATAGTACAAGGGATAGTAAAACTCCCCAGGATCTTTCGATTTACTGTGGTAGTTTCCTCTACGGATTATTAGACTTTGCACTCCTCTGTCCAGATTACTGTCTCAAAACCAGTCATCTTTCTTTTCTTTGACATAACATCCTTCAAAAATTTAGTGTAATTGGGCATCCGCTCCAATGCGTCTGCAAAAAGTATGTTAATATGCAGTTTCTTAAATATATTCAAGAATTTTGCAAATTGCGAATCTAACTTTTTCTTTAGAACTCGTTGGGGAAAAGGAAGGGGAGTAGTAAGTTTAGAAAAATCAAGGTTAGAGGAAGATTTAAGCTTCTCAGCCTCTTTTGGTTCAGCAATATGGTCCTTAACTCCTTCCTCGACCTCAACATCGCCATTTGCCTCAGTTTTTGCATCTCCCGACACAATAGTTATTGTTTCTGTAGGACGCATGACCTGGCCGTGCGATGGCACACGGGCCATGCGCCCCTGCATATCTTCAGGATTTTCTGGCATTCTCGGCCCCTTGTATTCCATTCCACTCCTCAGACGAATGGCTTTACACTGCTCATTTGGATTAACCTCGGTGTTTTTCGAAAATTCGCTTTTCTGATGCTGCCCACCAACAATTGTAGCTAATTGGCCAATTTGGGTTTCAAGATTTTTCATTTGGGACCCCATGGTGTTGGCCATTGAGTGACATGGTTTTCGGTTTTATCTAGCTTCACCTCATCCTTATTAAATCGGTTCCTCGTCTCATTCATAAAACGAGGTGAAGATGTCCTCCATAGATGGCTTAGCCTCAGCATTAATGACATTATTTGTCACATTAAACCCCGGTGGCGGTTGTATCACATTCTTCGTATTTGCGTAGGAGAAGTTCTCATGATTCCTCAAACCGGGTGGTAATGAGTAGAGTCGATTGTTACGTAATTATTGAAATTCCGATTATTGACATAATTTGCCGTCCATGGGATCTAGTGGAACTCCCCAATTACTTGCACCCGCGTTTCCATCGATCCTCTTCATCAATACACTTAACTAATTTGTCAACGCATCATCCGAGCTACCAATGCCTTAATGGAGTGCGAATCGGTGACTCGGCTACCACTTTTCATATTAGTCCTCTCGGAGGCCACCGATAGCTATTCATTGCCATCTCTTCCAACAAGTTGAATGCATCTTGTGGAAATTTAGCTAGTAAAGCATCTCCTGCTGCGGCATCCACAAACGACCTAGTCGACCCATCAACCCGTTATAAAGAAGTGAAGGCTGGCGATCCTTTGGAAATCCGAGTTGCGGGGACCTCACTCAATTAATCTCAAGGTATCTCTCCTGGCCTCATACGGTAGCTCGAATCAAACTTCCTTAACTGCATGGTCTCACTTTTGAGCTGTAGTGTCTTATTTGGTGGGAAGTATTTAAACAAGAATTTCGACTCGGCTCGTCCCAAGTATTCACACTCCCCGAGTTAGTGTGCTACCAGTTTCTGGCCTTATTCCTTAAGAAGAAAGGGAATATGTGCAAACGTATAGCATCATCAGTCACCCCATTCATCTTGATTGTATTGCAAATCGCATGAAGTTCGCAAGATGAAAATTGGGATCCTCGGACGGAAAACCCCCAAACTGATTTTCTTTGCACCATCGAGATCGATCTTTGGCTTGGCTCAAAATTATTCGCATTAATTGGGACATTGGCGGTTCCACCATAGTTGCGATTTGTCGTGGCGCAAAATCGCAAATCGCTTGTTGTTGGGACCGAGCGTCTAATCTTGGTAACCCATTAATGACCTTGTTGGCCCCATTGTTACCTCCATTGTTGCCTCCGTTATTACCCCTGTTGTTCTCTTCCACTTCCTCCATAACCTCGATCTTCTTTGTCTTTTTGCTTGTCTAGTAGCCGCACTAATTCGCCTAGCAAAAGCCTCAACTTCCGGTATGAACGGTGCTAATTCTCCTTGCTTGAGCGAGTGTTCATGCACTACTACATGAACCAACTAAAGAAAACAAGTCAAACACACAGTAGGAGTAAAATTAAACAACAAATAAAAAGAAAGAAAAAAATGTCTAAATTAAAAATAATTCTATTTATCGCAATATTAGTACTAAAAAAATAATTAGTCCCGAACGGCGCCAAAACTTGTTGGCCTTATTTTTAGCTTCAAGCGCAAGTGTGCGGTGTAGTTTATAGAATAGGGTTAGCAAGGTCGAATTCACATAGACTAATAAATTAATATACTAAGTATTGGGGTTGTAATAGTTTTATTTTTATCTAGGCGATCGAAATTGAGTGATTTGATTTTGTAAAACTAAAACAAGAATTTATCCTAAAAAGACAAAGTAAAAGTTGATTGATGATCAATGAGATGAATGGATTCCAGGGTTATGGTTTCGATTAATATCCTCTTTTATTATCGATTAATCACAACCAAAGTTATTATTATTCTTCCCTATAAGACAATCACGAAAAGTATTTTACCCTCTCTCGAGATGCATGTAAAAACATTGATTGGATTATCTATACTAACATCTCTACTCAACATAAGATATTCAACTCCCAAAGCACAAAAGATTAAATATCCTCACAAATATTCACGAGACTTCTCAATCTTGCAAATATTCATGTCAAGTACTCACATATCTAGTATTGAAACTCATCTCTCGAATTATGAATCAATACATCAAAATAAGTTAAACCAAAGGCCTTTTGATAAAACAAAAAATAAAACAAAGTACTCGAATATGGTTGAAAAACAATAACTTCAATTGCAATTAATCATTAAACAAAAGTATCCATTAACCTAATCCCAAACCCGGAATCACAAGATGTTTAGCCGGACATGGGAAATAAATAATTCATAGACAAATTATTCAAGTTCATATCTAACTAATCGAAAGTAAATGATACGATGGAATGAGAAAACTTAGGGATGTTGATGATCTCTCGATCTATCTTCAATCCTCAAGCGCGTTGTTGTGACCTCGATCAATCTCTCCAATCCTCCGGTAGAAGGTTGCTCTTTTCTCTCGCTTTTTAGGGAAAAATCGGTGTGTCCCCTGTTTGTGGGTGCTTTGTCTCTATTTATTCTCCGTTTGGGTCAAAACCTAATTAGAATTTGTCAAACTCTGTTTTCCCATGACAGAGACGCACGGTCGTCGCTGCGCTTAACGCCCCAGGCGGTGCGGGGTGTCGTAGGAAAATTCAATCGCTTAATACACGCACGGGCCATGCGCTCAACGCACGACCAGTCCGTGTGGGGTGTCGTGGTGAGTCTTGATCTAGATGACCTTACGGGTCGTCTTGCGGACGCACGCCTGCCCGTGCGCACTTTTTCTGGAGCTTATTTGTGTTCGTTTCTTTCCGTTTCTCGCTCGGTTCATCGACTTCTTCTCAATTCAACTCCAAACATCGTGACGTTACTTCAAGTATTGGCGGTCCTTCACCACAATGCTCCAAATTATCGCCAAAATGCTACAAATATCATTCATTCCTATAAAATGAGCAAAGCGTAATACCTTTTCCACAAAGCAGAAAATAGAGCCCATTTCACTCAAGTAATGCATGTATATTAACTTATTCTAACCCAAATCAAGCCGAAAATACATGCAAAATACATACCAATCAAATAACCTCGCCTTTGAAGGAGTCCGGGATCGCCCATAAGTTGATTTCTCCTACGCGGCGCACGGTGCCTTTGCTCGGTATAAAAATGTCCCTCCTCTTTAATTGTAAGAAAATTAACTCATAATTAATCTTATGCATATAATTTGGTATTCGATTACTATTTATTCTCTCTCAATCACCATGCCTACTAGAGCGTCGGATGGGCCTCCCTAGATAACCCTCAGGGACCCCCTAATATTTGCTTGTATGCAGGCAAGTTCCCATTATAAGACTTCCAACTTTGAAAGAAGAAGACTTCATGACTTCCCCTTGGAAAGAAGAACTTATTCAAAAACTCTAACCTGAAGTAATATGCCATAAATAGCAGCATCAATTATATTCGTGATCTTTGCTTTTTAGAAGCGGATCACTCCGAGTCAATGATTAATAAAAGTCAAGTTTTCCTCTTTCCAGCGGAAAATCTTCCAAGTCTTCTTCTTCTTCGGGAGATAGAAATCTTCAATTGCGAACTTACCTACATGCACACGGATGTTAGATAGGCCCGGGTTCTCTAGGAGGTTCTTCTGCAACGCTCAAGTCGATACATTGATCGAGAAAATGTAAGACAATAAATGAATCTTGAATGAGAATTAAGAGTGATTATGAGAGAGCTTACATAAAAATGAAGAAGAGTGACCTTTATATATCGCTAATGGGCCTTGTGGCCCGTGTAGGAGAAATTGGCACGTGGGCGATCCCGGACTCCTTTGGGGTCAGGTTATTCCATTAGTAGCCCATTGAGTAATTAATATTATTCCAATATATAAAATGAATTACATATTAATTAGCACGGACATCTTTGCCCCCAACATAAGTCCCCAAGCTCTGGCGCTATGGAGGAATGGAATAGTACAAAAGCTAAATTGATCTTCAGTATTTGGCTTGTCTTGAGATTCCTTGTAAATTTATGAGAATTTGTTTGAAAATTTCTTATTGCTAGCGTACGAAGTGTCAAGTTTTAGTATAGATTGAAAAGTAGGGTTATCGTCTCCACGAGGATTGGTATCAAATTTTAAACTAAGTAAGATAGGAGAAGGATGAAGATGAAGAGAGAAGAAGGAAGCGATCATCGTTAAAGACGATTGAAACCACTTGATGTATTTTACTTAATTATAAATACAAGTTTTGTAAGTATTCTT
This sequence comes from Rehmannia glutinosa, assembly GCA_016081115.2. NCBI lineage: Eukaryota > Viridiplantae > Streptophyta > Magnoliopsida > Lamiales > Orobanchaceae > Rehmannia > Rehmannia glutinosa. The sequence continues at coordinate 206,884 of JABTTQ020001711.1, read as the reverse complement.
GTCATATCATATTGTTCAATCTCGTAATATGCTATGATACTGTAATGTTTCGATTTGATAATAAACTACGATAGAGTTGTAATAAATAATATAGCTACGATACGAGTGTATAGGGTATACTTTGTAAATGACTTTGTAAAGTGCTTTTGTAAAAATACAAGAATGATATGATCAATAAAATTGACATATTAAATACATACATTTTTTATTCTTGCTGCTTTGCTTATTTCGTTGTATTTATTTAATTTTTGGCATCATCAAAAAGGGCAATTGTTAGAAAAATTTATGTTTAAATTTTGATGATAACATGTAAAACTTAGAATAGGAAGTTGGCACCTATTTTCTTTGTAATTCAACTTGTAATAGATATGTCTATTTGAGTGAGTTAAGTCATCTAAGTTTAAGATTACAAGAGTCGATCAAGATCAAGTAAAGACCAGTTGTGTGAAGCCAAGTCGAGGATCGGTCAAGTAACAAAAAGTTGTCTCGGTCGGTCGACAATAAGTCGTTCCAAAATGATTGGAATCGAATGAAAAGGGGTTTGCAATAGACAAAGACTTGAAAGCGATAGAGATCCATTGTCAACACAAGTTAAAACTTTCTTTGGAAATAGGCATGTGTCGGTTTGCCGGCCAATAAAGTTGTTTTTGTTGAAAGAGTACAAAAAGCAAGGAATCGATAGGATGTACACGAAAACCTGCGAGAGACGAAGGAAAGGCCGCAGAGCATTAAATTCATGGTACGATCCTCATTAATCTTTGCTAGGACAAGACATACCAACAACTACGAGTGAAATTTGAAATATATGATTATCTCTTCAACGGACATATTTTCAAATCTGCACTATAAAAAAGGTGAGGAAGCAATTGAGATAAGGTAACGAATTTTAAAAGAGATAATCAAGCATACAAGCATTCAACCAAACCGGCAAATACTCTCGAAGCTTTCAAAGATATTCCACAAGCCTAAAATCGAAGGAACTCGATCCAACACACTTAGTGAAGGAAAGAATACTTCGTTAAGTCAAAGAGAGACTGCTTGAAGAATAAAAAGGGTCTACTCTCCAATGTTGAAGGAGAAGTAGTAAGGTTCAAGGTCGAACCGGAAGCTTTGAGCTCGTTGCAGGCTATGCGATCAATTCAAGAGTTTGAGGAACCAAGTAGCAAGACAGGTCGTTTTGTGAAGAAGGCGAGTCCCAAGAGCATCCGGATGTGTGATCAAGGCCGACTCGAATCGATAACCGCTGTAACCGGTTTTGTTACTTAGTGGATTCTCCAGGAGTTGGAGAAGAGTGGATTAGAGGAATTACCCCATCCTCGAACCACTATAAAACTTGCTTGTGTCATCTTTACTCACAACATTTTATTTTCTGCATATTATACGTATATCTTTGATAAGTTAAATCTCCTTAACCTAATCGATAATAACTTTTGCTAAAAACAAGTGTTGAAAACAAGTTTAAAGCATTAAGGGTGATAAGTCTTCCACTGGACAAAAACCAAATCAACCATAAATCTAAGTGTTGACATTTCGGTCGAGCCATTTGAGTGGATAACTTTGTTGATGTAGGCCAACCTAGCATTGTCCTCAGGACTTAGGCGATTTGAGTTAACTCAAAAATATTTAAAAGGACTAAATTGAAAATTTGGTAAGGTTTATTCAAACCCCCTTCTAAACCTTACTACCCACTCCTTGTGACTTACATAAGGCTTTAGGGATTCCTCAACAGCCTTTGCTTTAGCTTTCTCCTTAGCTTTTTCCTCGTCCCTCTTCTCATATAGAACGATTAAGCAAAAATCTGGGTCGAGTGCGGAACTAACAGAAATGTTCCCTAGAAAGCTTAGGAGTTCTTCTCCTTCTATAAACTTAGGACTCTGGAATTGATGTCTGGCATAGCTTAACTTCCAGTGCCTCCAGATCCTTAGCCTCTCTTGAACATCAGGGTAGGCAGGGGATAACATCACAAGGTCATCATCCTCCTTCAGATAGAGCTTAAGAAAGCCCACTCCTCCCCAATTTTTCTTGCATCGGTTTGAGAGGGGTTAACGGCTAACTCTTTGGGCGGCCAAATTGTATGCAATTTCTTTTTCTTGGTTGTTTCTGGATAGTTGTTTCAACCATAATCTGTTGATCTCTACCAATGGACTCCTCCACATCGGTAGTGGTCTCCTCACCACTTTTCGCTTCCTTAAACTGTTGCTCCTCTACTTTATCAGTCTCCTTCATAGCTTGATGCGGGCTGGTTGGCTTAACCAATGGAACATTGGGTTCCACTTCCTCAGGTTCCTCGAATGTAAAAGTTGATTCACCTATCTTGACTTTTTCGATTCCATTTCTTGCTAGCACATTGTGCATTTCTTCCTTACGACTGGAGAAGGTGTAGGGGAATCCTTCTCAATCTCGTCTGTTGGGGCAAGTGCTGGGTCGTCCACAGCTGCGGAGGCGAGGGGCGGAGTTTTTCTTTGCGGACTTTTTTTTCTTCTTTTGCACAGGCTTGAGAGATGGAGCTTTGGTTGTGTAAACAGCCTTTGCAGCATACTCTGGCTTGGTGATCTTCTTCTATGATGCAGCCAGGTTTATGTCTTTTTCAGAAACTTCCTTCAATCCGGCGAAGGAAGATGACGGTGATCGGCAAATCCATAATAGTTATCTTAATATCGGTGATGTGGACGGAGCGAATTTCTCCATCGTGAACATCGGCGTTCACGTAGAACATGGCCACTTCTTCAAGATAGGTGTGCAAAAACTCCATCGTGAGAATCCCCCGGACGATTTTTCCGGTTTGTCGGCAATTTTCTTGGCAAGGGCTTTGTCAACACCTTGCTTCACCATTCCAACGAAATCCACAAATCGAACCCGAGTGGATCTTCTCGGCTATCTTCACATAGTCATATGTGAGAGCCATTTCGAGAGATATGAACTTGAAAAAGTTGAACTTGAACGACGTACGAACTAGGGTTTTTGCTTGGTTTGCGAGAGAGAGTTTTGCCTTTGCCTTGAGAGAGATGAGTGTAAAGTGAGGAGAGAAACTTGATTTTAGGTATATAAGGTATGTGAGGGGACAATTCTTAGAATTCAAAAATTTCGATCACGATTAACGGTTGATATTAAAAGATTGAAACCGCATTAATTTCCCATATTAAATGCAATAACATTTATATCCAATCATAGGCAAAACAGTACAAACTTTATTCGACATCATAATTATCTGCGACGCTAAGCCCAAAACATTCCCCGCTCGCAGAACGACGTGTTTTGTCACTTACCTCATAAATAACTTAACGATCTTCCAAAAGTGACTTAGCTTTGCTTCTCTCTTCACATAATAATCATTCGGATGTCCAGCTAACTCGATCAAACTGACTAGCCATCTTGACTGTTTCACTTGGCTGAAAATGAAACTTTGTTGATTTTCAATTCTCTCTTTTTTTTACTTCGTTGAATGAGTATTATGAGCCTTCTAACTCACTTATTATAGTTCATTTTTAAGTTTCTCAAACCTTGATTCGCATAATGGTTTAGTAAATTGATCAACTAACTGTTTGTCGGTTGATATGTATTCCAAAGTGATGTCTTTCTTTTCAACATGATCCCGAATAAAATGATATATGATGTCAATGTGCTTGGTTCTTGAGTGCAATACAGTGTTCTGGGTTATTGCAATAACACTTATGTTATCACACATAATTGGAATCTCTTTTTCTTTTATATCATAGTCTCTCAGATGTTGCCTCTTCTATAATACTCGGGCACAACAGCTGCCTGCAGCTATGTACTCTGCTTTAGCTGTGGATGTGTAGCTATTGAATTTTGTTACTTGCTGAACCAAGAAACTAATCTATTTCCAAGCGACAGGTTCCTGATGTACTCTTCCTGTCAACTCTATATCCAGCATAATCTGAGTCTAAGTAGCCAACTAGCTTGAAACTTCCATCATTTGGATACCATAAGCTAACTTATTGGCATTCCTTCAAATACATTAGGATTCTCTTGGTTGCAGTCATGTGACTCTCTTTTGGAGTTAGAGTGTACCTCATCTTCTTAATCTCTGGAATCTTGTTCTTTGGCCATGAGGCATATCATAGCCTCTTTCTCTGTATCACTAGAGTAGTCAGCTTCACTATTGTCTTACTCTATTGGTTCCTTGCTCTTGGATGTCTTAACAGTCTCCGCAGCCAACATTGCTTTCTTCTTTTCTTGTCTTCTTTGTCTGAAGACTTTTCTTTCTTCTTCATTTATGTACTTGTTGACTGGCGGATAAGGACAATCAACAGCCAAGTGTCCTTGTTTCCTGCAACTCCAACATAGGTCTCAGCTCTCTACAAGTCAGCCCTTTCAGCTCTTTGATTATCTGCTCTCTAATACTCAGTTCTCTGATGTTCAGCTCTCTTGGGTGGTCTGTCCTCCCTTGCTTTGGAGGATGCTGAGTGTCTTCTAGATGATTCATCATTGTTTATTTTGTAGTTATTATTGAAGAACTTGTTGAATCGTTTACCATCAGTGCAATCTCTTCTTGGTCTATGGTCTCCTTGATTCATCTCTCTTTGTTTTACCAGCTATGAGTGCAGCTGTCTTAGGTACAACTGTCTCCTCATGTTCTTTTCTTCTCAGCTCAAACTCATACGCTTTAAGATAAGAGAACAATTCATGGTTTGATGTCCTAGTGAGATCCATGTTTTTAACAAAGCCAAAACCTCTGTAATCTTTCTCCAAAAACACAAGTCTGAAACCGTCATTCCTCGAAAAACTATCCTCCTTATTCCAACCTCTAAACACTCCCTAAGAAACCCTCTGAGACGCTCTCTTAAAAAATGTAAAAAATCTAGACACTCCCCAAAAAACTCTCCGAGAAGATTTCTCAAAAACAGAGAAAAACCTCTAAACACTCCCTAACAAAACCCTCTCAGACGCTTCCTCGAAAAACAAAGAAAAATCACTGAGACGTTGTGTTCTTCGGTAATCCTATTTATCTCTGATATCTTTCGATTTAATTTTCGTAGTTGATTGATGAGTAATCGGAGGATAGTTTCTATGTTTCTGCAATTGATATTCCTTTTTCTGGAAAAAAAAATAGATTTAAATTCATCACCTAAAATTCATCTTTAATGTTTTTGGATGTTGAATTCTACGGTTACACTGCCTTTTGGTAATTCAATATGCTCTTGTTTTTTCTAGTTATCTTGATTCTTAAAGACCCTTTCATTGTTACTCATTTTTACTCTGTTTTTGTGTTTTTATTGTGCGGTTGATTATTGTTGGTACTGATTAAGTGATACAACATGTGCCGATGGTGGTTTTTTATGAAGAAGTCTTTTGTTATTTGCTTTTGTGTAAATCGTATGTCAGTTGTAAACATGTGATATACCCTTTCCCCTTTCCTAAAGACTTTCAGGATTGGTGATCTTCTCTGAATTTCATTTGTATAATTCATACATCAGATGGTTGACATGCGATAACCAGTGACGTGACGCGGGAATTCTACGTAGGGGGCCGAACTAACATTAGTGTAAAAATAAAATACAATACATCAATTCTAAAAATAACACTATAAATAGTTACCAGTTTTAATAAAGTCATATTCAATTACATCTTAATATTTAAAAAGAAATAACATAATACAATTGCATGAATATATCATAACATTTCTCTTCTATTCTTCATATTTATTTTGAAATCGTTGCATGATAGCTTCATTGGTAATGTTTGAAATATATCATTTTCAATGTATGTTACCAAACAATCATTCAGTAGTTCATCTTCCATTTGATTGCGTAGTGAACTCTTGATTATATTCATTGCTAAAAAAGCTCTTTCCACCGTTGTAGGTGGATTGACTAATGAGGTTGATTCCTCGATAATAACTGGTACTCTTTTATAAAATCGTTCAATTATCTAAGAAATACGGAAAAAATAAATCAAAAACTAATATAGCTTAAGAAAACAACTATACATGAATTATAAATTATAATAAATTACTAAATATTAGCCGTAATAATTCATATAACAATTAATGATACAACAAAGAAATTAAATAAATAGAGAAGAAACAACAAATCCAACAGAATTAATTAATATACATTTTGAATCAAAAATCCTAAATACAATTCATTCTCATTCAATGTTAATCTCATAACAATAAGGTGAAATAAAACTTTAATACAAACCTTGGGGTAGCACTAGCCAGTAGGGATTGGGCGTTGGTAACCAACGGTTGCTACTTGGTATGCTTTCTTCAATTTTTCTTCAATGGGGATTCGCCGAGGGTTGGGGATGGTTTTTTCAAATTTTATGGACATAAGTTGGGTTGTGGGGCTATCAGGTAAGTGGGCTTTTTTTAATTAATGATATATATGAAAAGACAAATATACCCTGATTTTTTAAAATCCCAGGGGGCCAGTGCCCCCTTGGCCCCTAACCCCTTCGTCCCTGGGCCGATAACTAATGCCTAATTAATATGCATGTGGTCCATGACTCTTCATCCTATGGAGTATTCTGGGTGTGTGTGACCAATTTGAAATGTTTGTCTGTAATAATTATGTTTTGGCATGATTGATGAAAAATCTGCCCTGCTTTCGCAGTTTCAGCTTTCTGCCAAAATTATCTTACATCAATTTGCAAATGAATGACTAGCTCAGAATGATTCTTTTTCCAACACGTTTTTACATATAGTGATATTCTTTCAGGTTCAAGGGAAATTTTATCTCAGAATAGATCCGTGGGGAGAAGGGGCAAAGTGGTGTCACACATTTGGACAAGTGGTTTATTCTCCACTTCTGCTTGCATTTTCCGAAGAAGTGAGCAAATTATTTGGTTGTTATATAAATGAAAGTTGTACTCCAGGGATAGCTAATTTATTTGTTTTTTTTTTTTTAAGTGATCTAATTTGTATTTATCTCTTTACTCACATCAACAGCCACAAGTTTGGTCAAATATTTTTACTGTGAGTATATGCTGATTAATTTTGTCTAAATTATCTTCCTGCTTTCAATAGACCTTTTATTTACTGTGGTTTGCATGCTTTTGACCAGTATTAGTTTATAACTCTTATTTCTACTACTTTAGCAATCTTTGATGCCCATAACTCTTTTGAACATTTTAACTGGTTTCTAAAAGATAATAATAAGTTCAATCTCTATTCATTGTCATAATGTGCTGATCTCCTATTTTATTGTTATCGTATATATTTGTTGCATGTACTCAAGTTTCATTAGTTATTTTCATTTTATTACAATGAAATCTTATTACTATAGATATTTGCTAATTTTGATGTTGTATCATGACTGAGTAATCATTTTGTTTTTATACTAAGGTTGGAATTTTCATGAGTTTTCATTTGTATATTTTCAAGGATTTTGGTCTAGAAATCAGTTGAAATTTTATCCATGAAATCAGGAGCGTAGCCAAGGGGGCCGGGCACCCCAAATTTTTTTGTCCCGTTTTTCTATGGAAACAAAATGAAAAAACAAATTTTATATATATTTTTAAGGGGATAAAATAGTTGGTAGTGGGGATTTTTGGGCTAGGGATACTCATGCGGTGCTTACGCCCCTGCATGAAATCTCGTATTCATGCTCTTGTTCTTTCTGATTTTTTCCCCATCTATTTATGTAATTAGTTAGTTCATCATAGTTGATGTTGATTTGCAGTTGGATGGATGTGAGATATTCTAGTTGTAGGTAAACTCTCAAAGGGCTCACTGTTGTTGAATTTGATAGATTGATTTATATGTGATAAATTAGGCACCCTGAGTAGTGGTTTATTCAAGGCTACTGGAATGTGCACGATAATTTCTCCTTGATTTTCCCTTAAAAGTAAATGAGTTTTATCATCCATATATTTCTATTAGGCAAATGGAACTGAAATGTTGTGCAATAGCACAAATTGATACACAGGTTTTCTTGATATATTGATTCATCAATATAGTTATTCGTTTAGGCGTGTACTTGATTAGGTTTAACTAAAGTTCTTATAATAAGCTTTGTTGTTGTTCAAATTTTGTAAGTTTTTATATTTTATTCTAAGACTAATTTTGGAAGTGTTAGGATAAAAAAGGTTATAACTAAGCCGTTTATATGGTCAAACTGAAAAAGAAGAATATCTTATAAGCTTTCTGATTGTATACTTGTAATAGTTTATTTTTATTTATAATTGTTTTCCCTACATTTCCTTAGCAGTCGGATTAATCCGACTTTATCACTGTGCAAACTGAATTTGCCTATTTCTATAAAATTTCTTCTCTTGCTATCTGATTTTTAATATTCTAATGTAATTTTTGTGTTTTAATAGGAAAAAATGATGAAATTAAAAAGTGATAGCCCTCAAACAACTGATAACGGAATCCTAGAGAAGGTTCTTGGATGAGAGTCGAGTCCGTTTATTTGGTTGGGAACGATCACCTAGTAAGTCTAGGGCCACATGCGCGGGTAAGGAATCGGGTCGTCAACATATAGCTACCTACTTGATGAATTAAATCAATACAAGTATCTTGTTAAAGAGCTGGAAGGAGTTTACCAAATGTTGTGTGAAATATTAGTTGAAAACAATGTCATTCATCCTTCACAATTACCGCATGTGCCGTCAAACCACTCTTCGCGGCCATCACACCATGACACAACTCCTGTTAATGATTTTGCTGATTATGTTGGTGAATATGATGATATTATTTGAGTTTTTAGTATTGTTAGTTTTTCTTGTGGCTTGTGTTACTTTGGTGTCTAGAATTCTAGTTGCAACTTTTTCAATATATTAATAGATATTTCATATTGTATTTGGAAATTTATTAGGATGATCGTAAGTTCAATATTAACATTGTTCTTTTATATATATCCCATTTGACAATTAGTTGAAATATTTATAAATGCTTTCAAATTCTATGTTTACTAAATCTATAAATATTGACATAATATTTGAAATTATATAATGGAACTAAAATAGAATATTATTATTACCCACATTAACTAAAATACTCACAAATAATTATTTACATTCGCCACACATATTTTATTTTTAGACACACATAATAATATTAATTTTATATTATTACTCACATATAAACCTTAATTTACCACACAAATCTTTTTCACATGTCACGACAAATTATGCGCCAAATGGATTCCACATCATCATCCATGTCACCTGTGACGTCTACATCACCATCCACATCATCATTATACACTTGGGTATATATATTACCTACACATAATATAAATATTTATTGACACATAAACGTGTAGGTAAAAGATAATGATTTTCCACACATAAATAATTGTGTCACTAAAAATATTTTTCTACGAAATATAGTGACACTTGTTGACATTTGCATAATGTGTGGGTAAAGCATTTCACCCACACATCGACATATTTTTACCCACACATCTATGTGTAGCTAAAACTCTAATTTCTTGTAGTTAATCTTATTTAAGAGTATTATATTTTTCAGTTAAATATATTTTAGTATTCCTCCGAAAAATAATAGTTTTTCCCAAAGATTTGTAGTTAAATAAAAGTATTAGTTCTTCCCCCAAAAATTATGAGTAGTCATCATGAAAAAATATTTGGTAGCACCCTAAAAATATTAGTTTTCCCTCTTAAAATTATTAGTAGTCTTCCTAAAATGTATTAGTAACGCCTAGCGGATGTGGTATTGGTACTTGTGCGGGTTGTTGGTGGGTTGCGGGTTGGATATTTGGATCCGACTAATGGACTAGATCCAACGGTAGTTTGGCCAAATTCTAACAGATTTTTTCTTGGAATTTTTAAATCGATAGGAGACTAACCCAAATAAAAAGGAATTTGTGTAGGCGTCATTGTTGTTGACGACTATTTTAAAGGCGATATTAAATAAAAAAAAGTGAAATAAAAAACAAAGTGTGTATTGTCACAGCACAAAATCAAGACAATAGGCCACACGCTTAAAATCAAGAAAACAGAGGTCAAAAGAAGTCTTAATAACTTTCCATATCAAAAATCTCACCACCGGTGTTGATCTTCTTTCCTTATATAAAATTAGGTTAAAGATCTTTTATGTTAACATATTAAAAGATTTAGGGTTTAATAAGGAAAACATTCCTATCCACACTGGGAATCTAATGTCAGAACTAGTTTTAAATTAGGAACTTAATTGACGTTCACAACCTATATATATACCGAGAAAACAAACCCTATATCATTATCTCACATAAACCCTACTAAAGTCCTCTGCAAATACATCAAATTTTTTGTTTCCAAGTGATCAATAAGAAATATGTCAGGGAATCGCAGCAATCCATCGCCAAAATGGTTGGTTCCTTGGCTGAATACGCCATTCTACGATGATAGGTTCAAATGCGAGAAACATCCAAAGAGACATCCAACATATTTTTGTGGGGTCTGTTTGGGAAAACCATTCTGTGATATATGCTGGAGAGATGAATGCAGACACCACGAAGGTCATCATCCCACTCCGCGGGTACGCATAGCTTCGGAAAGGGCCGCGATTGATGTCGATGAGATGAAAAAGATATGGGATCATGTATCCGATATTCAAGTTTACAAGATTAATGGCAAGGATATTTATCACTTGAATCCCAAATTAGACGATCAACCAAACAAAAAGAAAAAAAGATAGGCGATGATCAATTAGTTCCCAAGTGTAAAACATGCCGAAAGAAACTGATTGATGATTCGCCGTTTAGTTTTTGTTCTATTGCTTGCAAGGTACGTACAATATATATCATTATAGTTATGTAGTGTTTTAATTTCTATTTGTTGTTAGATAAAAATTCATTAATAATTTGATTTATTATATTTTTGCCACAGCATACTAGTTTAAATGGGGGCATGATGCAATTAACAAAGCCGATCAGCGTTAATCGGGAGAGCATGAAGATAGATCAATCGGTGAACATGGAAATAGATGCTGTTTCAAGAATCATGCAGCAGCAAAGGAGAATCGAACGCGTCTTGATTCCGCGCAGGAAGAGCAGAAAAGGAATTCCGAGGAGAGCCCCATTTAAATAGAGATCACATAATCTTATCTCTATGGTTTGTGGATGTTAAGGCTAACTTGCTGAGTTGATGCTTCTTTTTGTTGGACTAATTACCTTGACGTTACTGTTGAATTCATTTCTTCACTTATATTAGTAGTTCAACTGTTGAAATGAAATTTTTACCGCTGTATGTCTATATATACATATATATGAAGTTAAATGAATTCGTTTTTCTTCATTGTATTTGTTACTGGAATCTCATTCTTCCTAATGAATAATTACAAAAATCACCCTGAAGTTTGGGATAATTAAAAAAAGACTCGGAGATAGGGTTTGCTTTTGTCTTCCATTACACCTCAACCATTAGTTGAATTTGCGAAATTTGCTGACCTTATCAAATATCTTGTATTTATATCTTTCAACGTTTCTAAATATTACAAATAGCCCCAACTTTTCGTCTTACATTTATTTTACAATTATATCTTTCAACTTTTCTAAATATTACAATAGCCAGAAGAAAAGTTAGGGTTATTTGTATCATTTAGAAAAGTGGAGGGTTGTAATTGTAAGATATTTGATAACGTTAGCAAATTCCATCAATCAACTAACCGTTAGAGCAAAATGTAAGACCGAGTTAAACCTCAAGAGGGTTTCAGTGATTTTGAAATTTCTCTGGATTTTTTGTAATTATCTCAAATTAAACCTCGGCGTAGTTTTGTATTTATCCCTTAGTCCTAATTGTAAGTAAAGTTCAGAATTAACTTATCAGCAAAGGAAAAATATATTCATCAATAAACAGTTCAATTTTGTAAGGAATTGAAGATATTATAGAGATTTTGCAACTGTATGCTGCATGCCAAATATACATTGGGAGTGCTATATATATCTCATAGGTTTCATAAGTGATAGGCTTGGCAACATTTTATTAAAGATTGCCAAAAGTCACAATTTATGCCCAACTTTATTACAAATTTCTTGAGCCAAACCAAATTAACTGTACAATTGCAATAACAACATTAATGTTATGAACAATACTATCATTCAGAGTTCTAAACAACAAAGTCTTCTTGGGATTTTCCAATTTCCTTTCAACATGTGACTCCAAAGAGAAGATATTGGACATGTAGATAAACTACACAGAAGAAAGAAACCAGATATTGATGAGGGTGGAAGATAGCAATATTAACCAAGACATGAAGGCCATAGCAGCAGCCACTCGATATCTAATGCATAGGCTTTCGATGCAGAAAGAGTCGCCCGAAGCAAGCAAAAAACCAGTCACACTTGCTGCTGAACAAGACGCAGCCAGCGACAGAAACGAAAGAACCTACGACAGAGATATTATGTCTTTAGTATTAACTCCAGCAACGATAAATCTAATAGGATCTTCTATTTCAATATGGTGCTTCATTACGTATTCTGACATTAGCATTACACGCCAAATGTGCAAAATGGTGATGTCATTGATGCACAAGTGGCCGGTTTGTATTGATGTTATTGGAAAAAGAGATGAAACACCATATGCATTAGAGGATCCGAAATAGAGTAATGACGCTATATGTGAAAAATGGTGTAAGGATAAATTTCATACCCAATCTCCTACGACAACAATTGAAAGTATCCCGGGTGGACGAATGGGAGGTTTAAAGTAAACAGATAGCACATCCACCAGTGCCAATGTCAAGCTCCACGGGACCACCAAGCCCATAATCGTAACCAAGAAGCTGCAAAGTCAACAGAATTAACACAACAGTTGTAGAATTAAACACATCATATTTTGCAGACAACGCTTTGATATCTCTCGCGTGAAAGATAGCACTATAATCAATGATGATATGAAGTAAAACAAATATCGATGATCAAGATAATGATGATGCAGTCTTGACAGATAATGAAAGCCATACTAAACATTCCAAGAAGGGTTAACTATTATTAAATTTCTAGACTTGAATGAATTATACAGAATTGCATGATTCCCTACAAGATTTCTTCAGACAATTTTCGAAAGAGTAATTTGAATGGGCCCTCGGATTATAGCATCTCCCAATCACAAAGCTCGCATACCCTCTGATCTCGCCTTCTCTTATTGTGAATATACCATGTGAGTCACTATCGCATCCAATGAGTTGCACGCTCAAGTGTATGCCGAACCGTCTTTACTTATCTTGCCAAAGTATTAATATTTAGAAAGACACATGAAGTATTTCTTTTTTCCAAAGCACGCCTTTCTGCGCAAGGAATAGACGCGGCAGTAATTGCATTCTGTCACTGATTAATTCCGCAGCCTTGCTATTAACCGTAGATCAAGTTGACTTCAGCTTCATTTATGAGACATAAAGCGAAGGCCGCAAAACTTGCCACACGTACTTAAACGCAAACAGAAGGAACAAAGATTGATAAACAAGTGTTCTGTTTCTTGTATATTGCAATCATAAATAATGGAAGTGAGTCAAATACTTGCACGAGTGATTTCAGAAATCAAGCAAAAGTGAAAGGGTAAACCACCCTCAGATGACCCTCTCATATGTTAATAGTATAATCACAAGGTTGCATTCGGATGGGAGGATTTGGAATTGGGGAGAGGATTTGAGGGTAGGATTTCAAATGACACCATTTAAGATGAATTTGAAATCCTCCAAAATGACTCAAAAGAGCTTCCAAGGATTTGAAATCCATTATAAAATAACTCCATCCAAATAACATCAATGGACTTGTTATTATGGATTTGAAATACTTAGCTCCAAATCCTTCAATCCAAAAGGAGCCTAAGGTGCATCAATAAATTTAAATTCCACCAACTCATTAACACCTCTTAAGTCCTAAGTTTCTCAGTTTTTCTCTTTGTCCATTCATGATTCATCCCCATATGATCCCAGCTTAGCAACAATGTTCCTCAAAACATGTCTAAACATATATGGACGCATGAGTTTCAGCAAAAGATTGTGAAATAAACTCCAAATGCATAACTAAGAAAACATATAACATAACAGAGCCGATTAAAATGAACCAAAAACCAAAAAGGAAACAAGAAAACAGAGAGAAAATGAAAATTGACAAAAGGGTCACCAAGAATAAAGATTAGGGTTAAAAAAAACTGAACACAATTTTGAAATTAGGAATTACCAGAAGGCGGTGTAACTATAGAACTCAGTATTCAAACACATGAAGAGCAATGAAGCAACAGAAAAAATGGCCTGTCCGAATCTCAAAGCCAAGCTCCCAATAGTCCCCAAAGCCCCCGCCATCTCTTCCATGTAATCCACCACACATAAGACTCACAACCCTTTTCTTGAAACTCTTCTACGGAGACATTTCTTCTACGGCTATGGTGATTATCACACATATTCGTCATAGTCATTTAATTTTCTCCTGCCCAGTAAATGCCACGTTTCTCGCCAAAAGATGAAAAGGGGAAAAGAAAAAGTCGGAAATCTTCTTACGGATTATGAAAGGAGAAATTTGAGTAACGAGTAATGATTCTTCCTTCAGATTCCGAAGTTGAACAGAAAGTTTTCCGGTAGTAAAAGAAAGGAGGGGCGGGAGAGTGGTTACTGGTTACAGAGGAAATGAGATGGTGTCAAAAAGTCTGGCAAAATTGCAAAATTGGTCCTCTGATTATATGATGGTAGCAAAAAAAAATCTTGTAAAAATCACGTTTTGCAAAAATATTGTGTTATTTTAGTAAACTCGTGATATTTGTCCTGCAAATACTCGTTTGTAGAATTGTCATATAACTATATGAAAATCTAAATTTTGTACAAATTTCATAAATTTCAATCACGCGATATCACACGTAGTTCCCACTTTCCGGTAAATTCGGTACAATTAGGACTTATATTGATATTTTCATATATTTATAGGACTATTTTACAAATTATGCATTTTGCAGACCAAAATTACGGTATTTATATAGTTAAATGACTCTTTTGCAAAACATGATCTTTATAAAACCTTTTTGCTATCTCCAGGATTAATTTTGCAATTTTACCCAAAAAGTCTTTGCTTTGTCTTACTTTTTTAAATGATAATTTAATGCTGATTGGGAGAATGAGATTTTGGATTGTTAATTGGTTTATAGATGTCCAATTTATCTATTTCACATTCACATTAAATCAAACTTAGAATACTTTTTCGAGCTCATTATAAGATTTTGATTTAAGCAATCCAATCTATTCTTCTTCCTTTTTTTTTTTTTTTCACTTTTTCACTGGGTAAAAATTGTGTCAGTCATGTAATGCATACTAGATAATTCGGTAAATCATTACCCTTTGGATGTGCGGTGAGTAAACCATTAAGCGAAAAACCACGCCAATAATGTAATTAAATTGTTGCATGCTAGGTAACTTTGTACATAATGGCGAAACCAGAAAAAATATTGGGGTGGACCAATATACGAAGTGGGGTGGACCGGATAAAAAATTAAAAAAATCATATAAATTTAAATAAAATATTTTCTTAAAAAATTAGCAAAATTGATGTGCGACAAGTTCAACCAAATGGTGCGAAGATGTGAATTCGATTTTAAGACTTGATGTTAACAACACACCCTAGACCATTGGGTTAGCCCATGATGGGGAAATGTAACCCAATCTATTGAATATATTTCATGCAGACTACTCAATTATTTTAAATCAAGTTTTTACATTAATTTGCTCATAATCTACAACGATTTCTAAATCTCCTATTGTTGACATTTATTTTTAACAAAAATAATTAACTCAGATTCGCATCTTCTATATCGACATTGAAATGTGATTTACATGATTGAAGTATTTTGTTTTTGCAAATATCAATGAATGATTTTATAATAGAATTATAAAAATTGTCTATAATCGTCGCCCCTTAAATTATAATTTAAGGAAAAAATAAAATATTATTTTTCATTCTTTAGTTGAGGAGTTGGATAATGAATATATTAGATTACTCATTTCCCGTGCTTTTATGAGTTTGACGGAATGAGATTTCTTATTCCATTTTCTCGTATTTCACTCTCTATTCCATAATATTGGATGAATGAAACGAGTCAATTGTTGGACGAGGTGGTGGCTAAATTTATGAATACCACAAACTTTATAATTCATGTGACCTCTCCTGGTGAATAATTTGTCCACATAATGTTTATCAAAAACCACTTCTACTCTAACATACTGTTATCCGTATAATGTAAGCTGCTTTTTGAACAAAAACCAGTTTAAGTTGAATGTGCTTGTGAAACACATCCCAATTGTTTTCATCAATGTACTTGTTCTCGAAATTCAATCTTCAATATTTACGATGCCTTTTCAATCTAGTTCAAGGCGAAATCAGAAAAAACCTAGGATGGTCTCTTCTATTTCTTCTCCCAAATCCTAGGGGCGTGCCTTTATGACTTTCCTGGCTCTTCCCGGCGTTGGGATACAAGCCGCCGGTTACGATGTTTGCTCCTTTGCTACATCTTGTTCTCCTTTGCTTTCTCCTCTACGAGTTCTCTTATGTCTTATGTGGATTTTGCGGCGAGGGTTTATTCTATGGATCCTTCGAATCTCTTACTTGGGACTACCATGAACTCATCAAAGGTGGTCCCTTGCGCGGTCCCTTCCTAAGGTGGTTTCAACTATGGTCCCTCCTGCCGTGGTTACAATGGTCCATTCTCTCCTTCAAAGGCCAATACTCAGTGCAACAAAGGGTCCCTCCCCAAAGTATCCCGCTATACTCCCGCTATACGGGGGTGATGACCCCTGGACCGCCGTCTGCCATCCGCATGGAATCTCATCCACAGCCCCGCCCAAGAGTGTTTCCAAAGATGTTCCTCGACATTCTTGGAATCTCTCCCGCAATGACATCCGATTATGAATAAAACCCGCGACATTCGCTCATAATACTAAGGCTCAATCTCATTTTGGCCATTCTTTTGCTAAATTGTTTCGTACTCACCACGATATGGATTTGACGACGCTGGCCCCAAGGTAATTTTACAATATTTTCGCATGTGGTTGCTTTGGTAAATCTCATTCTATCCCTAAACCTGTTAGAAAGGAGATTATTATTCGATTCACGATTGATGAAAACGTTTACCAATAACGCCGCCGGATTTTCTTATTCATTGATTGGAAGGGTAATTTTGGGCGAGGTAACAAACCATGGGCGACTATGCTTCCGCATAAACGCTGTCAGTTATGGGGAATTAAAAATGATTGGAAACTAATCCCCCTAGGTAATAGATTTTTTTGTGTCAAGTTCTTGAATGCGCAGGATGACTCGAGCCCAAACACGTATTAATCGGGCACTCAATCCTAAACTATTAGGCTCTCTCCACGGGTCCCGATTTCAATTCGTGCAAGGTACACACGTCGGTGGCAAGCATTTGGGTCCGAATCTTCGAGCTCGGTTTGGAGTCTCGGGATCCTAATACAATCTTGGGATCGCCCGGTCACGATTGGAAATCCGTCTGATTGATCAACGATCGCTGACGGCTATCTAGGGCATTTCATTCGGGTATTAGTGGATATTGATCTGCGAAACCGTGGAGGAGCACATCATGATTGAACGGGTTGGCGGTGTTCCTTTGTGTCGATTACTTATGAGAAATTATCGAATTTTGTTCAAAATGCGGGGGTACGGGACATTCGACGGTTTCTTGCCGTATTACTCCGCAAGGAACTCAACCACCGAAAGCGCGCCTCTCACGACCAGGGGGCGCCCCAGGGCATCGGGCGACGTCCGAATTTATGCAATGGGGTCGTTCTAGGTCCGTAAAGTTTACCGTCGTCCGGTGCAGCAGACAAGGGCAAGGCCATTGATGATCCATGGAAAATGCGGGTCATCAAGGTCGTGTTAAGGAGGGTGAACCTTCTTCTTCACATATTCACACTAAGAATTCATTTGATGTTCTCCTTTTGTGTTGATTCGAGATGATGTGGCATGTGATAATACGAATTTGGAGCAAAAATCGATAATGAGAATCGGATTATGGCTTGAGAATATAATACTAGCAACACGCATGCAGCCATAGTTCCTTATCAACCGCAGCAACAAATTTGGATGAAGATGGACAAAACTTGCAATGTGGAATGAAAATAGTTTCAAATAGCCTTCATTTTAATGATTATGTTCTTAGCTCCAATGATCCTTATGAGGGGTTCAAGGCTATGGCGGTTCTTTGCCGGAAACGTTGGTCAAATATGGCGGATGAAGACGATCAAGATGATGCAGACAAATTGGAAGTTTTAAAGACCAAGTTAGCGGTTTCTTCAACTGTTTCGATTGTCATTCACTCAAGATTATTCGTCGTGTTTGGCGAACGCTTATATAAGCAATTGTGGTGGAGGATCAGGCCGATATTCCACAGATACATCACACCATCGGAGGATACTCAAACACGCAACACAAACACAGCCAATGTCCTTCGAAAATCCTCTAGAAATAAACGTCCCATCATTTCGATTGAGATTTTAAGTTATTTCTGTTGTTTTATGGGGTAGTCTTTTTTTTTGCTATCAAAGGTTTTTATCAATGGGTTTTACTTTAATAGATTTTAACGAGACCCCTTTTTTAAAGCTTCAAATTTGTTTTGGCATAAACATCTATATTTTCTTTTTTAATTATATTTTGCATTTATTCAAAAATCAATGTATTTGTTCTCTTCAACAACAGTTCAATAACCACCTTCATTACAACAAAAAACTCCAACCAAGAAATTATTACAAACATACCAAAAAACAACTCTACATATGATCAGTCAGTCAAGCTGCGCATACCAAACTCCTTGAATCTTAACATCCTTAGGAGCCTTCGAACCCAAATCCGTATCCGACGGCTGGACACTCTCAAACACACCGATCACCTCACCCGTCTCCGGCTTACTCTTCGTCACACTCAACGTAATTTTCCCCGTCGACGACGCCACATTCTTATTATTCTCCTTCTCCAGCTCCTCCTCGTCCCCTCTCCCACCCGGGCAATGCCACCGCGTTATCATACCCGGTGGAACCCCTCTGCCCTTCGGGTCTAGAAACGACGACCCTCTATAGGACGGCACAAGAAATTCTCCTCCAAAACTCTCCGGTTTTCCCGACGCCACCAGCTGTTTGATGGTGAACAGAAACGGGACACGCTCGCCACCGGGGAGCTGGACGGTGACGGCAGCGTAGTCGATGCCGTCTTTCTCCTCGAACTTGACGGTGCCGTCTTGGGACACCTCGAATGGGCCCTCGATCTCGTCGAGGGTGTACGTTAGACGGGTCGTGAGCTTGGTGTTCTGGAATTCGGGCGGGCGTTTTTGCTGACGCCTTCGGCCTTGACCGTGAAGGAGGTGGGCTCGAGGCAGAATTTCTTGGCGTTGTATTTGCCGGGTTTAAATGCGAAGGTTTCGACGCCGCCGTCGGCGGTGGGGGGCACTGGTTGGCTGTGCCGGTTCCTTTTACTTCTAAGTAGGTTTTGCTCTGGATTTCGTCGTAGGTTAGTCTTTTGGGGGATCCTTCAGCATTGGCTCCCTGTCAGCAAATGAATAGACAATTAGAACTTTTTTTTACTGGAACCATGAATAGATTAGGCAAGGAAATTTAAGGCCTCTTGACTCTATGTTTGTTTAACTCCCTCCAATCACATTTTTTTCCCAACTCCTTCCCCAATCACCATCCAAGCAATATAACATATATTGCATTTTCCGATGATTTCTTTACTAATACACATATTTCTCAATACATCACATTAAAATCTCTAACACAAAGAACTTCCCTGATCACCCCAATCACCAAACAAACATATTAGCTTCTGTTAAAATTGTTACATATTATTACACAATTCTTTACCAATCCACAGTGATCAAATAATTCCGCCAAAATTATTATCAGAAATAAACTAGATTCGGCTACTAAGTTTAAGCTGATTAACATCATCTGCTACAATGTAAATATTTAATAAATGACTAACTACAAAAAATACCTAGAAATTCATGAATCTGATTAATTGAAAAACTTCAACTATGTATCAATATTACAGTTACTCCCTTGTATTTGTCTCTATTTTATAAATTGCACTTATTGAGGGAGTCACTAAGCAAATACAAACTGGGATTGTGTAATTAGGACTCAGTTTGCTATTATTATCCGATTGATAAAATAATTTTGGTAAGTTACGATGGAATAATATAATTGAGTCCAATAACGAGTTTGGGAAGTATGATTTGTAATGTGTGATTATTTTAGTAGGATAACAATATTTTATTTGGGATTGGCGATCGAGTTGGATAAATTTTCAAAATGACCAAATTACCCTAAATGAAAATAGAAACATAATACTAAATTATTAACCACCAAATGAGGGACAAATTCGTCAATGACTATTCACGAGGAATTGAAATTGGGTTGGATTATATATTGTCTCGACGACTCGACCAGTTATCAACTAATAGTATGACAACACATGGGCTATGTGAATCATATGATAATTAGTATCAGTATTCAAAGATCTCAAACAATTGACAAATTTGGACTAAACAATTTATCTTGGCCAATCAAGTTTCCCAAATGAGTCGTATTTATAATTTTGAAAAGATAACTTAAAATTTTTGTAATTAGGCTAAATCTTCTGGTAATTTTTGTAATTAGGCTAAATCCTTGGGTAATTTTTGTAATTAGGCTAAATCTTCTGGTAATTTTTGTAATTTAACCCTTCAATTAAACTTGCACCAATTTTAAAAGATAAACTATACTGCTTGTCATTATATTAGAAATGCAAACTCAAAAAAAAGTGCGGAAATACCGAAACGACAAGTGCAGAGGTTGCAAGAGCAAATCCAGCAATCTTGGCAGCCTCAGTGGCTCAGTGCACTTCTGAGCAAACTCCTTTAGATCAGCCTGAAGTGAACACGTCAGCCTTCCGGAGGCGGCGGGTTCGACGCCGAACGCCTTGCCGACACTTTGAACCGCCGCCGATCGGAGCTGCACGTTGCTCCGACCGACCTTGGTTGGCTGCATGAGAGTGGCAGCCGCATGTAGTGATGAGGTTGCCATTTTCTTGATTTTAATTACCTCACTCTCACTCTCACTCTCACTCTCACTCTCACTCTCCTCCCTTTGTTCTGTTTATTACAAATGGTTTTGTTTTTTGGAAAAATCTGTTCTGGTTGGCTTTGGTGTGAGTAAGATAAGAAGATTAGGATAAGGTCTTGTTTCTTATTGGTTAGTTTCAGCTGGTTCTGTGACTTGCCACGTGGCGATGTTCGTATTTAGGATAAAGATATTCAAAGTATTTTGATTGACAGCAATAGGATGAAAATTAAATAAAAACATTATCCGCAAAAAAGAGGCAAAATGAGTTTGATCCTAAAAAACAAAATGGCCCATGCAGGTCTCGAACCTGCGACCTTCGCGTTATTAGCACGACGCTCTAACCAACTGAGCTAATGGGCCAATTGATAAGCTTAGTCAATATAATGCTACTAATACAATGCTTGGATTCAAATGATTTGGCCCCTACTTTTTTTCTTTTTTTTTTATTGAAGATTTGGCTCCTACTTTGCTATCAAATAAAAATATCCCAACCGTCCATATTGACATATCTTTTGGCAGTAAGTTTTTTAAATTAGTATATTGGTGGTTATTCAAATTAATAATGAGAATATTCTTAAGAATCTTGAGCAATAATCCGTGATTAGTTTAAGAATATAACAGTACAAATGGACAATTATTTTATAACATATATTACATTTATGAGGGGAAGGGGGATTCCCAATTATAAGTACAAATTTCTTATATCATCTAACAAATTTACATGTTTGCTTTAGGAAAATAGAAATAATATGATATAATCAACATACCTGAATTTTCTTATTTTTTTACAAGACAAATAAGTTCATTATTTAATTCAAACAAACAAATACATCGAAGAAGACGAAAATAAATATGTTAAAAATCATAAAAGATGAAACTATTAAAAGATTCAAATATCTAAGTTAATAACAAAAATCAACTTAAAGTCTATAATTTTGAAAATTCTATAGTGCCTAAGATACCCATAATTCTAGATCTCAAGTGTTGAATATGATAATTTGATTTGTTATCTCACTGTTGGTAGAATCGAAACTTGTTTGTCTAAAATAAAAAAAGTACCACACCAAAACAAACCAAACACCACACTAAACGACATTATCACAAACAAGAAAAAATAAACAAACGACCCGATCTGTGTGGGACACTCACTTATTTTAAAACATAAACGATAAAAAAGATGTACATAAGGTGATTTCATGAAAGGAATTAAACTCGAACACCTAAAATAAATCTAGTGACACTCGCAAAAAACGAAATCAATTATAGGGTAGCAAGTTGACCAAAGTCGTCACTCGCGGAAGACTTAGGTGCAAATAATTATAATGCAACACGATAATAGAAAATAAATCACAAACACTCTAACTAAATTTGTGATTTTAATTAACTAAAGAAAAATAAGTAAAAAGACAAATTAAATCAACACAATTAAACCCGGAGAAAAATGATATGGATGAACGCCTCAGATTTCGTAATCATCTCATCAAACTTGCAAGTAGAATATCAACTAATTAATCATGTGATTAACAAATATAACAAACACGTAAAACTAGGCATAGTAGGAAAACTCATGTATTCACATATTAGGATTGTCCCTACATAATTTGTTATTTTCATTAAGTCAAGTTAGATAATACATTTTTGATTCATATCTAACCTTGTGAAAAAATCTAGTCTAGTAATAATATATTTTCTCGTTCTCAATCATTACATCAAAACAATCAAAAGTTGATCGACAATTAAACATCAAGTAAAGCAAATTTATTCAAAGAAACAAAATCAATTAGTCAATACTTATGTTTGTTTGTTTGAATCAAATCATCTTAATCCTAGAACAAAGAAATTAGTTAATGCTTTGGGGGTGGGATCATAATCTCAATTGAAGGAAAGAAAACGATCATAAACATTATCATGCAACAACAATAATCACCCAAAGAATTGAAATCGGACAAAAAGAAATGAAGAAATAATACGCTTAAACTCAAAAATAACTTCAATGAGTAAAAACTCAAGTAATCCCAATGTTGAAAAGCAAGAGAAAAGAGAGAAAAGTAGAGTCTAAAAGTGCTTTAAGAAGTAATATGTGTCGAAAATAAAGGTTTCACAAGTCCTATTTATAAGCACAGAGTTCTAAACAACGTGGAAGAGCCAAAAATCGGAGGTAAAATCAAAATTTTCGTGCTCAAGAAACCATTGTGCGCTCCTGCACATGCCATCGCGCGCCCGCACGCTTTTCGTGTCGGTATCCTCATGCACGCCTCAACACCATCCCGGTGCATGTTGCGCATGCCTCCGTCTTGCGCCGCGCGCTACCGGTAGTGTGTTGTGCTTGCGCGTTGTGCAGCTCGTCAACCGGCTTACGTCTTAAGTGTTCGTTTTTACCCGTTTTCGAGCCTCTTTTCATCATGACCTATAAAAATAATATAAATACCCGACATAGCACTTGACACTACGTAAAGCCACAAAAATAAATATAATCACACACAAAATAAGATGAAAAAACACACAAAAATAAACAATACGTAAAGCAACAAAAATAAACATAATCACACACAAAATAAGATGAAAAGATACACAAAAATCATACTTAAAAACATGCAAAACAAAAAATAAAAAAGAAAAGCAAAAGAGGGAGAGAGTCAAATAAAAGTAGGCTAAAGCTGAATTTTCTTATTAACAATTAATATAAAATAATTTTATTAAAACAGAAATAAAATTTAATAATAAACCACTTTATTAATAAAAAGCTCGAAATTAAAGCCGATTTTGGTAACCTGGGCTTGTAACCCAACTGGGGACAATAGGTATTGGGACATTTGAGCCGGTTACTGTGTAAGGTATGCGAAAGTATACAAACAAACTAGGGAAAAGGACATAAATACCACATTTTCCATACCTAATCCCTGCACAATGTCCATTTTCTGCTGATTTTGGACAAAAATACCATTTTCCGCTGAATTTGGACAAAAATACCCATTTTCCGCTGATTTTTGACAAAAATACCCATTTTCCGCTGATTTTTTTGCGTTGGTTTCTTTTTTGTTTCTTTGTTGTTTCTTTATTGTTTCAAACATGTTTGTTGTTTCATATATGTTTCACTTAACCAATTTTTCATTGAATTCCACAGTTGCATAGAGAAAATCTCAGTTGTGGTATGCCACAATGGACAATAGGGAGAAAATAGAGAGTATACCAACTTTGAAATAACAAGAATACTGATTCCAATGGACTGCACATTCAGCAACCTAAACGAAATCTTGGAACAAACTATAGCGGGAATTATTGAATGCTTTGTATGGACACGACTCCACTATCAGACCAAAAAATACTTTGTATTGACTTCCAACATCGTAGAATTATTGAATGCATCAACTGTAGCGGGAAAAGACATACTAGTAACAACTTTGCTAGAGTACGTAAGATCTTTAGTTCAAGATTAGGCATGCAGACATCGAAATGAAGCAAGATCAACATTTACAAGGATGACAAAAAAAAAAACTGAAGAGTATATGGGAAAAAACTACACTATTTCTCTAAATTTAAAACCAATTTACTACAAACTTTTATCACATGATCCCATGTTTCACAATTGTTTCTTACATGTTTCATTTATGTTTCTTACATGTTTCAACTGATTACACCATCATTAAAATTTACGTAACAACAATTCTCTAAAATTATTATGAAGTGGAGGTAGAAACTCAATGTCGTTGTCATCGTCATCACCATTTTGCAGCTTCAACTTAGCATGATTGTGAAGCAAATTACTGGGTCTTGCTTGTCCATTCTCTATCTCGAAGGCTTCGACGTCCATAGCCTTCCCACCAATAAAGTGCTCGGCATAACAAGCAACAAAATATCCCACATTCACTACAAAAGAAATAAAAAAAGATACACAGTCAGATACATAACACAACAAATCAAAAACAATAAAAAAGAACAAATAAATGGAAATACAAAAACATAAAAGAAACAACTTGAAACAACATCGAAACAAAACGAAAAACTTCAAATCATAAAATAATAAAAGAACACGAGAAAATTGGGTTTAACCTCGAGTCTTCGCTTGACATTTCATCAAACGATTCTGCGAGTCTCACCCCGTCGGATGAAAACTCGAAATCAACCACAAAATCTTCACCCCAATTCTCGTCGCCTCGTTCGAAACATTCATCATCTTCTTCGACACGACCGCGATTCCTAATCCGTGCTCGACTTTTGATTATTTTTAACATCACAAAAATTACATTCTCCAGCAACACAACTACTTAATTTTCTATTGATGAACTTGTTGCAAGAGATCACAACTATTACCTAATCCAATATTTCCTCATAACAGAACATCAAAAATCAAGAAAAGGCATAAAACGACACTCAATTTCTAAAACTAAAGAAACTTTACAAAAATCTAAAATCAATTCACCTGCCAAAATCCTAAAATCAAATTTCTATTATCTTCCCCTAAATCAGCGGATACCGATGTTTTTTCTCAATCTTCGCTCAAATCAAACGCAAAATCATCTCCAGAAGAGACGGCGCCGCCACTAACCACGGCGGAGCCACCACCACTAGCAACGAACAAGTCGTCAAAATCGCGATAGAATGATGAGAAGGATTTGGTCGGAGCACTAAAATAGTATTCGCCGAAACGCTTATGCGTTGACGGCGCGGTGACGTGGTGCGATGAAGACATGGCGCTTCTGAAATCAAAATCTAAATTTTGGGAACCCATAAGGCCATGAATCAACATAGAGATTGGCAATCCTTTCTTGTTTCGTCGACTTCCATCTGCGGTCCTCTTGAAAACTCGTGGTTGCTTTGAAGGAAAAGTTTCGCTCCAATCTGGGTGCTTGATCAAGCAATCCCACTTCCTCAAGAAATAAATAGTTTCAATGTTTTTTATGACAAAGCCACAATTTCAATCTTCATGCGTATCATAAGAAATTGGAGGAGGGTAAAAACTCAAAAGAAATGTAAAGGAGTGGGTATATTTGGGAAGTTTAGGACTGATGGGGTAGATTAGTGATAGGATGGTATTTTTGTCTTTTTTTCAAAAATCAGGATATTTTGTAGTATTTCCTCAACAAACTAAGAGAAAAAAGGCCCGAATGGTTTTGCCACACATTATATTTATAAACAAATATTTATGAAAATATTAAATTTTGTTCAAACTATCATTTCAAAATTCTATTTGTTAATTGTTAGTTTGTAACCATCTAATTAGATTAGTCTGTGATTTATGTCCAATGCAAATAAATGTACAAGATACTTTTGTATCAAAAATCTTCACTTTTTTTCCATTGGGGATCAAAATTTCTAAATAATAAAATCATCACGAGTTGTTGTGAATAGAGATGTTGGGCCTAGTACTGAGGTCAATCCTAGTCTGACCCTAAAAATTTGAGGGTTGGGCCTATATTTCACATGCTCTTAGGGCAACTCCAATGGTTATGTTATTAACCAACATTATTTATGGGATTCATGTCACATCATCTAATGTAATAATAATTCTATTTTATGATACACTCCCACAATGGTCGTGTTATTTAGCCTCTGTTATTTGTGTACCCAATTGTTATATTAAATTTATCTTATTCATATTTTAAAGCAAAAAAGCTAAAAAAAAAAAAAGTGAACATGATGGCGCAAAGTATGCACATCCATGGCCCTACCTACCCTTATAATGGCGTTACAACCTTGTAACGCAAAGGATGTATTGGCCGTTATTTCATTGCATCTCAACCATGAATTCGAAACGTTATTGGAGGTCTAAAAACGACCGTTGGAGACTTGGAGTTGCTCTTATGACATATGGGCTTTTAAGCCCGGCCCTAATTGGTCATGGTCCTACCTAATTGCTCGTAATAATTTTTTTGTATTTTATAATTTTATATTTAAAATTTGTATTATATAATACTACCAAATATAATCTTTGGTCGCATATATCAGTTATCATTTAATCTTAACAAATTATAATTGATGAAGATGAAAAAATATGATATATTATAATCCATGATACCATTCTTAGAATATTAAATTGTTGATACTTTTTTATTAATTAACAAATTATTTAGAATAGTTGTTATTTAATTTTTATTAGATTATACTATATTAATATTTTAATTTAGTTAGAAATATTAAACTTATAAGAATATGATTTCAATAAAAAAAACGTTATAGGGTCAGCCCTAACTCTGACTCTAGCCTTGTAGGGCTAGGCATAAATCCTTATGATGTCAGGGCTTTTTTAGCCCGAACCCTAAGGGCTTGGGCCTTATCGACATCTCCTGTTGTGAAAGAAATCTAATCTGACAGAAAATTGTTATCCAAAATAAAAAATAAGTTTGTTCATACTTGATTAATCATCCATTACTATTAACCGTTTTTCATTCACTTATGTGAGTTCGACAAAAAGTTGATATTAGGTTAATCAATAGTTCAGTCTGTTCAGTACTTCAATTTCCATTCAAATAATAGATCATCTTGAATTTAAACCACTAGCACAATTCACAGTACCAAACACAAGTGAAGAAATGTGGCTCAAAAGTGCTTGAAAAATAAATTAGATTGCATTAAGATCCGATGATTTGGATTGGAGAGGAAGAATTAGGGAAAGAATTTTAAATGACTCTAAATAAGGTGAGTTTGAAATCAAAATCCAACAAAATTACTTGGGTAAAAATAGGAATATAAAGAACAGAAAGTCAATAAAAGCTCAATAAATTTGTTGTTAACTTGAACTCACTTTTTCGGTTCTCCCATTAGAAAAGTTCAATTTTGTAATTCCTATTTTGAACTCTTTTTTTTGATGTTGCGGTATTTTTCAATTCATAGTAGATATTTTAAACGATTAGGAAACGATAAATTTTTATCAAAAAGCTCAAGTTTTTATCAAAAAACAAAACCACAAATTTATCCAAATCTGCAAACTTGAAAGAAAAAATAATTGAAGGGGAGGGGGCATTCAGAATGAGTAGGAGGTTATGAAATCAATCAACAAATATTCAGAAGAATTACCTATCCTCATTATGCCCCCCAAAACAGTAATTATTCAATCAAAAACAAAAATAATCCATAAAAAAATTGAAATCAGAAAAGAAAATCGAAAACAGGCGTAATATTTTGTTCCTCTCAGACAAATGCCTCGATTTGTCGTCACGATTTTATAACGAATGGATTTCGATCGGACTCGTCATCGTAATTATTCATCACAGAGAAACATAAATTATCACCCGTTCTTCTCCCATTTTCTCAATTTATTTAAAAAAAGGACTCGAATGAGTAAAGAAATTCAGATTAAGAAGAAAAAAAGGACGGACAGATAGAGAAAAATGATGAAAACTTAGTAGAAAAACTGATTGGGTGCCATGAGATAGAGCAAAATCGACCTTTGAATACCTCAAATCCCCATTGTTCGCAGAGAGCAGTTAAGAGTTGAGGAAGCGGAGCTTGTACTTATAATGGCTGCAGTACTTATTAGGGTTTTAGATTAGGGTTGGCGCCTCCACGCCGAGATCGCTCAAAATGACGAGAAGGCCTTTAGATTTTTTGGGCTGGACTCTTTTCAATAGAATGGAAGTCTGGTCGGCCAATTGCTTTAAAATGTCCCACTAAGATAGGGTAAGAAGAATATATAAAAAAAAAACATTCATATAATCGAAATTATAATTTTTTTCTATATTTTTTATGTTTTAACCTTACATTAAATAGGCAGCAAATAGTTTTTTTCTATATTTTTTATGTTTTAACCTTACATTAAAGGGCTGTTAAGAATAAATCTTTTCAGGGGCTCAGAATTTGTAAGTTGGGACCTATGATCACTCACTTACTCTTTGCTGATGATTCATTGTTATTTTGTGAAGCAAATAGGCAGCAGGCTGAGATCATTTTGGATATCTTGAACCAATACAAAAGTTTTTCAGGTCAAATGGTGAATTGGGAGAAGTCAAGTATTTTTTTCAGTAAGAATACGCCTTTCAGCTCTCAACAGGAGATTTGTGGGATTCTTAAAGGGGTGCAGATTCATGAAGCTAGTAGATACTTGGGGCTTCCATTGGCAGTTGGAAAATCAAAAAAAGAAACATTCAGGTATGTGATTGAAGCAGCTATGAACAGATTGCATGATTGGAAAAATAAATTTCTTTCCAGTGCTGGGAAAGAAATTCTCATTAAGGCTGTGTTGAATGCTCTACCAGTGTTTATTATGTCTTGCTTCAAATTGCCTGTGGGTTTATGTAAGGAGTTAGGGCAGCTTATTGCTAGATTTTGGTGGGGGGCAACTGATAGTGTTAAGAGGAAGATTCATTGGAAATCTTGGGAGAATTTGACTTGGGCTAAAGATGATGGGGGATTAGGATTCCATGATCTTCTTATTTTTAATGATGCTCTAATTTCTAAGCAATTGTGGAGAATAATGACATTGCCTAATCTTCTGGTGAGTAAGGTCTTAAAAGCAAGGTACTTCCCAAAAAACAGCTTATTGGATGTGGATGTGGGGAATAATGCTTCTTGGCTTTGGAGAAGTTGGATGAAAGCAAGATATATGCTGAGGAATGGGTTGACTTTTTCTATTGCTAATGGTAAATCTATGAGGATCTGGCAATCTCCATGGATTAATAATTCTTTTCCTTTCAAACCTCTCACCGCTGAGCCTGTTGATCAATCTCCATTTTGGGTAAGTGAACTAATTCTCCCAGATGGGAAAGCCTGGGACAGTGAGCTTATTGACAAGGTGTTTTGTGCTAAGGATGCAAGTAATATTAAAGCATTAAAGATCCATGATGATAGAGATAGAGATAAGCTTTGGTGGAACCTAGAGAAGAAAGGCTCTTATTCTGTTAAATCAGCTTATGCAGAAGCTTTCACAAAACAGAGAAATCTGGAAAGGAGAGCTGAAAGTAGTGATGCTGCTGATAAAGTGAAGGCTATGTGTTCAAGAAGCTGGAGTGTCATGACTAAGGGTAAGATCAAGCATTTTATTTGGAAATGCTTTTCCAACTGTTTACCTACATCAGACCAGCTTCTTTTCAGAGGGTGCAATGTTGATCCAATTTGTCAGATGTGCGGGGAGGAGAAGGAAACTGTGGAACATATCTTCCTTACCTGCAAAAGAGCTCAGCTTATTTGGAAAATTGCACCAGTTAAGTGGGATGGAATTGAGAAATGCAATGATTCTTTTGTTGATTGGTGGGGCAAAATCTGTGAACTTAAGAGAGATGAAATTTCTGAATTCAGAATCCAATTGACCACATATATTCTGTGGTGGCTTTGGAAGTCAAGAAATTTGTGGATGTTTCAAAAGAGTTGGATGACTGAAAAAGCTGTAATTGATACAGCTTTTAGGGAATGGAAGGAGTTTGGTGACGCTTGGATTGATGGGAAGAAGCTGAGAGTTTGAAGCGGGAGTCTTTTCTTTGGATAGTTGAGGGTAGGAGCTGTGATCAGTGCTGTCTTCTACCTAAACGGATCGACTGCTTTGCTTTGCTGTGCTGTTGGGTGCTGTTTTTTCTTGGAAGTTGCTAGGGGTTAGTTTTTTACTGACTCAGTGGTTTATTTTTGGGATTTTTCTGGTTGCTGCATTGAGGCTTCTGTGGGTTGTGTTTGAGCTTTTGATGATGTTGGTTGTTTTTCCTATGGTTCAACATTGAGTTGTTCAATTTGTTACAGCCTCATGCATCACTTTGCTGCTGGGAAATGGGGGTGTGATGGTGGTTTGTTATTGTGTTTTCTTTGCTTTTGTTTGTCCAGGATGGGGTTGTATCCCTTGCTTTTCCTGTTGGTTTAGGCCATTCAATATTGGATGGTTCTCTTGTTCCTTTTTGGATGTTTTTCATGTATCCATTGGAATTTGGGTTCTTCAACCCACGAATGTAATTTGGTTTGAGTTCTATATATGACAACTATCGTTTCGTAAAAAAAAAAAAAAAAAAACCTTACATTAAATGAATCATCCATAGATTCTATACTGGGGAAAAAAACTAAAAACAAAGTGAATTAGTACTCTCAACAAGGAAATAAGTATTATAGGGACGGACAAAAAAAAAAAAGGTAGTCTATCTTAGTGGAAATGCTCAAATGAGAGTGTATATCGATTAAATTCTTCATAAAAGCAAAAAATGCTCTAATACAACTACAAAAAATATTCGATAAATATGTATGTTCCCCCTCCCTATTTTCATTCAATTGTACTAAAAAAAGTCACATCGATAATCAAGAGGACTTAAATTATCCAATTCAACATCCATCTCGTCCCAAAAAGAAATTAAAACATTTGGTTTACTCACAAATGTTTGATCCATGTAATCCATCTACAGTTAAATGAAGTGCCATCGTGTTGATTATGATACCTAATAATCACTAACTGCTACGCAGTTGACAATAAGGAAATTACTGTTTTTTCAAAGAAAATTCTGGTCCCGTCTCAAGCACATTTCAGTTCCAGTGAGGCGTCCCGATGTCCATCAACTCATCAATGGGATCAGAATCCTAGAAAACAAAAACATTCAAAATCTGTTGTTGCTCTTCGCCACAAATCTAATTAATGACAAATCTCATCCTGTCATCCATATCCCCGATGAAGAACAATTCTACCGTGATAATAGTTATGTTTTTTCAACAATTCTTGCTTCGATTTTCAAGCTCAAAATCTACGAAAAACAACCCATGCTCAAGTAGTAATAGATTTCCATACGTATGCAATCGTTCAGATGGTCTGATCACAAATCTGCCACAATAGAACAGTTAATATCTAAGTTTAATCTAAACCCAATACCAAATTACACTATCATTAGAAGAAAGTCATAACATAGCCCTTCACTACTAATATAGGTGCATAAAACCATATTAAGACAAATAGCCATACAAGAAAGTCATAACATAGCCCTTCAGGAAGTACTGCCGTCACCATTGTTTGATGATGGTTCGATTGTAGGTTTCTTCGTTGGGCTGGACTGCACAGTCGAGCTCATGACTACTCGCTTCACTCCTCTTCCAACTACACCTAAATGCGTCACTCCAGAAGCAGCGCCATTTGTATGAGCAGTCGAAACAGTTGCAGAACTTGTACTTCCAACAGCGTCAGCAGTACCCATCTGTGAGGAGCTCGTTGCTACTGAAACGGCAGTTTTCTCAGTACCCTTCGCCTTTGCAGACATCATCCCAAGAATATCAGATAGGATAGATTTTGGGTTTGAAACAAGCTGTTGGAGATCTTCGAGCTGCAACCCAATGAATAACAGTTAATACAATGTCGCCCGTACTCTTTTACAAGTGTGGATCTTTTGTTAAACTTACCTTCTTTTCCAGTTCACTACACAGACCAGTCAGTGTTTCAATCTCTGCTTCTTTGTCCGCCAGAGAATCACCTGTTACGGTTGTACTAGAAGATTGTTGAACAGTTAGTCCTGACTCGGAAGCAGTTGGCGTTTCAGCTGGTGCTGAGAGGTTCTTTACTTCGTTTGTAAGTCGCTGCACTCTAGACTTGCAAACTGAAATAGCATTTTGGCAATACGGAATAGCTTCTTGTGGTTTGGAACCAATTTCCAGACATAAGCATATCCTAAAATTCCTGATTTACCCCTGTTAAGGACGTTATTTGGAATCTTCCTTCTTTTCTTGAACAAATACTTAGAATCCAAAAACAATTACGCTCCAGAATGATTTTAAAATTTTGTAAACATTGAGTTTCATTTGATCTCCAAAAGATAACACTTTCAAATAATTATGTTTGTAAAGGATACAGCTCAGCAATAAGCCGACTGTCAGGTTCAACCAGGCGCTCCAAAATGGAGAGAGCTTTCAAGTAGTCGCTCATTGAAGTTTCAACATCCTCTGGACAAAGCGAAAAAAAAAACTTATGATCAGCAAACACAGCCCACATAATCACTTTATGCAAATAAAATGACATGATAACAATCATTAGAAGAAATTACAGACCTCTTTCTAGAGCAACTTCGCCAAAGCTGACAATATGTCCACCTTTTCCATTGTGTCACCTGAGAGCTTTTCAACAATTGCCCGAGCAACATCTAGCATCTTCCATGCTAAATCAAGGTCAGACTCATCCTCATCACCATCAGCAAGGTCTTCAGCATCACTTTCATCCTCACGTTCCTCACCTTTGCCATCTACAGCTAATATCCAATAGAAGAAAAACACCTCCCATTAGCAGTAATCACAATAAAGGTTTAGGAACAGATTAACTCCATATAATTATTCAAAGAGAACTACATGTCTATCTTTCCACAGTGAGTGTGAAAATAGGGCCTGGAGAGTAGACAAGAATTCATAGTAAAAGATCAATCTGAGTCATTCATGACAAGAACTCTGTAACCAAATAGGTTAATATACAAACTCTAGGACTAGGTGCTATAATGTAAGTAACCTATTTTTAAGGCATACACAAGGCAGTTAAGTAGTTGTCTTCAGAAGGATAAACGAGGTTCCCTGCATATTAAATCCAACAACCACCTATTTCTCAGCATTGGCTAATAAACAACTAAGGAAAGTTAAAAATGCATTTGCCTACCTCTGAACATGATTACCCACAAATATCTACACACTTTAATACCTGAAAAGTGCTACTCAGTTACTAAACTCAAAGTTGATTGATGACCAATATACATAACTTTCCCCATATTCAATAGCATACCCATGCTAGCATAAACATATATGTTTATCTACACAATATCTAAGAAATTATCATTTATATCATCAATTGACTTAAAAGGAAAGAAACACTAACTGTTTTCTGGAGCGTCATCCGAACAATTTGCACTTCCACCTTGTTCTGCATTGTTTGAAACTGAAGCAGCAGAAGATTCACCATTTACAGCAATTTTTACAGAACCATCTTTATTGGAATCTTCTTGAGATACATCCTCTTTTTGGGCATAGAACCCAATGGATCGGCCTCCTCCTGAGCTTTGTACAGCAGGGCACATCCATATTTGTAGTAAGCAGTGACACACTCAGGAGAAAGTTCACCGAAGTGTGCAACCCTATAATAGAAGCACCAATTTTAACCATATAGCCATTTCAGGATGTGGAGAGTATCAAAAGACAATGTGTAACGCCATGATAAATCTTATTCTCTGCTAGAATGCAGGAAATGAGGAAACTAGAGATAAATATACAAAATGTGACATCTGGGAGAAATTGCTCAATATGAGAAGCAAAACTCCAACTTTTGCTTTGGCCTCATTTTCCACATCTTTGTAAAATAGTAGTACTAGAAACAGATGAAGCAAATGAATATAAACATATTTCAAATTTACTACTGCACAAAGTCGCTGGCTAAAGCCTACAGCAACACGAGTAGTCCACATCACAGAGAGCCTGAAGGGAAAATGACTAAAAGAATGCAACCGTGAGTGGACTTTGGAGAACTGGAGGTTTGCTGAATAATTTGGTAGATATATACAACCAGGAAGGGCAAACAACATATAAGGTAAAATCAAGTGGAGAATGGAGAGATGTTCAATCATATAAGCATAACTTTAAGAATATCATTATAGTTCTTCATGATGACTTTATTTACATCATACATGTTTCGTCACCCCTAGAATATCAGCCAAAAATGTTTACAGAGACAGAAAAAGAATAGTAAAGAGGCAAAACGGAACACCACCCCACCCCTTAAGATTTACTTGCCGTCTATGTAGATAGAGATCAGAACTTCTCCATTCCACCATCTTATTAAACTATAAAGCTACAAAGTCTATGTATCCAAGATTAGAGGGCCTGGCAGTTGAAATTTAATTACTGTCATTTTCAAATGGACAATAAAGGTTCGTCAAGCAAATCACATAGCAAAAAGACGAGCCATAAATAATTCGCAAATAAACTGAAATCACCAAGATAGTAAAACAAACCTTGAGCTGCTCGTTAACACATGTTTGATAAGCCATTGCACAGTTAAAGCACAAATTTAATATCAAAAACACAAGAAAAATCTCCCGTAGGAGAAGAAAAATCAAGACCTAGAGGAAAATCACCACATGTGCACACATGACACATGAAAACACAAAAACTAAAAAATCACCTGATCTCTAGGGCACGGCTGTAGCAATCAGTGGCTTCGGCGTAATCACGCTCCTTGGCGGCTTTAGAGCCACGAGCCATCAACTCTTCGGCGTATTCCAACGACTTCTCGCGCTCACCTTCATGAGTTACTGCGGAGCTTTCAGCACTGTTGCCGTTGTTGTTGCAGGTGGATTCCGTTGCTCCGCAACCGACGCTCGACTCAATCGTCGCTTCAACGGAGTTAGGGTTTTGGTCTGCGGAGGGACCTTGAACCTCAGACTTCGCGTCTTCTTCTGCCATTTTACGAGATAACGGAAGATATTTGGAAAACCCTATCCCTTTTTCCTTTCCCTTTTGCTCACTACTGTTTCTGGCGCAAAAACGATGAAAAATTGAATAGCGAAATGTTCTTATATATTGAGTCTGAGAGCGACTGTTCGAAACGACGTCGTATAGAAAACAGTAATGAAGTTAAGACTCGAGCAGAGGCTTAGTTTGGGCTTGGGCTAATAAAATTGTTGCAAGAAAATGATTTTATCCAGAGCCGTACACAACCCAAGTATAAAGGCCCAAATCAAATGATTATAGATTGAATTTAATCACATTATGGTTGATCCAAATTGTGCTTGATTCATTCCCAAGAATAAGAATGGCTTTCTTAAAAATAGGGACATAACATAACTCATAAGTCATAAATATGATAATGGGATTGAATTAGAGAGGGCAATAAGTTGAAGAACAATTCAGACCCGCTTCATATCCACCCTTTTGGGGCTGATTTTAATAGTATAAATAGATTTGGCCCATTTAGGGTAGTTTAGGATATTTCATTTCCATATCTATCCCATTTACTTGTTTATTATCTATTTCCCATTTTTTATATTTTTTGATACTTTATTTTGAAAAATATATTTTAAGAAAATTATAATAATATTTTTTTGAAATTAATTTAACAGTTAATATTTATTAGATCATAACACTAGTCTAGTGAGTCTAATGAGCATATCATTTAGTTTCGGTTTGGGGAAATCGGGCTGAGTCCTTAAAAAATCCTTTGTGGATTGAGTTTCGATCCAAACAAGCCTTACTCTAATCTAGACTATTGTCATCCTTGTACGGCTCGTTTGCCATCTTGGACATGCGATGATAATAACTTTAATCATGCCTAAACCCTTGTTTCTTGTTCGTACAAGACAATTTTTCCGTCCGAGTTCTAAACCAAATTTCAATTGATTGTTTAATCCACCTCCCCTATCATTAGAGGATTCTCGCACAATACCCACAATAACAAGAATGCTATTTCTCTTTTTT
Source organism: Rehmannia glutinosa (assembly GCA_016081115.2). Taxonomy (NCBI): domain Eukaryota; kingdom Viridiplantae; phylum Streptophyta; class Magnoliopsida; order Lamiales; family Orobanchaceae; genus Rehmannia; species Rehmannia glutinosa. Next base: position 170,556 of record JABTTQ020001711.1, on the reverse strand, counting down.
GTCCCTAAATATGTGTGTAGACGCCAAAAAGCATTATTATATTGCAAAGGTGTTTTGGACATTTGATATTATTATCCTATTTAACGAATAACGACTAACAAAGTGTTGGTCCCAAGGGATAAGTAAAGTTTAGAAGGCGCGGTTGAATAGACTTTACTAATTTTTTTGTTTTAGTCCTTTTAATAAAATCAAAGTAGACCCAAGTCGAGTTGGGTGCATAGAGGACAACTTAGTTTACTTACACAACAGAGTTAGCCACTCAACAAACTCGACCGAGTTATTGATAGTATAACTCGATTGATTCAGCTTAACTCTTTAAATAATCAAGATCTAGGTTTTTAACAAAAGAAGACTTTGACCCTTAGTTTTGAATATATTTTTCAATACTTATTTAAGCTCATTTATTATGAGTTGACTTATCAAATTAACAAACAACAATAATAATATGCAAGAAAGTAAGTATCTTTGAAAAAAAGACACAAGTAATTTTATAGTGGTTCGAGGATGGGATAATTCCTCTAATTCACTCATCTCTAACTTATGGAGGTAATCCGCTAAGTAACATTGACTTTGATACAAAAGGATGGCGGTCAAAGAGGCAGTTTGATCACACAACCTGACTTGGGGGACTCAACTTTTTCACTAGATGGTTGTCATGCTACTTGACTCCTTCAAACTCTTGGATTTAATCACGACCCTCCAACGAGTTTAAAGCCTCTAGTTCGATTTAGAACCTTAATACACCTCCTTCAACCTTGGAGAGTAGACCCCTTGTTCTTTGAAATATGTTTTTCTCTTCAACAAATAAAGTTGTCTTTCATTCTCTCTCATGTGTTGGATCAATTTTCTTCGAGTTTAGGAGCTTGATGATATGATTTGAATGCTTGAGAGTTATTGTTTTCTTTGCTTGATCTCTCTTGTGTGTCTCAGTTGCATAAGTTGCTTGGGGTAATCTTCTCTCAAATAAATCATCAGCCTTTTATAGTGACAGTTTGAAAATGCATCTGTTGAAGGTCGTTGGTTTGTCTTGTCTTGCAGCTTTGATGTAGACTGTACCTTGAATTTATTGCTCTGCATCATTTCCTTTAACTCTGCAGGTTTTCAGGTACATCTCATTGGCTCCTTACTTTTTGCACTCTTTCAGCAAAATAAATTTAAAGTAGGCAGTCTGACACATGCCTATTTCCAGCAAACAATTGACTTTGCTTGACAACGGATCTTTTCAGCTTTCTTGGATCCTATGTTTACCTTCCCATCATATTCTCTTCTTTGTAGAACTTCTGGAGCTATATAAGCAGGAGTACCAACAGTTGATTTGGGCCTTGAATGAAGCATAGATGACTAAACAACGATAAAATAGCATAATAGATACACACTACTTCTCGTTATAAATCATCTTTGGTACACAAACTTTCCTATAGCCGAAAAACCAAAATCTCAAGACGATCGCTTTATTATTACCTTTGATTTGAGTAACCAAATTCACAAATTTTCGTGTGTGGAGCAGGGCTTCCATCCGTAAGGGTGTTCTCCACTTCAAATCGCGATGGCATATCGAGCATCCGATCAAGAAGATTTATAAAGATATAATCCTAATTTGTTTTCTATATTACATATAGTTTGTAATTTGAAAATTATATAGCCATTAGTACATCTAACTCCCACAAAAATCATTAGAATGAAAATCTAAATACTTTAGCAACTTCAAACAATCAAAACCGAGGTGATTTCTCCTTCCATGTTGTTCAAAGAAATATTGACAAACACCAATTATTCTTTAATTTTAGAATTTCACTTTTCCATAAAGAATTTCACTATCAAAGCATCCCAAAGCCAAATTCCTCCCCAATTTCAATCAAACCCAATCAATGAGCATATATAATTCCATTAAAAATAACTATATCGAACAAGTTTAAAGAAAGAAATATACTAACCTAATAACCAAAGTTTTAACATGAATCGACTACGTGGTTGCTTAGGTGAGCGCTTGATTAAATAAAATGTTGCGAGAGAGGAAGAGTGGCGTGCGGCGGCAATCGGGAGCTAGCGGCCGAAATCGGGCGTGAGGAGGTGGCGGCGACCAACAAGAGAAAAAGTGGAGAGAAAAATTAGGGTGCGGGCGGGATAAACGTGAGAGGAGTACAAAAATGAGGAAAAAATTAGGGTGGTGGCGGGAAAAAGTGAGAGGAAGCCAGGAAGGAAAAGTTGAAGAAGTAACTAGTAAGAGACCTATTAGTGACAAATTATCGTCTCATTAAGTGGTCATGCTTAAATTTATGTTTAAATTATTAGTGGCAACATAAATATTGTTGCTAATAGTGAACTAATTAGTGACGACAATATTGAAACAAAAGTTATATTAATTTTTTAGGGACGCAAATATTTAGTGACGACAAAATTGTCGCAATTTACTGACTATTTGTGACGACAATTTTCATAACTTGTTACTATTGGTATTAACAACAAAAAAAAATATTAGTTATTGGTGGAGTTATCTGACACAACTTGTTGTTGCAAAAGGCGGATTTTAGCAACGACATTATGTTGTCACTAATATCTTCGTCACAAAAACCCACTTTTCTTGTAGTGACTATCATTTGAAACAACATAAAACTATCGTATATAATCTGAAAAGTATCCGAAATTATATGCAAAGTATCAATATTCTGCACTGGGATATGTAAAATATTATAACATAATTGTGCATGTTAAAAATATCAGAAATTACCTTAAAATTATCATAAATTGCCTTAAACTAGGTACAAACGAAAGCAGCACCTTATTTTTTTACTAGGTTTTTGTTTTTTATTTACTCATCGGATCCGGGCCATAGGATCCGTAAGACATACCTATGAGAGACTTCTACTGTTTTTGGTCCATAAAATATAAAGGGTAATCCCTAAATCACAAACACAATAATATTACATCAACATATATAATCCATGAACTAAGCAATCCAATTAATGCAAAAAATTAATCTAATCCCATCAACAAAGGCAAACGAGCCGATAAATAGTTGAAGAAAATGAGTTGGGATTACACTCTCTATGTTGAGTAGGGATTTTCCGTATTCTTACAATGCGTTTGTGGAGCCTGATTCGGCATGTTTGGGAACATTTATTAGGGCTATATATTAACTTCACGATATAATATTAAATTATGTAGCCAAATGGTTCGGTATCCCACCTCTTGGGGTGTGATAAATAATATGAAGTTATCCAAGGTTGCTAAAATGTCATTTATGCCTATTAAATTTAAGAAAAAATGACGACCTTGCCCCTCAGTGTATCAATTATCAAGACAATGGCATGAATCTAAGGCAATTATATCTATTCTGGAACCTTAGATGCTCAAATCGCAAAACTCAAAGATAGGTACATCATTTTTTCCGTTGAATTTGCCGTCGATTTTTCCTGTCATATATGACATGGAAAATGAGTTCAACCTTTAGGTTTATTAAAAATAATCCTATTGTAAAGATATTAAATCGGACTCAAATGTATCTAAGTAAATTCAAGACTCATCCGTATTCCATTTCATAAAAAAGCAGTTAAGTTAGTTAAGCGGTTTTACTCTATTTCATTCTCAAATTCGATATTTTTATTGATGATGTTTTCTTCCTCCAAATTTTCATATTATTCACATGGTATCGCTTGAAGTTCCTTAATTCCATTGATCTCGATTCAAATCGAGAAACTTGTATCTTTCTCGTTTTCTTATAGATTGTTGACCAATCTTCTCTTCGTTTCCTTTTCTTCTCTATGATATTCTTGATAATTAAGAGCTCTCGCATACTATGGTTGATGATCTTGCACTAATTCCCATCATATCATTGCTAACATTCATCGTTTTGATGATGTTTCTTCTCCATTTTTCTTTCACCCTAGTGACAATTCGGAGGGTCATCGTTTATGAAGCCTTTTCTCGGTGACAATTCTCCTGAAGAAGAGGCGGGCATGTCACTAAGTGTTAAAAATTGAAATGGTTTTATTGATGGATCTTTACCTACTCCACCTCTTTTGTCTTGTTTGCATAATTCTTGGCGAAGCCAATAATCATGTCCTATCTTGGATCCTGGATTATGTTTGAAAGGACATTAAACAGAGTCAACTATATTTCACAATTGCACAAAAGGTTTGGGATGAGCTCAAGGTAAGATATCTTTGGAAGTGATGGTCCTGAGTTTCTCAACTTGATAAATCTATAAGCTCCATCGATCAAGACATCGATTCTATTACCTATTATTACGTCTTTTCAAATGGTTGTGGAATGAATACATTAGCCACGACCATTATAAAATATTCATGTGGTCATTGTTCTTGCAATATCCTTCTTAATGGTTGCCACTCAACAACAAGACTCTATTATCAAGTTTCTTGTTGGACTTAATGATTCGTATGCACCACTTAGAGTCGACTGTAATGTGAGTCTCCCTTACCATCTATTGCCAATGTATATTCACGGTTACTTCAAGAAGAGGCACAAAAGGGGTTGAATAATTGAAAACTCATGCCAATCCAATGAAATCAATGACCATGTTGGCTAGACAGTTTAATTTCTCAAAGTTTGCAGCTCAAAAGGATAAGAAAAAGGTCAATTGCACTCACTGTGGTTATAGTGGTCATATTGTGGATAAATGCTTTCAACTTATTAGTTATCCACCTGGTTGGAAAATGACCAAAAGGGCCAAGAAGTGCAAAAGATTCTGTTGCAGCTCATGTTACTTCTTACTCTCCAAAACATGATATTTTCATGGACATTTCTGTTTTTTTTCAAGGAAATGGTAGAGCAATTTTCGATTATGCCAAGAATCTCAACATCAGTCAATCTCCTACAACCTCCTATAGATAATTCTCACTCTGCAGCCACTGCAGTTCATCACAACAACATTTCAAATACACTAACAAATTTGTCGGGAGTTAGACTTAGCGGAGTTTCACCGGAGGATACTTTTCCCCTGCATCGCTTTCGTCTCTTGAGTCAATAGCAATCCATAGACAACATCACATACTATTGACAAGATATACAATAAAAGCATTTAATAGAGACGTAAACAAAAAATCCCACCATAAATGTAGTAGCTTCGTGAAAATAAATGCACATGTGAATGCCTAGTATTCAAATTCCTCGACTCCTATAGTGAAATAAATTTTTAATTAATAAAACTGTTGAAGAAGGGTATAGTTATTAATTTTGTTATGCCATAATTTTAACCAAAAATTCTAAAAAATATAAATTATAATTTAATATTTAATATGAACCATAACTTGAAATCACTTGGCGTGCAACCGTTGGCGACACACGCAGGAAAAGATCTGGTCATCTTGTGAGACTCATCCGTATCCGCTAGTTTAAAACGTACATGTTGACTAGCACAAAGTACTACAAACAAAAACCAAAAGACCGCGTGCGCCTCCATTCTCCGCCATGGCTCGGGTGGCTTCAACTTCTAGCGCCGTCGGCCTTCCCAGATTCCGCCCTTCATCTTTCCAATCTCATCACCAAACGCCGCGATTCGTTAATTTGTCCTTCCATTTTCAGAAGAAAAATCATGGACTTCACAGGATTATCTGCCGCAACAATCCGAATCCAGTCGATTCCGCTGCAGCAGAGGTACAGCTTGCTTCAATGGTGATTATTGAGTTTTTCTGTTCATATTGGCTAATAAAAAGCAATTAGTGCAGGAAAAGCCGTTAGCGGAGCCTGATTCCGAAGTAAATGGAACCGCCGCCGCAGAAACAACTTCATCCACGGGTGCTGGATTTCCGGAGTATCCAGACAAAAGTTTCAATAGGCGACTAGCAGTGGTTTCCACCCTTGGAGCAGTTGGACTGTTCTTGTCAGCACGATTGGACTTCGGTGGTGTATCGTTGAAGGATCTCTCTGCTGCAGCATTACCATATGAGGAGGTTTGCTCCTCCTATTCTCAATTATACTACTCCATATGATTATCTCTTTGTGTTAGATGTAGCGACGACATTTGGTTTCAGGACTGTAAGTAGTGATCCTTGGGAAAGTGAGTAAATTGATAGTTACTTTGACTTATGATGATAAGATTCTCAATTGCTTTCCTCAGTGTACTATTTTTTTTTTATGGCAATCTTGAGATTGACTATATTGTGGAAATATTTTCTTATAAGTGAATTGGTAATGCATATTTGCTTCTTCGATTTTTCAATCCTTACGTTTTCCTTTTGAATTTCCTCGTGTAGGCCCTTTCGAATGGAAAACCCACTGTCGTGGAGTTCTATGCAGATTGGTGTGAAGTATGTCGAGAATTAGCTCCAGATGTCTACAAGGTGGAACAGCAATACAAGTAAATTTCTTAATACTCCTATTAGTTTAGCTTTGGCTCAATGTATATATAAATCCGTAAATGTATACACACATTGTATCTTATATATTTGTGATGCTTTTTACCGTCCCTTTCCTTCTAGCTTAATGATTTTATACATCTAACCATTTAAAATATTTGCTGTTGGAGGTGCTGGTCTTTGTAGTTTAACTATGATCGTTCTGATGCCTAAGATCTGTTTCTATCTTCAAAAAGAAATTAACAGAGTGAAGATGTATAGATGTATAAATTTGCAACACTTGAGATGTTTTCAGCAACTTGCTCTATTAGTTCCATGCGTCCTCACAATTGTGAAAATTGTTGTCATGAGCAAATAAATCATTCAGGCCACTGAATCTTCAGTTGGTTTTCGACATAGACATCTAGTTCATGAATGAACATTAGCATCCAGGTATGATTAGTGGTGTTACCCAAAAACCTCCGGCGTACCCACTCCGACGCTCAAGTCAGATATTACTCAAAGAGGAGGAAGAATAGATCAAGTGCATAGTGAAATATCAAAAATGCATAAGGGGTGAACCATACCTGAGGGATGGGTATTTAAATATAATTAGGGTTTCCGGATTTTCCTGAGACAGATTATGAAGAATCATGTAATTAGTTAACAAATCTCATCTAATTAGCCATTTTAGGCCACGTCATAGTAAATCCCGAACTCATATATCATTAATGATCCCGAGCTTATATTAAGGAGCTTCTAGAAACTGGGCTTTAAGAATGGGCTCTTTGTGGGCTTTGGTTGGACCTCGAACAAGCCCATACCGACCACAAGCTCGGCCCACTGTATGCCGAATCAATTAGCATAGTTATCTTGTAATCCTTGAGCAGTCATGCAGTTGGAGTAACTCTATTTTCCATCTAAACTCTTTGAAAATATCTCCATTGTTCTGCTGTAGCTTGTGGCTGTTACTTACGACTGCAGTAAAACTTACTCGGTATTATCTTTTGTAATCTAAAATATTGTAATTTTCAATCCAGGGACCGAGTAAATTTTGTTATGTTGAATGTTGATAACACAAAGTGGGAACAAGAGCTGGACGAGTTTGGTGTCGAGGGTATCCCCCATTTTGCATTCCTGGACGGAGAAGGTAATGAGGAGGGGAATGTGGTCGGCCGCCTTCCTAGACAATACCTGCTCGAAAATGTTGATGCCCTTGCTCGAGGCGAAGCAACTGTACCTCATGCTCGTGTTGTGGGGCAATATTCAAGTGCTAGCGACAGGAAAGTTCGTCCAGTTGTTGATCCAAGAAGTCATGGGTAAGAAATTTAGGAAAATTGGTCAAGTTGTTGATATGAGAACTTGTGGTGTTTAGACTTTTATGATTTCCACTGTTCAGATTTATATACTAAAGGATTGTCCAGTAATTAATAGGAGTGTAATATTGGGAGCTTCCTAGGCGCTAAAATATTTTCTGTATGACTCCAAGAAAGGCTGATTTGTCAAGAATGATAGATTTGCAAAGGTGACATTTTTCTATGTCAAAAATAGTGTAGAAATAAAATCGTGTACCAACTGAAACAGCTATATAGAGCCTTGAAGCCATTTCATGTTTGCTATGTCAAATGTTGCTTTCAACAATCTAAAATATTGAATTTTTTTGACTATTGGACAATCAACAGAGATAATAACGTTCTTGTATTCGTAGAATATGAACATGAGCAGACATGTTTCTTTTTAGTTGGTTACTTGTATGAATTGAATTAGAATGTCAAAGTTGATGCATTTTTGGCAAATTGAACGGGTTACATTTTCATGATGTATTCTTATTTTCCTTTAATAACAAATGCCAATTGTCATGATTTCCCTCATTAATTTGCTGCTGTCATTTCTGATTCATGATTTCACTGATGCATGAACCCTTCTCAAAAGATCACAACCAATGTTAGAACTTCGAAGGGCAAAAAGCTGCCAGCATTTCTGGAAATTAAAATAAAAATAAAAATGTATTGTCTGGTGAAGCTCACATGATCATCACGTGCACTTTCTCCATTGTTTGAGTGAGTCTTTTTATATATAAAGGGAATAATAATTACATTACCATATCAAAATATTACTACATCAAAATAATCATTAATCAATCTATCAATTAGCAATTAAATTATCAAATTATACAAGAAAAACTTGCATCATGGAATAATAAAGGTTCATTTTTACTGAAGAAATCAAATTATTAATTTATTTCCCCTTGAGTATAAAGGCAAAATTCCATTCATCATGTCTTGGCTGGTTTACTTACTATCAACCTACTCTAGTCTCTAGCTATGGGCAAACCTTCTTGTTTCCAAATTAAATATACAACGTATTGAGCTTTCAAAATGAAACAAGAATCATAACATTTTCCTTTTTTATATATTCACATTATATCAAATATAACACAAAACTTTAGACCTGCAGCCTCAGTATTCAGAACAATTTCACAAGTATACACACATAAAGCCAAAAAAAAGGCAGTTTATCGAACTACATTACCCAATAAGCTGTTGGTTGATGGTGAGCTCTGTTCACTCAACCAAATATCCTGTACAGAAACCGGCGAACTTTCCTTCGCCTCTTCCGTTATAGGCACGCCGATAACCGGTTTCTGCGAAACAATCAACCTCGTACTTCCAACCCCCGTCTTCTTAGTCGTCGAAGTGTTAAACGATTTCTCACTTCCTGGTACGGCGACGAACAAGAGGACGCCACCGATGACCCCATTTGCATATTCTCGTCCAACGGGCCCACCCGCTCCGCCTGATCTGCTCCAGCTCGTCCGCCACTTCCATCATCGAAGGTCTCATGTCCCGGTGAAAAGCAAGGCACCTGAACGCCAGCTCAGCCACTTTGTGAATAGACGATAACGCCCACGCGTCTCTATTCGGCTCAAGGAACCGGTCGATGATCTCGTCCACGCGGCCTTTCCCGATCCGTTCGATCGCCAGAGCGGCCAAGTTGATCTCGCTGTGAGGCCGAGAAAAATCGACCACTTTCATTGCCGTGATTATTTCCACAAGAACGACCCGAAACTGTAAACATCACTCTTGTCCGAAAGATGGAAGTTTTGGTGATACTGAGGATCGACGTAGCCGGAGTTCCTTGCGGCGCCCCGTCGAAATGTGGGAATCGTCCGTCATGCCGAATCTAGAAAGTCCGAAATCCGCTACTTTCGAATTGAAATTGAAGTCTAAAAGGATGTTACTCGATTTGATGTCTCGGTGGTATATCGGAGGATTCATAGCCGAGTGAAGATGAGCGATCGCATGAGCCGTTTCAGCGGCAATGGTCAGACGTATCGTCCATGGAAGCACGGAGCCCCTTTCTCGTTGCAGATGCTGAGATAGAGTCCCGTTTGGCATGTACTAAATAAACGAAATTTGTTCGCCATTTTCAATGCAGCATCCTAAAAGGCGGACCAAATTCGGATGACTGACGGAGGAAAGAAGCTTGATTTCATTCATCACTTGTTCGACGCTATCGTGATCGCGATATCGTATTTTCTTGATTGCTACCCACTCGTCGTTGTGGAGCTTTCCCGCGTAAACTGTGCCGTAGGCGCCAGTTCCGAGCCTTTGTTTCTCGGAAAAGCCGTTCGATGCTCTCGATTTCTTTGTAAGGGTAGAACGGTACACTGGCGTTGCCTGATGCTTCGCTTATCAGACGTTTTGCGCTCAGTCGGCTCTTCAAAGTTGACGTGCGCTTTTTTTTGCAGTAGCCGATGACAGCTAAAGCGGCTACCAGAGATGCTCCAGCCATAATACCTAGAATAGAAGGGATGATGCTCTTAAGTTATACAATAAAGAAGTTTCTGATTACCATGGAAAAGAACATGTATCAGCCAGAGCAATGGAAGGGTTGCTGAAAAACAAAGGGATAATTACAAAAACTACCACTGAGGTTTGGGTTAATTACAAAAAATGAAAAAAACCCATAGATGTTTGAAAATTACAAAAACCCGTTGACGTTTGATTTTGTGTTAAATATGAGAGGGCGATTGTAATGTTTTTACAAATGTAAAAGGGATGTTTAAAATGTTTTTGTTTATGAATGGGCTAAAGTGTAATATAAAATCAAAATTCAAGGGGCTTTTTTGTAGTTAACCCAAACCTCAGGGGCAGTTTTTGTAATTATCCCAAAAACAAATGATTATCATGTAAAACAAAGAGGAACTCCAAGGTAACCACATAAATTATTTTGACTGTGTCAATGGTGTGTAATATGGCATGAGAAACAACTTTCTGGGGAGAAAGAGTTAAATATTTGGTGACAATTTATTTGATCCTTCTAAACTACAGGAGATGGAATTTATGAAGATTCAGAAATATGTTGTCAAGAATGCATAACTAAAACAGGGGAAGAAGTACCTCCAACAAGGATGCCTACTTTATTTCCACATCGACCAGATATGTACCTTCCAGCACTGCAGTCTGAGACTGATACATGAAAATCAACAGAGAAGAGAAAGTTAGTAGGATGTAAATAATATTCCAGAAACATTTAAATCAGAAACTTATGAATATGTGTCCTAGTCTTTGCAAATAAATAGAAAGTGTTGGTCCAACAAAAATCCTTTGTTGATCTGAAGGTTCATTTCCTTTTGAAAGAAACATGTAAAGAACAAACAACTACAACAGCAAATTCCTGCATAATGTTTATATCTGTTATAAGACAGATTTTGAGTCTCAAAATGGCTTCTGTTAATATGATGCTCTTTTCTCCCCTTAAAATGTAACATACTTCAAGCATCTAAATCTTTATTTTGAAAATTTCATTGTAGATTCAACTCCACTGAATTTATCCAAACAAAAGCTCAAATATTTGGGACACAATGGAAATATAGCATCTAATTTCGTCACGTCTAGATGATCTTGAAGACACCATCCTGGATTCTTCTTCCGATCGTCTCATTAGACGAACAAAGAATCCCCTAGAAAATATATTCCTATTTTCAAACATCTATTTTCATTTTTATACTATTCATGGATTCATAGAAATATATTCCTTTTTGTATATTTCCGCTGAAAAAAACTCATTTTTAATCAATATTCTCGCTTAAAAACTCATTATTCACTTATTCCCACAATTATCAAACATATTCTTAAACCTATTTCCCTATATTGTAATTCAATCTCATCCGCATCATCACATCACCATCTTCTCGTCTTCCCAATTAATACAATTCAATAAAATATGAAAAATTTACTTTTAGAAACACCTTCAAACTTATTTTAACTTTTATCGCCTACTTTCGTGCATAAAATTCATTATCAAAAATACTCTATCAAACATAATTTCATTTCTCAACTTATAAATATTTGACAAAAACTCCTATCGAGTTAACGGGCCAAAATCCATTTGATGGATCTCAAAAACTAACCTCGATAACATTTTTATTTTATTAGCGGAGACCCAGATTAACGATCTCTCGAAAAGTATTAGAAGTCAATTTGAGAAGTATTAGACGCGAGCTTCACTTGAAATATTACTTTTGCAATATTGGGCGATGATAAGAGCGATGAAAAGTATTAGGTTTTTCAACGATCCATTTGAAAAGTATTATTATGTAGCTCACTTGAAAATATTTAATAACCCCTAAAAATATTAGTTTTTTCCGTCAAAAGTATTAGTAGTTCCTTTGAAAAATATTAGTTTTCCCAATAAAAATATTAATAGGTCCTCTAAAAGTATTAATATTTTGTTGGATCACTAGGCTACTTGGTTCGTGGGTCGGATAGATCCATTAGGCAGGGTCCGTCAACAGTTATACCTTCTAACACAATTCTAATCGGTTTGTCCAAAAATATGGTACATCCACAATATTAGCAGCCAATCTCCTAATGCCAAGCCCCCAATTACTGGAAAATCATTAATGTTTGATCCCATATACATTTTCTCTACCAGATTTGACCAAGTCTTGAGATTGTTTTTCAATCCATACCTTTCTTTCCTGTGACTTTCATATACTGAGATCTCAAACCTTTCAAATTTCTCCAGTGACCATGTGCTCCTTCTCACATTTGTCATTAAAATTAATTGAATAGTAAAGCTTTGACTTTCCAATTTGCAAGCAGCACGCCAAGAAATAATGTAGATTGTAATCCTAATTAACTAATCATATTTAGCTTAGATACCGTCACTGAACCCACAGTCAACTTCCATCTCTTGTTTTTTTCCCCTAGTACCCAAAATTGCAGATTGAGTCATTTAGAATTAGGAACAAATAACTTTGTCTGAATAAATATTCACACATGTCATTTTTCACCAAATGCTACTTGTCAAAATGAAACTGAAGGAAAAAGCTTTAGACTAGTCACCTTCCAACCTGCCAATGATGTAAGAAGAACACAAGTTTCCAATAGTTTAATAAACTTTTTGAGTCTACCTTAATCCTTATCCATGCTTCCTTAAAATGTCCAGCTTTTTACCTAATTAATTCTACATAGTGCTAACTAAGTTGAACTTTCAACTTGAATTAGGGCTGGCAAAATCCAGCCCGACCCTATAATTTCTGACCCGGCCCGATTAACATATGAGTCAGGTTTAACCCAACCTTCAGTGTTGGTGACAATTTTAGTGTCATAAATGTACACATGGGCTGAGTTGGACCATGCATTTCGCTGCCCAACCATTTTTAGGACGGCGCGATACAAGCTTGTCGTGCTTTGGCCGGCCCAATCCGACCCATGTTCAGCTCTAACTTTAACCACTTAATGCTAATATAGTTCCAAAAATCAAGCTGAAATTTCAGCAGGTCAAAAATCCCAGCAACCAAAAGCTTATCAGTTGATTTGACCAAATACCCAGTCCATTGAAGATGGCAATAAACAGGTCAATATTCCACTTTCACCAGCATTAGAAAAACTTCACAAAATAAAAATATCTACTAAAATTTCTCAAAACAAAATAAAAGTCCCCATCTGCATGCAGTTCACACCGGTCAAATTCAACTTTTCCCCAAAGTCAAGATGCAATTAGTGAATTAGCCATACTCAAAAAACAAAAAAAAAATGAAAAGAAAAGAAAATACTCCATAGAATACGACGAAGAAATTAAATATACTAAATAATGAATTTTACTTTTTAACTCCGAAAACAGAATAACTGAAATGAAATCAAATAGTAAATACAGTAAATGAACTCACTTTTCCGGCAACGTTTCCCGCCGGCGAAACCATCTCCGGTAAACCCTTCGTTACACTTACAACGAAACCCCAGCTGCCGTCCATACCTAACCGGCGTACAATTCGCGTTGGGGTCACAATCGCAATTCCCATCAAGCCACCATCCCAGCTCCACCGTCTGAAAATCCAGCGCAATGGAAGAACTCTCGCTAGCACTAGTAACATTATCATTCAAATCCACCATGATCGACGAAAACAGAACACTGCAATTCCCTTTCCCTCCCACCTTCCCATAATCCAAAAACTCGGATACATCGTCAATCCCAACCGAATAACAACTAATATTACGACGATCTGTACTTCCTAACTCGGGATTGCAATTTTCGAAACCGATCCTAGAGCTGAGCAATCTGCTAGGGACCACGCAATCATTGCTTTGCGCGGTGCAGTTCTCTAACAGAATTCCGTTACGCCACGTGGGCGCGAAGTTGGCACCGAAAAGGCGTGACAGATCATCAATCGAACGGTTGCATTTTGCTGGGAGGTTTATCAAAATCTGATCGGACGTCACATTGTGGACGTCAAAATCGCCAATACCGATTTTCCCTGAGTCGCCACTACAACTCAACCTGATCTTACATCCATCGGAGAATCCAAATGGGTACTGGACGCGGTTTTCGCCGCAAACTTGATTGCACACAGATGAATTGATGTTCTGTGCAAAAGACGATAGGGCTAGAACTGAAATAAGTGAGGGGATGATTATTTGGTGAAAAAGAAAAATCATCGTGTGCAGAAAAAGGGAGGACAAATTATGAGTTCATCGGCGGCATGCTGCAAGAAGAAAGAACAGAATAGAAAAAACAAGGGAGTTGAACAATAATAGCAATAGGATACTAATATGATGAAGGTTGACTTGTGAAGAGAAGTATTAATGGAGGAAATAAATTGGGTGCAGTTGATGTTGGTGGGAAGAAATTAAATGCTTTTTAATGCGTCTTGTAATTGCTCTGTCTGTGTCGAATTATTATTGTAATTTCCAACGGCTTTTCAATCTCTTCTCCGCGGCTTCTGCTTCTGCAGAAAATATTTTGATTTGATGAAACAGTGGTGGTGGTGGTGCAGAGAGAAAGGAGAAGAAAGTGTGTGTGTGTGTGTGTGTGAAATTCCGGGAAAGAGAAGAGGTTTATATGGTACACTCGCCATTTGCGCGTATATAGACATAAACAATAGAAATTAAAAAAGAAACATATATATAAATGAATAAAATTTAGATGGGCATGACGGATTCTGAAATGACATTTCTAGCCTCGTCTAGATTTGGATATTTCATGATGATTAGAAGAAATTGGGGCTGTTTTGGTGATGGCTTCCTTTGTCTAATGATTACCCTTGTAATAGAAATAGATTTGGGATTGCTAAAATATATTAATTTACGGAGATATTAAATATTTAAGAAATTAATTAATTATTAATTTATAGATGTTCGTGCAAGTATGGTTACGATAGACGAGGTGATTTACCAATAACACACTTTGTGGAGTTGCGTAATTTGCTAATCGGACATCTCATACAACCTAAAGGGCCAAACTCACGTTAGAGGTACTCAAATCCAATCTACAATCTACAGGGTATTTGGCGTATTAGTCATGCATGGCGCTTGGCTCCACTCGTAGGGGTTATTTTAGTTTATAGTTTACAAATTTGGATGAACGTCATAGAGTTTTGGTAAAATCTTATTGGAATCAAACCACGGTTCTATTCGCATTAAAAATTGGATTCCGAACTTCAATCCGTATAAAATTACTACTTCAAAGGCGCAAGTATGGGGAGAATATACGAACTTAGCATTGAATATTGACACCCGATTTGATTTTGTTAGTACAATGGTACTCCCGTTCAAAAAGACAAACGTTCATATCCGGGAGGTTGGATATTTCGTTCGTGTTTTGGTTGAAATTGATATGAATAATGCCTTCCAAGAGTTTGCGATGGTAGAGCGAGTGGGACATTGCTCGTTTGTCTCGTTTAGTTATGAAAATCTACTAGATTTTTGTTTTACTTGTCGTATTGTTGGGCACAATATTAATAACTCGAGACATACTAAAATGCATGGATTAAAGAAGGAGGGCGAAATTATGACTAAGGATAAAAGTCCTCATCTAGGAAGACCGATTACACGCATAGTCACACATTCGGTGCTTACATCTTCTAAGGGTAAATGGGTGGATTATGAGGTTTGGATTCAACGCAAAACTAAATCGAATCATACTCCGGAGGCCGGACCCTCGTCTTCAGGTATTCACATACATGATTCCTTCAATGTTTTGGGAGATGATGTGGAGGCTTTAAATAACACCACTGTTGTGGATAATCCGCAACCAAAGTCGATTATGACAAAGACCTTTGAGCATGCCTTCGCACAATCGTACCTATGGGCGAACGATGGTCCTTTACCAACAACGACCAATGCATGGCTTCTCAATTATTACCGGTAATGTGGTGATCACCACAACTTTGGATGAAAGGAGTCAAGCGGACCTTCACGCAATAGTCTAAATTCAACAAATCCTCCGATTAGTTTTAAAGTTATGACCGCCGCCCGACAATGTTGGTCGGATATGATGGATGAAGAAGATCAAGACAAATCAGAAGCTTTAAAGACCAAGCTAGGCGACTCTTTAACTACCCCGCTTGTCATTCACCCATGTGCGTCCTCAGAAGCTATGAAGGCTTTTGAAATTGTGGCTCGAGGATTTTGACCGACATTTCACAGTACATCAAACTATCAAGACGATAAAAGAGCACGTGCAACAAAACCAATAATATTATCACTCAAAAATCCTTTAGAAATAGATGCCCTTCATTTAAATTGCGTCTTTAAGTTGCTTTTGTTATTTTTTTCCTTTGCTATCCTGATCGACTTGTGATCGAGACATTTTCCTTTCTTTTTATATATTTTTATTTATAAAAAAAAAAACAAATGTTCATGCAAGTACAATTGAAATTGGTTTTGTGATTGTAAACTTGGTCGGATAACATGACTTTAACGGGTCGGCCATGATAGTCACTAAGTAAGGGCGACGACCTAAAAATCATGACTCAATTTTACTTAAGTTTTTATATATGTGTATGCATATTTGATTAAGCTATTTTTATAGGGGCAAGATAATATACCAAATAGCCATTTTCTTTCAAAATTGTACTAAAAATTTAATCTAACTTCTCAAATCAAGAAAAAAAAACAATATTTTTTTCTTGATTTTATTTATGCTCAAGAACAAAATCTATTTTTTTAATTAAAACAAAGTATATAAATATTTATATTTACTTTACTGAGAATTAAGGGTGCGATATGTTGTGATTTGTTTTTGGGTTCTCATAAAAAAAATTCAATACGAAGATCACATGCTTGTGGAAAAAAATCTCAAATAACAATATTTATTTCATCTAATTTTCAAAAATAAATTTCTTTATTTTCAAGTTCTTATAAAATTATATCCGAAGTGCACTTTTTTATAGGGGTCTATTTTTTTTTTCTTTTGGCCATGGGTCCCCAAAAAAGTCAGGGTCAACCCTAATTGTACGTTTAGGAAGAGTGATTCCCGATAAAAGTGTGAAATTTCCTATGCGTCAATATTGAAATAGATGTCGAGCAGACAATTATTTGCCAAAACTCCACTAAGAGAGAGAGGGAAAAAACTCCCATCACAACAATATATTGCAAGAAGGTGACTAAATAAGGTGGCTTTCAAATGATGATAACATCATATGCATATTAAAGCTGCATTATTTATTCAAGTAAATTTTTTAACCTATTTCATTTTCATGAATAATTTAACATATTTCCTTATGAGGAATTACATTGCAAATACCATTTTCGATTGAACCATTAACTTGGAATGTATATTATATTCACTCAAATTAACACCGTGAGCTCTATAGAGAAAAGCAACGAAATGCGCACACACAACATGTGACATTTTATGTACCTAATAAGATGAAAAAAATTCAAAACTCAATTCACTTTAACTTTCGTCGAAATAAATGTATATGAACAAGTTTCGGGGGACATTTATAGATATATAAATTTTGTGGTCAATTAAAAATTGACAACTTTTAAATCTCAATCCTTGGAGATCAAGACATATCTTAATAATTATCTCAAATTATCAAGGTTATGACTTATCTTAATACAATATTGAAGTGATCATTATCTCTTATTATGATTATCACATCTTGTGATTAAATAGGTAGGTAAATATCATTATTGAATGGCCAATTAAATCAAGTCTTTGTATCACGTGATTTATCCAAGAACTCTTCTCCTATAAGTGTAAATAAGTGTCAATCTCAAGGAATTAAGATAATTTATTCTCATATCAAGAAGTTTTTAAACTTTTAGAAAAATTTATACTCTTATCAAGAAGCTCTTGAATTTGTAGATAGTTTATACTCATATCAAGAAGTCATCATTTGAATTTGAGATTTATTGATAATTTATACTCATGTCAAGGAGTCTTCATTTGAATTTGAGATATGTTGATAGTTTACATTCGTATCAAGGAGTTTCAATTGGATTTGACACATGCTAATAATTTATACTCGTATCAAGGAGTCTTCATTTGAATTTGAGATATATTGATAGTTTATACTCGTATCAAGGAGTAATCATTTGAACTTGGGATATAGACCTTTTGTACTCGTGCCAATGAGTGTGATTGATACTTTATGCTCGTATGTTTGTTCTCGTATCAAGTAGCATTTGAGTAGAATTTAAATTGACAACTTAGAAAGTTCATGCTCGTATCTAGAAGCATTTGAAGAGAATTTGATTTAATAACTTTAGATAGTTTATGCTCGTAACTAGGAATATTAATATGTTGAAGAAGGTTTCACTTCTTCGTCTTCAACTTCTTCATCAATAATATCACTTGGGCATTCTTATTTGTCAAAATTCAAGCTTATCTCAATGGCATGCACATGAGTTGATAATTCTTCAAAAAAATTGCTTTGATTCCTTGAAGTATGTAGCATAGACCCAAATACATTCCTCGGATACACATTTAATTGTTGAAGCCTTTGATTATTAATCCTTACAATTAAGACTTAAGTTTCGCCAACAGATGATGTATTTGATGACAAAATCTTCATTCCACTGACGTGAATTTGTGAGTTCAATCATGCTAACGATCTGTCGTATGCTATAGAAATGATTGGGAAACTCTTGTTCCAATTGCTCCCAACTATCAATTAAATTAATTAGTCCCCAAGTCGGTGTAATAATCGAATGCACTTCCTTTAAAAAGTCGAACAAATTACTTGATGTAGTGATCTCTATATATATAATCATCATTTCATGTAGCGATAAAATGAGCCACGCGCCGTCTTGGATTGCATTTTCCATCGAATTGTTGGAGCTTTTACGGTTGATAGCCCATCGACATCTTCAAATTATCGATTCGCGAAGTATATGGCTTGGCATAAGTTGAAGTTGACTTGGAGATTTTATCGAATTTGTTTTTTGATAGTCCACATAATGAATTCATTCACTTGGTTAGTTGGAATCAATCAATCGACGAAACTCTCAAATCTTTAGTCGGATACTTCTCATCTTCACTTGGTGTTGCTTCGTAGGCGTTTCAATTTCATTTGAGCTTCAACTTATTTTCCCATGATGTGATTGAATCAACGTTGTCCACTTTGTCCATTATTTCATGACTTGAGAGTCTTGCTCTTGAGTACTCTTTGTAAGTCCTTCATGGCCTTTATCAAATTCGCAAGTTGCTCTTCCAAAGGAAGTGGCTTGGACCACCATGACTATTGCAATTTCAAAGCTTGAGCTTCTTGAAGATCCATGCATTGTAGTTGGATTCAACAACACTTTCTTTGCAACTCTAGATTTATTATTCATCTCCATCTTGAGTGCATATTTGATTGGCAATATCTAAACACCTTGTTTCCAAGCCCTTTATTTGCTTGGAGAAGAACCCGTGATTCATGACTTACATCTTGCCTTTCACCCTTTTGCTTTAATGGCTTCATAATTCGGCATTTAAAGGTCAACATTTATGGACTTGGAAAGGTTGACCATCTTCGTTGACATTTGAACTTGAGTTGAAGAGAAGAGATGAGAAGTAGAGATTGCCCCACCGGACGTGCCAAAAATTTGTAACATAATTTTTTATTGTCTGCAAATTAACAAATAATTTTTTTGTACAAAAGAATTTATATGAACCAAATTATTAAAAGGGTTACCATCGCTAAAATATCCTATAATTCTTTTATTCAAAAACGAGATTCTTGTTATTTAAGACTTTGAAGATGAAATCTTTAGTTTGATCTTATTTAAGCCTGAATTTGGATTTGAATAACGTTAGGGCTTAATAATTTAATCTCGAACTAAAAGCTACGGCTTGAGTTGAATCTGCGATGAACATCTCGCTCTTTGCTTTGAACATCATAGATCTTCTTGAATTAAGAAAAATATTTCTTCTATCTTTCTTGCTTTGATTTCTTCCATACATGTGTTTTTGTGAGTTAATTCCTTGAGAATGATCCCTTATCATGGGATTCAAAGACTTGATTTAATTAATTATTTGATGTTTGCTATTTATCTATCTCTTTAATCACAAGATGTGATAATTACAAAAAGAGATAATAATCTCTTCAATATCGTATCAATATAATTAATAATCCCCAAGTATATGAGATAACTATCAAGCTATGTTTTGATCACCAAGAATTGATATTTAAAAATTGTCAATCTTTAACTGGCCACAAAATTTATATTTCTACATATGCTTTACAAGTGAACATGTATACATGTGTCATTGTACAAGAGTTAGCCATCTTTCATTAACATTACACATGTTTCTTCCTCAGAGTACAAAAAGTTCATAACATCTTTTACCATATATGATGATAAAAACAACATATACAATACTATTAGAACGAAAAATGATACTATTAGAACACTAAGTGATACTATTAGAACATTAATTTGTTAATAAGAAAGTAATACTTTTAAGCCAAGAAGCTATACTTTAAGAATAAAAAGTGATACTATAAGAGCCAAAAATGATGTTTTCAATCGAAAGAAAATATTGATACTACTTAATGATAATTTGTTGACTAAAAGGTAGTACTTTTAAGCCAAAAATAGATACTTTTAATGGAAAACTAATACTTTCAACATGTGAATAATATTTTCAACTGGAATCCTTTACTCTTTGCCTCACGATATTTTTCTCTTCAACAAATAAGGCAAAACTAACAAGTTTATTTCCACGGTTGGATACTTATAAAATAGAATCTTATTTGCTCTTCTTATCTCCACCAATCTCAAAGTGCTTGCATCTCTTGATAGGGTGATGGGAAACATGTTTGCAGCCATGCACTGCAGTTGTTTTTTCCTTCTTATGGTGATGTTGTTCAAATCCGTAGATCACTCCAAGTTCAGGTTTCTGATAAAAGTCCAACTTCTTCTTCTTGATGGTATTCTTGATATGGGAACTTGCCTACAATAATTCAAAAACATTGGGCGGGCCCGGATTGTCCTATGGAGTTCCCTCGATGCTCAAGTTAGTACCGATTGAAAAATATTTCCCGAGCAAAGGTACAATAATTGAGAGCAATTAATCCAAAATACTTACAAATGGGCGAGATGGGTCTTTTTATACCTGAGTCGATGGCCCGCATGGTCAACGTACAAGGGCGCAACCAGAAATAAATAGGGGATGGGCCGATACATGAAAATAGGGTAGGCCGATACACGAAAATCATATAAATTATAATTGTTTTTTTAAAAAAAGATTTCTAGTGTAATTTTTTTAAAACAATTGGGGGGTAAAATGGGCGCGTGGACTGGGTAATTTTATATGCGATCCAATAATAATTAATAATATTGGATAATTCATTAAGTAATTTTAAAATTAAATAATGTGTAAAAATAATAAAAATAAGAATAATAGAAAAAGTCAAATTTGTCTCCAACATAAGCCCCTGACTCTCCCGAGTTGTGTAAGACGGATGGAGTAGTTCGGAGCTAAGAAATATCGCATTGTCTCGTATTGTTCAAGAATTGACTTGACTTGAGGACTTTCACTCATTCTTGTACCAAGGACAAGCTTGAGAAGAGAGCTTTGAGCCTCCGACCATGTCTTAAAGATGAGCATTATCCTCTTAACGTTTTCAAATTTGAATTTATATTTTGATGGGATACTAAGTAAAAACTTTGGGGGGGAGGGGTTGAGAGACGAATGGGAGGAGATGAGTGAGGTAGAAGGGACCATCTCCGAGGGATATTCTCATCACCAGGTGTTGGGAAATTTATTGTTTAAATTTTGATGAATATGCCATGTAAAACTTAGACTAGAGAGCTGGCACCCCATTTTTTCTTGTAATTTGCATTGTAATAGATAGGGTTGTACAGTGAGTCAATTCAATTCGGCTATGCTGAATATACAAGAAGTCAATCAAGACTAAAATAAAGACTCCGTTGTGGAACAACTGAGTATGTCAAGGAGGAGGAGTCAAGAACTCGACTGAAGGAGTATCAACTAAGATATAGCTGTGTGAAGTGTCAGTCAAGTCAACTCAAGAAGCCAAGTCAAGTTGAAGTGACAGATGAGTCTTTCAATTATTGAAGCGGACTCAAGTCACCTGGGGAAAAGCGCAACAGAAAGAGAGTTAATCGAAAAGAATCGGTTACGAAGTCAAGAATATTACCTAAACAAGTAATACTTCCATGTCTTTGTCATGTCTTAAAGTGCTTAGTCGAAGCGTGCAAAAGGAATAAACCAATGGGAAGATCGCACCTTGTGTCGACTCTAAAAAGTCAATGCTCATTCAATACGAGGAAATGTCAATATCAAGGATCGCAAGACAAGACAAGCCAACGAACACAAGTGACTTTTGAAATCGAACTTATCTCTTCAACAGTGATTTTTAAAAGTTCACTATAAAAGGCCGAGGAATCACTTTGAGAAAAGAAATACCTTGAATACCTAAACCACAAACTATCAAGCAATTATTTGTCTTCAGAACACGCAAAATATTCTCAAGTTATTCAAGCAAATCCTCAAGCCTAAATTTCGGGAAATCGATCCAACACCAAGTCATGTGAAGGAAAGATAACTTCAAACTGTTGAAGATGAAACTTTTGAAGAATCAAGAGGGTCTACATTCCAAGGAGGAATGTAGAAAAGTTTAAGGTCGAACTAGTCTCAAGTTATTGGAGGGCTTCGTGATCAAATCCAAGAAGCTTGAGTGAAGTAGCAAGATAGCCGCCCGTGAAGAAGGCGAGTCGGACGAGAAGCCGATTGTGTGACCAAGGCATCTCGGGCATCGAGTCCCAAAGGATCAAGTCGGTTGTGTGATCAAGACTTGTATCCGAACCGATAACCACTCAGACTGATCAATACTTAGTGGATTCCTCAAGGAGTTGGAGAAGAGAGAGAGAGTAGAAGAATTACCCCATCTTCGAACCTCTATAAAAATTATTGTGTCATTTACATTTCAATTATTTAATTTCTCGTGCATATCATTTTATATCTGGCGATAATTTGCTATCCAACCGATAATTAACAAAGTGCTAAAACCAAGTGTTAAAACAATCTTAAACCAAATTCAAGGGTGTTAAGTCTGCGCATAAAATCTTATCACGGCCGAAGTTAAGGTTTAGACTAAACAAATGAGTTATTCTATCAACAACTCAATCGAGTCCGTTGAGTGGCTAACTCTGTTTGGTTAACTAACCTAGTTGTCCCTCAAGGACTTAGCCAGTGTATTTAACTCGTATTATTTTAAAAGGACTAAAATCAAAAAGGTGGTAAGATTTATTCAACCCCTTTCTAAACCTTACTCACACCCCTTGGGACCTACAAGTGGTATCGAATCGGTTGGTTCATTGAGCCTTCCGCATCGTTCTTGAACTAGATCTCCAATCTTTCAAAGAAGTTCTTAACACTTGTTCTTTTAAAAGCCATTGTTTTTGCAAAGTTATTATCATGGAAGCAAATTTGACACGCATTCCTATGTTCACCATTGAAGAATTTGATGATCTAAAATACGTATGCGAGGCTCATCTATCGACTTTACATGATGAAATATGGATAGTGATAGAGGATGGGCCACCGCAAATAATGAAGGTGAACACAACTACAAGGAGAGTCAATTTCTTTCCCCGAAGGAGAAGAGGTCTGCTGCTCCTACACCAGTATGGTTGAAAAACAAGAGTCAATGGACAAATGATTATAGAAAAAGATACAACCTATACAATATGGCCAAGGATATACTTTACAAGACTTTGGACAAAGCCATATTTAACAAAGTCAAATCTTGCAAGACAAACCCAAAGAAATCGGGATAAATTAACTTTAATTTGTGAAGGATCGAGCAAATTAAAGAAAACAAATTATATGTTGTTGTTCAAAAAATTGAAAACTTTAAAATGCTTTGCGGTGAAACAATGGATCGAGTTGGATGCTAGATTCACCGAAATTACAAATGAGCTCTCAAAGACTTGGAAAGGAATACACACAAAAGGAAATGTGTATGAAAATACTAAGGAGCCTCCCACCAATGGGAAATGAAAACCATGGCTCTAAGGCACTCGATGGACCTATCAAAAACATCCAATTATCAACTATTCTCGGACCTCAAAGCTTATGAGTTTGAGTCAAGAAAGGATCAAGAGGAGACAGTGTACCCAAAACAAAAGCACTTATAGTTAAGGATGAGAAGAGAACTCGAGACCAAAGAAATCATTGACTAGGAGGAGATTGCGATGATGGTTAAAAGATTCAACAAGTTCTTCAACAAGAACTACAAAAGAAATAAATGCGAATCCTCCGTAAGACATTCAAACTCCCTCCAAATCAAGGGAAGATAGGCCACCAAAGAGAGTTAAGTATCAAAAGGTCGAATATCAAAGAGTGACAACCCAAGAAATGAGAGAGTGACCAAAAGTTGAAAACATGTGTTGGAATTGCGACAACCAGACACTTTGCTATTGAATGTCCATATCCTCCGTAGTCAATAAATACAGAATGAAGAAGAAAGAAGAGTCTTGAGAGAAAGAAGACAAGAAAAGAAAAAGGCAATATTGGGCTAAACTCACTAAAAACAACTAAGTCGAAAAGAAGCGATTCAGAAGAGTAGTGAAGGTGACTACTCAAGTGACTCCGACGAAGAAGAAGCCTTAATCTATCTAATGGCCAAATAACAAGACCAATCGACCAAGAAGATGAGGTACACTCTAACTCATCTCACTCGATTCTAGTGATAGTGATTGTGACACACACACTTCATCACCCACGATCTTTATGATTCATTAGGCAAAATGATGAAAGACTTTGAGCACATTAAGTCCTCACACACACTATTAAATGAGAAAAAAACAAATAAAAGCCAAAACTCACAAATTGACTAAGGAGCCGAGTACTATAAGTCACATAGCCGATGAGAACAAAGAGCTTAAGGTTGAGAATGCTAAACTAATAAAGCAGAGATAATCTGAGAAAATAGGAAAATGATCTTAAAAATTTGATTGCTTCATTCACAAAGGCATCTAAATCATTGGATGACCGTATTATGGGCCAAAAAGAGTGTGGAGACAAGACAGGCATATGATTCAATTCCTTTGTGCAAAGTCAAACTCCCGAGTGATTTTGGAAAAAGGATCTTCAAGTAATGAAGCATCTCAAAATCCAAGACACCAAATATTGCACACACATTCATTCCAAAGCACAATCACAAACAAACCGCCTTGGATATAAAGAAAAAGAAAAGCAACCGATTGAGTATCTTTTGAGAGGACAAGTGAGAAGAAATCGGCAGAGTGCGCCGGAAACTCCAAACATGAAGTACTGCTGTGAAGAAGAAAGCAGAGCTACCGAGAATCCCCGAAGTTCTATCAAAGGTACACAAATGATGGGAATGGTAAAACTACCCAAGTCAAGTGATTGGAGTAATGTGAAATATCGGCAAAAAGACCTATGGAATACATGCCAAAATGGCAATGGCCTAACTCAACAAAGGTCATTCCAAAGGCAAAAGAGCAATCATTTGCACACATATGCACCCAAGCACTACACTCGTAAATATCACAACTACCCAAGAAAGGAAATTGCTAAAACACACATACATGCATACATATAAAAGAGACATTGTATGAACCTAAAGCCCCCAAGAAATTTGCCAATGTGAATAATAATTATGGCACGGATAGATGACAACCTCTTAGAGTTAAATCATTTGGCTATAGGTTGGTTGGATCATCTTACAAAGATTAACCCCCTCGGGACCCGGACAAGCATGGGTACCTAAAAACTAATTTCTTGATTGCGGGTTCAAGGAACAACAGAGTGCCAAGGAACCTGGTACATGGATAGTGGTTGTTCCGCACACGACAGAAACAAGAAAAATCTATCAAAATTCAAGGAGATTAGAGGCGCAAAAGTCATATTTGGAGAAATGAAGCTCCAGGGAAAATAAGAGGCACTAGATCCATCAAGAAAAATGGATTAGAAATCACAGATGTTGCTTATGTCGAAGGCCTCAACTTCAACTTGTTAAGCATCGCCCAACTTTGTGACAAGGGCTATAATGTTGGATTCAATATGGGAATGCACCAAATCAAAAAGTAGTGTTGCAAGGATCCGCACAAAAGAACATGTACGTGGTAGATTGGTCGATTGCCATACCAAGCACTTGTCTGCTAGCAAAAAGAGTACAGCGAATCAAGTTGGGGTGGCACAAGAAGTCGAGTCACACACCGAATTTCAAGACAATCAACAAGCTTGCAAGAAGTAATCTTGTAGAAGGACTACCGCTTCGAGTGTACAAGAAGAAAAGTGTTTGTGATGCATGCCGGATGGGAAATCGGATCAAATCATCATTCAAAGAAAAGTCTAGTCCATCTTCAACAAGGATATTGCATATGTTGCATATGGATCTATTTGGTCCATTGATCCAAATAGCATAAGTGGAAAGAAGACACCCTAGTGGTGGTGGATGATTATTCAAGATATACATGGACAATCTTTATGTGCAAAAAGAAGGAAACTTTGCAAAAGTTACCTCAACGATGAAAAGAGTTCAAAATGAGAAGAGTCAAACCATTATAAAGATAAGATCGAGACGAGAGGAACCGAGTTTATTAATGGGATAATTACTCGATATTGTGTTGAAAATTGTATTGCTCATGAATTATCTACGCAAGAACTCCGGAGCGAGAATGGAGTAGTGAAAGAAGGAACATAACTCTCAAGGAAGTCGCAAGAACCATGTTAGTCAAGTTTGGATTGCCAAAACAAATTTGGGTTGAAGCTATAAACACTACATGCTATACTCAAAATAGATGCATGATTAATAGACATCGACAAAGACTCCTATGAAATATGGATAGGGAGAAAGCCAAATGTTGGGTATTTCGAATATTTGGATGCAAATGCTTCATCCACAACAATGGGAAGGATAATTTAAAGGCTTTTGATGCTAAAGTTGATGAAGGTATTTTTTGGGATACTCAAAAAAAGTAAAGCCTATAGAGTCCGAACAAGAGTATAATGGTCACAAAAGAGTCTATCCATGTGGTTTTTGATGAACCTAATGTAAATGGAGAAGACATTGAGGAGTTAGGCGATAAGTCAATCACCAACTATGCGAAGAGTCCATATGTTGAAGTCAAGCTAGAGTAATCAATCAAGATGAAGGTGAAGCAATTTGAATCTCAAAGACAACTCGGAAAATCTGCAGACTAAGCGATAATGAGAGAGTCGCTGCTCAAGACAACACAAATGCAAGACGATTGAACCAGTACCCGACTTACTCCAACCTTTGATGTGAGATGGCTAAGAGACCACCCACCGAGCTAGTCATTGGAGATGTAAGTGATGGTGTGTAAAACCAGATCCGAGCTCAACAAGAAGCTATGTTCACTTGTTTTATTTCCCAAATAGAGCCAAAAGATGTGTCCTAAGCATTGGATGATACTCATTGGATTCAAGCCATGCAAGAAGAGTGAATCAATTTGAAAGAAATAAAGTATGGGAACTGATGCAGAGACCAACCCATCAAAATGTTATTGGCACAAAATGGGTATTCGAAACAAGATGAATAAGGAAGGTTATGTGGTAAGGAACAAAGCAAGATTGGTAGCCAAAGGGTATTGCCAAGAAGAATGAATAGATTTTGATGAAACATTTGCTCCTTTTGCAAGATTAGAAGCAATAAGGATGTTTCTTGCCTATGTTGCACACAAGAACTTCACCGTATATCAAATGGATGTGAAAAGTGCATTCTTAAATTGATTTGGAAGAAGAAGTCTATGTTGAGCAACCTCCAGGTTTTTGAGCAGAAGACTCTTGGAGATAAGGTGTACAAGCTCAAGAAAGCTCTATATGGATTGAAACAAGCACCTAGAGCATGATATGATACATTATCTCAATTTCTGACAGATAATGGATTCACCAAAGGTAAAGTGGACGAAACACTCTTGAGAATTCAAGATGAAAAGAGTATATCTTGCTTGTTCAAATATATGTGGATGATATCATTTTTGGATCCATAAACTAGGAGTTGTGTGATAAGTTCTCAAACCTCATGCAAGGCAAATTTGAGATGAGCATGATGGGTGAACTGGCATTCTTTCTAGGACTTCAAGTTAAACAGCTGAAGAATGGAACCTTCATAAGTCAGACAAAGTATACCAAAGATTAAATGAAGAAATTTGATATGGAAGAGAAATCTTCTGTGAAAATACCAATGAATACATCAGTTAAGATGGATATGGATGCAGATGGTAAGCCTGTGGATCAAACCAGATACAGAGCACTAATTGGATCACTGCTCTATCTCACAGCAAGTAGGCCAGACATCACCTTTGTTGTAGGTGTATGTGCAAGATTCCAATCTGCTCCAAAAGAAAGTCACATGACTGCAGCTAAGAGAATCCTAAGATATTTGAAGGGATGCCAAGAAGTTGGCCTATGGTATCCAAAGGAAGGTGGATTCAAGCTTATTGGTTATTCAGACTCTGACTATGCTGGATGTAGAGTTGACAGGAAAAGTACTTCAGGTACATGTCAGATGCTTGGAAACAGACTGGTTTCCTGGTTTAGCAAGAAGCAAAACTCAATAGCCACATCAATACCGAAGTCGAGTACATAGGCTGCGCGGCTATTGTGCCCAAGTCTTATGGATGAGACAAAGAGGCGAGAGATTATGAAATTGAAGAGAAAGAGATTCCAATTATGTGTGATAACACAAGTGCTATTGCAATCACTCAGAATCCTGTGTTGCATTCTAGAACAAAGCACATTGATGTCAGATATCATTTCATAAGAGATCATGTTGAAAAGAAAGACATTACCTTGGAATACATCTCAACTGATAAACAATCGGTGACATATTCACAAAGCCATTATGTGAATCAAGATTTGAAGAGCTTAAGCATGAGCTAGGATTAATTGAACTGAGTTGACACTCAGAAGACTCAATGAGAAGAGATGAAACATGATAAGATGAAAACGAAGCAGATCTTATAAATTAGCCAAGTGAATCACCAGATCGGAAAGTCACCAGATCGAGTTAGGTGACGACAATTTGAATCGCTATGTGAATAGAGAGAAGAAGAGTTGAGTCAGCTAAGAAGTAAGCTGAGTCATTTATGAGCTAAGTGACAAAAACGCATCGTTTTAATAAGCGGGAATGTTTTTAAGGATGACATCAGCGTAATAATGACAGTGCGATCAAAAAAAGTCGCACGACAAAGCATATTATTGGATATAAATGTTGTCGCATTAAATGCGGGCAATTAAATACTAATCGGCGTGCTAAATTTGAGCCGTCGATCTTGATCAAATTTCAAAACCAAAAGCACATCCGTTCATAACCCATATATACCATTTTATTCGATTTTCTCTCACATTACTCAAAATTGTTCATCTCTCCAAAAGCAAAGAAAGCATTTTTCTCAAAACTCTACCAAATCTTGAGCAAGTTCACAAAGTTCGTTTGTTAAAAACTCGAGAAAATGGCATCAACCTACGATTTCACCAAGCTAGGAAAGCAAATCCACACCGGTTCTACAGTGGATTTCGAAGGATGGTTAAACAGGGTTCCGATGAAACCACTTGTGAAGAAGATAGTCGACAAAATCGAAACTGGACTGAAACCCTTTCTCACGATGGAGTTTCGGATGACTTATGTTGAAGATGTAGCACAATTCTACGAGAACGCCAAGTTCACGATGAGGGCATCAAGTCCTCCGTTCACGGAAAGGATTTTACAATCAACTGCTTTGAAGATTTAGCGGAGCATTGTTTGCTACCGTCGGAAGGAGTGCCGGAAATATTTGAGGCTGATGTAAACTTGGCTGCTGCATGGAAGGAAGTGGCGAGACCTGAATGTGCTGCGAAGGTAGTTTACACAGCTGATAAGAAGCTGCTGAAGGACGATTATCACAAATTGATGGATTTTGTCGCGAAATGTGTGGATATGAAGTTTGGAAGCTTCAATCGCTATCAAAATGAAGGCGATCGTCATGGCTGCGATCATGGAGGAGAAGAAGGTCAATCGGCGACTCGTCTCACAGCGGACTCGCCCGAATGTTGGAAATAAGTCCTTCAAGGACGATGGGTCATTCGGCGGATCCTGCTACGCCTTGTAGTTGGACGATTGATGGAGGTGAAGGTGTTCCACTCGACATGGAAAGTCGTTCCATGTCAATAAGAAGATGTTCGGCAAACCTTTCGGGAGCCCAAAGGAGAGCCTACGCCAAGCGGGCGGATACGTGAAGGGGGAATCACCGATCCCGAAGAAACAATCTGCTACTTCCCTCCGAAGAAGAAAGTTGCCCTCACAACAAGAAAAAGCTAGTTTGTCCCAAAAAGAAAAAAACAGATATCGCCCTGCACTGCGTGTCTCTCCTGCCCCGCAGCCGGGCGAGAGAAGGAACCTCAAATACCTTCTCCAACCATCAAGAAGAAGAGGATGCCAAGCCAAGAAAGGCGGCTCGGACGAAGAAGGATGCACCGCCCCCACCGCCCGGGAATGGGAAACCATATCCGAACCGAAAATTCCTCTGGTAAGGACCAAAAGAAGACTCACCAAGCGTTCAACTTGAGAAGACAAAAGTCTGCAACTCACTGAAAAGATCTCTCGAGACTGCTGGAGAAGTGCGATCTCGAGAGTTATTGATGAAATGCAGCCAAGTCTGCTGAGGCCGATCAGCGAGAGGCAAGTCGAAGACCCAGTGTGGACAGAACAACCGAGGAACAAGAAGCAATCGAGAGAGCTGATCTCCTGCTGACGACTACATCTCCACCTGTGATGGACGTTTCTTTGAGGTGAAGAAGCGAAAGCTCGCTACCCTCCATTTTTTAGAAAGGAGGACAACAAGAAGATGATGACGATGATGTGATTATGATGTCTCCACCATATCCGGACATCCAAAATTGTCTCGAGAATGGAGAAATGGAAGCCGAGTCGCTCGAGGAACAATTCGAGAGACCTCGAATTCATAGAAGAAGAAGAAGCGATGAATTTCCTGGTTGACCACACGGGGTAACCATCGGATGAAGAGAACTCGCCGACATCTTGCGGATCTTCAAAGAGAAGGAGAATGAGAGATTGGCGGAGGAAGGCTGAAGCCCGTGAGAAGGCGAATATTTGTCCTTTCACCGGAACCATCGATCATACTCATCCTCACTTCGATGTCTTCTCGGGGAAGTGATGAGGACTTGGACCCACCTGCAAGCCGAGGAGTTGGAAATGGCAAGCCATGAGGGAATCCAGGATAATGCATGAGCAACGGTGACGGAAGGACTGTAGAGAGTCTTCCAAATCTTAGGCGAGATTGATCCATTGGGAGTGGTACAACAGATTGCCACCATGTCATTCTTTGCAACCACTTCCCCACTCACTCGGAGAGGATGAAGACACAGCGATGAAACCGGGAACTTGGGGACCCAAGTCGAGCCAACCCCTGCTGAAGGTGTCTTACCACCGCCCCCACGGCTGAACACTCAAAGGACACGGCCCGAGTCCGGAGAAGAGTGACCCCATCACAAGTCACTCAAATTTGGTGTGCCCGATTGAGAGGAAAACTCCCTCCACTGCAGCCTAGGTCGGAGGATGTTGCGATGACTCCACAATAAATCTATGAGTCAAAGTGGAGAAGAAACAAGGAAAAGAAACACAACAAGTTGTCATAGAAAAAGCTCGGACAATTGAACTGCTTTCACCGTGCCAATCGCTCATGGCCGCGATCGATGCGATCGAGGCACAAGATGGTTACGCCCCAGAGTTAACACTGGGCAATGAAAGTGCAATCCATGGAGTTGAGACTCGGTGGATGCCACCGTAGAAGACCCTAAGACAGTGAGTGCAGCCGAATGGAATGTCCAGGCCTTACTGCGATTGAGACGCATGAGGTAATGAAGGCCCTACGGGAGGTTGAGACTTCCCAGGTAAAGAGGCGAAACACGTAACATCCATCCTATCCACATTGATGATTATGAGAAGGAGATAAGTTCCCTTCATGATTCCCAAGACAACCCTAACATAACCTTTCGGGATCGGAAGGTGAAGATGAAGCTGAGTCCTCCCCTCCTGCAAATCTAAAAGACTCAGCTGACAGTACGAGCAAGCCAGACCTCAAGGCGTCGCCGACAAACATTCAAATTTGATGATGAGCCACCCTTCAAGTCTCATCATCTTCCGATGACGCTATTGATAAGGCCGAGGAACTTAACTCAAAAGGATAAACCAAACTAAGACCGAAGAAGATGTTCGAGACATAAAAGGCTCAAATAGGGGGTCAATACCACTAGAGACCCCAATGAAAAAGCAGACAATTTCAAGCAGTTCTCCCAATCTTTGCGTGATTCAACCCAACCGGGCACATCACGAACGAGCAGTAACGGTGGAAGTTATACCATATGTCCGTGATGATGCATTTGAAGATACTTTCCCTTTCTCAATTGAGTTATGCGAACTTAATGAAGAAACATTTCGAGAGCGAGACGCTTCAACGCCGGACTTGATCCAGCTTATTCCCACGAGATACCATCGTCCCAAAGAGACTTTGACTTTGATGTCTTTGCTTGGCGGCAAATGAGACAGAGGTGACAAACAGGTTCGAGAGGTCTTCAAGACAATCTTTACAGAGATTGAGAAGATGGAAAGGCACCAGGCCACCATGGATATGCGGTGGATAATCGATATGCCAATATTACGACGCCGACTTGCATGGAATAGTGGTCGGACTCGGGAATGGCATCAACAAAGCCATGTACAATCTACGTCTAGAACAGTCGATATTTCAAAGCATTGTATAACAAAATGTTGATCCGCGGAGTCTTGATAATCTTAACATGAAGAGGAGGATGCAAGAAAATATTGATAGAATGCATGCCTCCCACACCACCGTTTAAATGGAATAACTGCGAGAATTTCATCAAAAAGAACTTCGTGCGTGAAGGAGAATATGAATGAAAAGTTCACCTTCTTATGGTTGAAATGAAGTTGGTGGCGGCGAATCCAAAGCCACTCGTTCGAGAATTCGAGCAATGGAGACTCAAAGCAAACTTGACTATCGTGACCGACTTCATCTTTGGTGTCATTCCCGGGGTTCCTCTCTCCTTTGATGATGCCAAAAGGGGAAGAGAAATACCTAAAGACGTTGAAAGGGTCGGCGCTTGAGAAAAAGGACGCTACCGTTGAGAAATAGAAGAAAAACAGTGAAGATTAGATGAATGATAAGGAAAAGCGATTGAGGGGGAAGGTTCAAAGGATATGACTCTAATGGTTGCTAGAACCCCTCAACAAGGACTTGTCACAGTGACATAATCGGCAAACTTCCGATGGATCGCCGCTCCAACACTCGATGTACCTATGTCCGAGAAGAGAAAAAATAGTAGAAAGCGAGGATAAAGGAGGTCGAAGGAAAAATGGATGCCCGTGTGATGGACATATTGAAACAATATGGAGGCATTCCAGCCCAGGAAGAGACACGATGCCATTTCGGCGTAAAAAACAAGCCTAGATCATTTGATGAATTCAAAACGCTCGAATCAAGGGATACTTGAAGGCATGTCAATGGCCCAAGCCTGGGACTTGTATTGGGAAAAAGGCCTCAAGTCATGCGAAGAAGGCGACAGCAAAGACAGACTACTAGCGATCGCTCTGCTTTGGTCACTCTCTTGGAAAGAAGAAGGCTCCAAAGACAATACACGCCTGGAGGAAGAGGAAAAAGAAGTGGAGGAAAAGGTTTGACCTGACCTCTACCCAAAAACATTGAATACATATGTATGTAAGTCTTACAGTACATTCTATGAAAAACTTTGTAATTTCTATTTTTTTGCGTAGAAATAGAATGGTATGTTCGCTCGATACACATTGTAAACAAATGTAAAGGACAATAATGTTATGATCAATAAAAAGATTGATTCTACGCATACATTCTCTGTTTCTACATTGTCTGTATGTATCTTTGCCATTTACATTTTGTATATATAAATTAAGTTTTGGCATCATCAAAAAGGGGAAATTGTTGGGAAATTTATTGTTTAGATTTTGATGAATGCCATGTAAAACTTAGACTAGAAAGTTGGCACCCTTTTTTTCTTGTAATTTGCATTGTAATAGATATGGTTGTACTAGGTGAGTCAAGTCGGCTATGCCTGGATATACAAGAAGTCAATCAAGACTAAAATAAAGACTCAGATGTGTAACATCCGAGTATGGCAAGGAGGAGGAGTCAAGAACTCGGCAAGGAGTATCAACTAAGATACGTGTGTGAAGTGTCGATAAGTCAACTCAAGAAGTCAAGTCAAGTTGAAGTGACAGATGAGTCTTTCAATCATTGAAGCGGACTCAAGTCACCTGGGGAAAAGCATTGCAAAGAGGAGATAATCGAAAAGAATCATTGCACGTAAGTCAAGAATATTACCTAAACAAGTAATACTTCCATGTCCGCCATGTCTTAAAGTGCTCGATCCCGAAGCGTGCAAAAGGAATAAACCAATGGGAAGACTCGACCTTGTGTCGACTCAAAAAGTCAATGCTCATTCAATACGAGAAAATGTCAATATCAAGGACTACAACAAGACAAGCCAACGAACACAAGTGACTTTTGAAATCAACTTATCTCTTCAACGGGCGATTTTTAAAAGTTCACTATAAAAGGCCGAGGAATCACTTTGAGAAAAGAAAGACCTTGAATACCCGAACGGCGAACTATCAAGCAATTATTCGTCTCAGTAACCCAAAATATTCTCAAGTTATTCAAGCAAATCCTCAAGCCTAAATTTCGAAGGAAATCGATCCAACACCAAGTCGAAGGAAAGACAACTTCAAACTGTTTGAAGAGGAAACTTTTGAAGAATCAAAAGGGGTCTACATTCCAAGGAGGATTATAGAAAGGTTCAAGGTCGAACCGGTCTCAAGTTATTGGAGGGCTTCGTGATCAAATCCAAGAAGCTTGAGCAAGTGAGTCAAGTAGCAAGCGCCGCCCCAGAAGAAGGCGAGTCGGACGAGAAGCCAAATGTGTGACCAAGGCATCTCCGGGGCGAGTCCAAAGGATCAAGTCGGTTGTGTGATCAAGACTTGTATCCGGGTGATAACCACTCGTACTCGATCAATACTTAGTAGATTCCTTCAGGGAGTTGGAGAAGAGAAGAGTAGAAGAATTACCCCATCTTCGAACCTCTATAAAAATTATTGTGTCATTTACATTTCAAAGATTTAATTTTTGCATATCATTTTATATCTGTGATAATTTGCTATCCAACCGATAATTAACAAAGTGCTAAAACAAAGTGTTAAAACAATCTTAAACCAAATTCATGGGTGTTAAGTCTTCCAATAAAATCTTATCACGGCCCAGTTAAGGTTTAGACTAAACAATCGAGTTATTCTATCAACGGCTCAATCGAGTTTGTTGAGTGGCTAACTCTGCTTTGGTTAACTAACCTAGCTGTCCCTCAAGGACTTAGCTGTGTATTTAACTCTGTATTATTTTAAAAGGACTAAAATCGAAAAGGTGGTAAGGTTTCTTCAACCCCCCTTCTAAACCTTACTCACACCCCTTGGGACCTACACCAGGTTCATACTTATTCACGCATGATTTATTCCTCTTGATGGCTCGGATGCTATTCTAAAAATCTTAGGCAAGTGCCCCTATCGCTTTATAGTTTAGTTTATGAGTCACGTGTGTCATTCCCATGAGGATTATAAGTACAAGTAATTACCGTCTTTTCGTTATCTAATCTATCAATTTTCAGATGTTTGTTTTGTAAAATGAAGAAAACAAAGAATCTAATTAATCAACAAATTACAAATGATTGAATAAAAGAAAATTGAAAATAAGGGATCAAGAGATAAAAATGTGTTCGAATGTAAATTCCTCTAGAATTTTTTTGTGAGTTTAACAAAAATAAATGCAACCATGAACCCTTAAGCAATTATCATCCCTTTTTAACATAATCTCATGTTTCATGTAAAATTCTCAATTTAATTTAAACCATCTTTCAAGGTGAAAAACTCATAATCTCAAGTTGATTAACCGAAATCTCTTTCTAGTAAAAATCCCCTAAATATTAGGTTTGATCCTAATCCGGAATATTTATGTCGTCATATATCTAGGATTGCATGCAACTCATTTTACTTAAATTGGTTATTTCTCACCATAAATCTCCTGATTACCCAATGAGGAATAAAATTCAAATCAATATACCAGAATTATTAAATCGAATGAATGAAGTATAATATAAGTGAATCGCACAAAACATGAAGATTATATTCAAAACATACAAGCCATAATCACAACTCCATTCTAGAGTTCATTATATTCAAACACTAAAGATTTAACTACACATGATTTTGACAAAAGAATAAGCTACAAAGGGATTCAAATGTTATAGACATGGTGTACTTATCTATTCTCAAATCTCAAATGGACTTCTTTCTTGATTGTCTCCAAAGATGTTGCTCCAAGCCTCCTCTTTCCAAGCTCATCAACCCCAATTCTATTTTCCCTCTGTTTTCACAATATGTAAGTTGCTCTATAAAATTTGAATTTTTAGGTATGTGAATTAATTGAATCAATAATGATTGATTGATGAACATTAATAATGAATGTCAAATCCTCAACCCCATCCTTGGGCTTTTATTGACATTATTTTGCTAAAAGTATTCATTAATAATGTCATCTTTTGGTAGTTTAATGCTCCACTTATGAGTTAGGTTGTTGGATATTTGTCTTTATGCAATTATGTTGGGAATGTGAGGTTTTTGTGCAACAAATGGGGTGTTAAAGGTGCACAAAAGTGGTCAAAAAGCTTGGTTCTTGAGTTTTCCACAAATTTCGCCGAAATTGATGCTTTGAAAAGTGATCCAAACACGTCCATGTAGCATAACACGACATGAACGTGTTGTATTGTATCTTCCTTGTTTAGTTGGATACGACCATGTTGGGCAAAGACGACTTGGCCGTGTCGGGTCTCGTCCAAACCCTCAAATTCATGTTGGGCCTAAAAGGCCCCGAAATGACAAGTTTAGGTTGGGATTTCGAGTATTTTTGTATCCTTAAACCCCGTGGTATGCTTTGACATGAATCAATAATTTAAAATTCACCCAAAATAGCTCAGAATAATCAATCTACACTAATAAAATCACCTCACAAAGATAATATGAACCATGTGTAATTAAAAACCTACGAAACTAACAATAACACAACATAAATCATACGTAAATAAACAAGTAAAACATGCATAAAAGACATTTATCACCTCTCTGGCTTGTTGAGCATTTCAAGTTGGATCTCGGACCTTGGTGGTCGATCCTCCTCATTCTATGGCCCGAGATTTATTGGCGATTCATTTTCTATATATCCGACTGCTTTTTCTCCTATGGAGTTTGGTATTCCTCCTTTGGAACCAGAGCTTCAGGTGGTGGGCGAACGTGTTTAGTTCCCATTGGTTTGGATCTAAGTGATGAGGATAATTCGGAGGAGTCCGATGACGGGAGTCCGAAGGAGGCCCCTTAGCTCAAGTTCCAGCATAGGCATTTTCCTAGATGTAGAGATTTGGATTCAGAGAGATTGGTGATTCGAGTTACTTCATCTTGCCTTTGGTGGTTACGGGAACACTTGGGGTTACCCGCGACTTTTCAAATGTTGGCGTCGAGGCTGATGAATAGGATTACTCATCTTCCTCCTGGATTTATCATTGTGTACTTGTACAGTTTGTCTGGTAGTTTCACCATTCCTCTTGATCCATTTCTCATCAAAGTTATTTTGTCCTTGAGTTGTGCACTGGCCAAGTAATTCCTCAGGCATATTCTTACATCAAAGGCTATGAGCATGTTATGGACAAGTTGGGTTCACTTTTATTTAAAAAAAGAATAAAAGAGCTCGGTTGTTACAGTAATGTTCAAATATTGGGTCACCATGATAAATCCAACCATTAACCTAAAAGAGTTGGGGGACATTTGGTTCAAAGGAACTCGGTATACAATGGAAAGTTCGGTATGAAAGCGTGAATAGGAAACTTGGACCATCAATCTGCCCCCGAGAAGAAGGCTCTAAAACCTGGTGGAGGTCCGTTTGTCCTATCGTAGTTTGGGAGATCTAGTCTATACAAAGGGGAATACTTATATTAGTGCGAAGAAAGTTAAGGTTGCGAGCAAATAAACATAAGGATTAAAGGGACCATTCTAAAGGGTCGAGTTGAGTTCCCTTATTTCTATGTTAGACTAGTTATTATAAGAATTTGTAGTTGAGTCACCTAAAGGGTCTCATGTAGGGGTGGAAGAAGAAGAGTTTTGCATAGGATACAAAGACATTTTTTTCGGTGAAAAGAAAAGTAACAATAAAAGAATGAGAAGAAAAGGTCGAGAAAAGTACATAGTGAATGGATGAGAGCTTAACTAAAGAAGAGAGAATAGTAATACATTGGAATCTTGGAGATGTAGCTCGTCGAGAATGTTGTCGAAATCGCTCATGGCGGACCCCGTAAATCGCTTTAAAGGGAAAGAAGAAATCAAGAAAGTATAAGTGAAAGAGGAAAGAAGTCCCTTTCCTAATATAGAGCAAAGTTAAGTCGGGATCCGTGTGAAATCATATCTAGTCGTTGATAAGAGGAAAATTGATGACTAAGATTAGCCTTGGGAAGAGTAAGAGCCATCAAATAAATAGAGTAATGATGATGGTTGCACGTCTTGAGAGAGGTGGAAATTTCGAGTGTTTGAGAAGCGGTAACTAGTTTAGTTTATATCCACAACTAACACTATACCCGACCTTTTTGAGCGGCTCAACTATAGTGGGGAACCGATTGATTCAAAGATAATATAAGCCAAATTGATCTCTCGATGGAGATTCCCAAGCTAATGGGCTTAGTGAAAACCAATCAAGGCATTCTCATAGAGGTTCGTTGGTCCGGGCATTTAGTTGAGCCCACGATCTTACTAAAGATGAAAAGCTCGGTCTAGATCATTAGATCGGCCTAAGCTATTTTAATGGATAAGATTTAATAACAAATCTCGATATAAACTAGCGTAACAAACCCTAAATTCTCCAAAATAGTTTCCGGAATCACGAAACCCTAGCCCTAATTACCATATAAATATCCTTTCAACATGTATGAGTTACATTAAATGCCCTATATATTTTACTTACATTTTGTCTTTGTTGTCTTTCTCTCAAGAACCCGACTTGAGCGTCGATGAGGTGACGCCTGAAAACCTCCAAATTTTTTTCTAACCCTCTCGTGTTTAGGTTAAGGTTGGTTCCGTGAGAAACAAGACAGATTGGAAGTGGAGATTTCGGTCAAACTAATATATTATTTTATAAATATAGTTAGATAAAATCTATTGATCTTATATTAACAAAACAATTTATTTATAATTTTGTTTTTATTTTAATAAAATTACATTAATGCAATAAGTTGCTATCTGTTTAATTTTCAGTACATATATAAAAGTTTACTTGACATTATAATTTACATTGAAAATTTCACGCATAAGTACATTAGTTTTGTAATATAATAAATTTTAGAATTCAATATGGTTTACTCAAAACATGAACATAATGATAAATTTATCTATGATTTCCAAATTATTTTAAGCCATAAATTTTAGTAAGTTACAAATGATTCTCAGATTTCGAATTTATTGCAATGCCTTGTTATGGGAGAGAGAGTTGTAAAATGTGTAACCATGGTCCATGGCCAGATTTTTGTTTTTTGAAGTAGTAAATCAATTGCTTGAATTTTCTTTTTTTTCTTTTGAGAAATATTATTAATTGCTTATCAAACGATTAGATTTTCGGGTCAAAAGGTCAAAAAGGAAAATGAAAGCACAGTTTGACTGACACGAAATCAACTTGTTAGACAGAAATCCACCAGCTCACCACATTGACACTTGGGCCTAACTTATATGGTGGCCTTACTGGGCCAGGCCGATAGTTTCTCCATGTGCCTGCCTGCTGTCTAACTTTACAATTTTTTCATTCTTTTATAGTCTTTATTTATTTATATTTATATTATATTTATATATCTATGTATTTAATTATTACCCCACTATTTAAGTCCAAACAATTTGTA
Organism: Rehmannia glutinosa; assembly: GCA_016081115.2. Classification (NCBI taxonomy): domain Eukaryota; kingdom Viridiplantae; phylum Streptophyta; class Magnoliopsida; order Lamiales; family Orobanchaceae; genus Rehmannia; species Rehmannia glutinosa. The sequence continues at coordinate 130,495 of JABTTQ020001711.1, read as the reverse complement.
GTAGTACTATTTCAACGGTCCCTGAATCTGCTTAAAGTGCTGGTTGGGACGTTGATGAATCAAGTTAATTACTTATTTTTTTGCAATACAAATAATTCAATAATTTAATGATAATATTCAAATACTATTAAAAACATTGATATTCCAAAAGTTTTATGAATAATACAAATGATGAAAAGATTACGAAGTTGGATTTTATAGTATACGCTATACAGCACGGGACATTTCATTTCAGATTATAGAGAAACGTAAAGATATGTCATATATTTGATAATAAAAATTAGAAATGGTAGAAAGTCATTGGGGTTATTTAAATTTATGGTTCATCAACAATGCAAAATGGAGGGGCTTAAATTCAGCAACGTGTAAGATGGGTCAACAACTTCTGTGATTTTCTTAGGGTCAGTATATGAGGCAAAATCCTGATCGTTGGTTTGAACTTTTAAATGGTTCAGATTAAATCTTATTTTTAATTTTTTAATTGTTTTAGTTGATAGTAAGGGTAGTTTAGTATTTTCGCTTATGTCTGGATAAGCCAAAAGATAAGTTTACCGAAAAATACTCCTCATTTTTATCATCGTTAATTGACGATTGACTTACCCAAAAACACACCTCTTCTTTTTCTTTGGTGATGTTACCTTTGAGTGATTTTGTTTAAAAACGGATAAGTCAAATTATAATATAACTTTGTGTTGCTTATTTAATGCGACTATTTTGCATTTGTAATATATATTGGTTGCATTATGTTGTGTATATTCACATTGAAGTGAGTGCATGTGTTGCTTATTTAAAGTGAGTTATTGCATATGTAGTATAAGTTTATTGCTTATTTAATGCGTGATGTATTGTTTATGTAAAATAAATTGTATTGTTTATTTAATGTGACCGTGTTGCATACGTAATATAAATTTATTGCATTATGTTAGTAGATGACAATGGAATTGATCCGTATTTTTCGTGAGTTAATTTTATAAATTGTAGGAGATCATGGATAAGATTTTCTCGAAAAACTCAATGTAATGTAATTACCTATATTTATGGTAATGGTCGATTTTTTGGACTAATTTACTCTTATTATATGTTAATTAGGTAATAAATCATTGTTAGGCTTTTTAAATATAGGTCATTCAAAAAATAGATCTATGGTTGGGATCTCTATGGACTCACCCTATGCAATGGTCTCATATAACTCAATCAATATATATACACATTTCCATACTTTTCATATATAATATAACAGATAACAAATAATCCAAAATCAAAGATTATATCTATGTAATATTTTTTCCGTAAATTAAATATTATATCTATATAGTTTATTATAATCTAAAAGATAACAAATAATCTAAAAATCAAAGATTTTAATTTTAGGTAAGAAATGATTCAACGGTCTTTATCTAAAAAAGGTAAGATATAGTAAGAAGGTTTTGTGAAAGATGATATACTAAGAGCTTCCCCAAAGACTACTCTAATTTAGAGTAGTGTAGAGTAGTGCTCCACCAATTTTCCTCTAGTACGGCGCCATCCTCTGCGCTAATTTGTTGATTTGCACAAAGTGCTCACCACAAATGGCGTTGCAATCGTTTTTGCACCATCTTTTATTTTTTTAAATTTAATTTCCTTTAAAAGGTATTTTATTAATTATAAATTAGTTGAAAATAATATTAAAATTAATTCAATTACACGTGATAATTTTTTAATAATATGGTGTGTAGTTGGATAATACTATAAGATTCAAAATACTACACACAAAATTATAAATCTTACATAAAGTACATTACAAAATACTTAAATATAAAATTACAACAATAATAAAAAGGGCATAAAATTGCATTTGGGGTTTCTAATTCAGAGAACTATTCACCATCATATTGTAATTATGTTTCGTATTATTATGAATTTTAAATTTATTTTTTTGCGATAATTTCATTAAATTTTCTATTTTTTTCAATTTGATTAATTTTGAAATAAAAAAATTAATAAATTCTATAATAAATTAACTACTTAGATAATATTTTTATCAATTATAAAGTAATAAAAATCAAATTTAATTATTTGCATTAATTTCATTAAATTTTCTATTTTTTCAACTTGATTAATTTTGAAAATAAAAAAATTAAATTTCATAATAAATAAAATTACTTAGATAATATTTTTTATCAATTATAAAGTAATAAAAATAAAAATAAAAGAAGGAATCTTATGGAATATTCTTTTTTAGTGCAAACTCACTGGAGATGAAATTTAGATTTTACACCAAAGTAGTGCGGACTCTGCACCAATGTAGTGCGGAGTATTGGAGATGGTCTAATCGACTATCTTATTTTAAAGGTAAGAAATAATCCCAAAATCAAAAATTCTATCTATATAAAATATTAATTTTCCAATAGCCTCATATAAAAACTTGTAAAAACTACTTGAAAGTAGTCGGTCTATAACTACTTGGAGATATTAATTCTTATAGAATAGGCATGTAATATATAAATACATATTGGAGGATATATTGATAAATTCTCTTTTTCATTTCACTCCATTTTGTAAGATATTATTTAGAAAACTTTAAAAGAAAAAGGAAAAAAATCAAGATTTATTCATTTTCCAAATACATATTTTCATATTTTTCGAAAGACACCTGTGTATTTCACGCGATTTTGTCAAAAATAAAGTTTTAGTGTAGTTTAATTACAAAGAACTTATTTATTTTAGAATTTGAAGTGAACGATTCATATGATACTCTTCTAATTTTTGAATTTTTACTTCTAATTAGTACTTTGGATCTCTTATAACTATCACTAGGGGCGGACCAAGAATCTTTCGAATGAGGGCACAAAACAATGGCATTTATGAACTACATAAAATATTATTATTGGAGTACACTTACTATGAACTTATAGCTCAAGTGATATTTTCTACCCTTTGCAATAATATGACAAGAGTTCGACCCTGAGTGTTTGAGTTTCCCATTTCCTCCAACCACTCCTCCCAACTTATTAAAAAAATAGTAGAGCACACATTATTTTCTTAATTAATTGCTTTTAAAAATCAATAATTAGTAAAAAAATACATTAAAAACAATTAGTATGACACACTTTTATTTTTAAAACATAACTAATATACAATTTGTAAAAGAAATTACTAAATATTAAAAAGACAAAAAAAAAAAAACTATGAGGGCATGTGCCCCATAGCGGTGACGTGCATCCGTCACCGACTATCGTAAACAAATTTGCAATACCAAAATTATCTTTTGATAAAACCCGTGTAACACATGTGTGTTGTTCTAGTTTTTCTTCTAAGACATGATTATTCATTTTACTCCATTAATAACCGAGTCATTATTCTAATATAGCAACTTTATATTTTATTAAAAAAAAAAACTAAATGCGAGAGATAGTCTTATGTGAGACGGTCTCATGAACTTAAATTAATGAGACGGATCCTACAAAAATAAAAAATATGGGTTTTTTTTATGGTTTTGGATTTGGATTTGGGTTGGAATTCTTGTTATATGTAGGATCCATCTCATGAATAATGCCCATGAGACCAAAGTGAAGCCATGATTCTCGAGTAGGGGGCCAACTAATATTAATATAATAGAGTCACTGGATTTTTGGTTACTTCTCCATAATAAAAATAGTTTTAACCATGTTTTCTTAGCCATTTTTGAGTTTAAATTTTCACTGTCTTTTTTCCTTTCCAGAGACCGGTCCATAACCCGATACCGAAAAATGTACCGCATCAATTTTCTTAAATATAACCACGTACCTCATCAGAGAATACAAGAAGGGTATGACCGTGTCCAAATGGCTAAAAATATGTTTTCAAAACATGACTATTTTTCATTTTTACGAAACATAAGTGGACAATTTGCTCATTACCACATGTAAAAATTAAAACAATACATCAAATTTAAAATAAGTATAAATTTTGATTAAGTCATTGTATTAATTCAATCACATCTTAATATTAAAAAATAATTAACAAAATACGATTACATCAATATACCGAAAGGAACAAATAGAGACACAAGAGAATAATACAAAAATTGAAGTTTATCTTAGGAGCTTAAAAATGTACAAAATTTTTAAAAAATGGGAAAAATGACCAAAACTCATATTTATCAAGATTCACAAATGAAAGCGAGAAAAAAGAAGAATGCAAGATAACTTAAGATTTTTTTCTATTTTTCTATATATTTTTATTTATTTTAAAATTTAAAAGTGATAGGACCAAAATACTCCTACTTTTTGTCAAAATTTGAGGAGCCCAGTGCCCTCTTAGCCCATGAATGGCTTCAGCCGCGTATTTAGCACTTATCTCATACAAGTTTTTCTTGCAAACTGCATTTGATAATTTCATAAAGTACAAAATATAACATTATAATCTGTGTTGAGGTTGATATTAAATTTGGGGCACTTCATGCATGAGATATGTCATAAGTTCAATGGGCCAATGGCATTCTCAATTGAATTGGACCATTAATCATATTGCTTAAATCAATGCCCACAAGGCCACAAATAGTCTAACAAAAAGGCCCAATTGTAAATCTTTTTCAATTTTCAACTTTTCTTTGCATGATTGCCAATGACCATATTAACCCCACTGTTTCGATCTTAACGGTACACCTGGCCGCATAGTATCTTATTCTGTTATCTGTAGAGCCCTAACCTAAAACCCTGAAATCCTTTCTTCTTCTAATTTCAATTGAAGACAAAGCCAGATTGTTTCTGGTTTCAGAATAAATGTCGGAGAAAGAAATGGACAGCGACTCCGATGCTCCCGAGGAGATTACCGTCCAGCAGGTTCGTTTATTTTATTTTATTTTTTTATAGCTGCGAAACCATGTTTCTGTTGAAAGTTTGAAATTGTAGTTCTAATTTTCTTAAGATTTTCCAGGGGATGCAACAAGACGAAGAGATAAGGAAAGTCCAGAGAGAGAATAAGGCCAGGTACTTTTTTTTTAATTTATATTGTTGTTTGGATTGTATGCAAAGTTTCTGCTTTAATAAATGTTTCTGTTGTTATATCATAAGTTCTGTTGGTTGTAGATTGAAGCTGGATTTTTCATTTTACTTTTCTTCATTTCCCCCAGGTAAGTATGGGAAGCCTTTTAAAAAAAAAAAAAAGGTATGGGAAGAATATAGTTTTGTAGGTAGTGGGAAAATTGTAGGAGTATCAATTTTGATTGAATGAAATTTTAATACAGTTGTAGAAGGGGAACAGTAAATTTGTATTGCACATGTCATACCCATTGGAAGATTATCATTGAAGCTTTGGACATTCATAAATTGATTTAGATTCGAATATTGTAAGTCAGTTGCCGGGGTTTTTGGTCAATCTCATTTCGCTATGATAGAACTTATGGGTATTCTAGATCAGTCTATTTCAGTACAATAGTTCTTTTTCAAGATGAGGATATTATAATATTCATAATTTTACTTTGCCCTATTCAGTATTTACTCTTTCAACTGATTCAGATATATAGGTGACGGTGTAGATATAAGCTGCTTGTATTTCATTTGTTGCTTCTTGTATCACCATTGATTGTTAATAGTGAGTTCTTTGCTACTATTTCTTGGTTAGATTTGCCATGCTTGTGACCGAAACAGATGGATTTCTTTATATCTGTGGTTGTTATCATGGATAGTTCAAATTATCTGAAGATGTTCGAAAATCATTTGAAAGTATTATTCTGTCAGAAGTTTTGGCATCTATTTCAGATATTGCATTTCAAAATTTGCTTCAATACGGATCAATCATCGATTCTCTATAAAACATTGCCTGCTACTTTTGAACTCTTACTGCTCTTACATATTGTTGAGGACCCATATAGTCTGTAACGAAAGATGAAACTCTTTTAGGGTAGTTCGTGAGGTGAAAGAACGTCGCCGACAGTGGGCACAAAAATTGACCCCACGTTCATTACCCAAAGAAGAAAGCACCAAAGATGAACCAGAAACTGAAACACTTGAAGACTCTCAGGGTAACAAAGGAATGCTACCGGATGACATTGTCAAACTTCTTGCAGCTCGCGAAAAGTATGTTTGGTTAGTTAGCATTTTTTTCCTTGGTGCATGTTTATATGCCAGCATCATATTGGTATGATAGTTTTGAGCTCATAACTCAGAGGCATACTTCATCTGCAGAAAAGTTTTCACATCTGACTCTGAGGATGAGAAAGTCGATAAGAAGCCTGCCTCAAAAAAGAGAAGGCCGAAAAAATCTGGGTTAATCTCTCTCTCTCTCTCTCTCTCTATATATATATATATATATATATACATGATTCTTAGCAGACAAGAGTATCATTCAGCAGACATGTTTGAAACGAAAATTATCTTATAAGATAAACCCGAATGCTACTTTTTTCTGCTGACAGGTTAGAACCTGTTATTTTGAAGGACATACCACCTGCTCAATGTGTACAGAGTTCACTGGAATTTTTGAAGAAGCGGAAAATGCAGGTTTCAAGATCCTCTGCAGTTTTGAACAATCCAAACCAAGCATTGCGCCTCCTATCAAAATCTGGCTTGCTAAAGTAAACATCGGATGGAAAAGTCCAACTGGACTACTTGAAGTACTCAACATGGTATTTTTGATATAATCAATTGCATTTTTGGCAACCTAAACATGTACTTCACTGACACTTTACAAATTCAGTGGTCTTACGTGAATGTAACTATAAGGATTAAATTCTCATAAGAAATCGTAGCTGCTTTATATGACACACTGTGAATCAAGCATAGCTCGATGATATCCTGCTGGTGTATTCAACCCAGCATGTAGGATGTCCTGAACTTTTGAACCCAAAAGACGCTTAATATGAGCACAACACGCGCTTGCCCATCTTCTAACCTGGTTTTCTAGCAGTATTTGTTGGCTAATCGTTAGAATTCGTTTGGTTGATCTTAGGGATGGTGCAACATGAGGGTGCTTTTCGATTGGATTTTCTTCATTTTCTTAATCTACCTTTCCCTTTCATACATATGATCCTTTTGGATGGGATGAGAATAATTCGGACCCAATGCAACAATTTGGGACAGAGATAGTTGTGCACTGAATTTTTTTTTTTTGGTGTGTTCGTGCATGCATAGTCTTCTCTTTCTAACATAGTGTATCAGATATTTCATATTTTAGATAAGATAATCCTGGTATTGTGCAATCGGAGTGTTTGCAATCGCTAAAAAAAGTGATTCTCAAATTCTGAGTAAAAAAATATCATTTTTAGTGTTTGCAAATGCTAACTTTTACTTATGAATTTCCTTGATTTAATCAGAATCTAAAAGCGAGAGGGAGAGGTTCGATTCTCGCTGATTTGACTTTTAAGTAGGGATGATAATTTTTGGCTTGACCCGTGTTGACCCACCCTGGATTGACCCATTTGGGTTGCCTCACCCTGTGACCGCGGCAGGGCGGGCGGGCTTGGGTATCAATTCTACCCCGTCCCGCCTAAGCAAATTTATTTTTTCTAATACATTTAATATATATTTTTCATATATAATATATATTATAATATAATTTTTATGTATTTAATATAATATTATATCTAGCATTTATAAATTGATAATGACAACTTTTATAAATGTATATATTCCTTTTTTTTCCAATTTTTGTATTTAATTTCATTTAATTTGGGTCAAGATAGGTTGGCCCGCTTCGCCTCGTGACTGCAGTGGGTTGTCCCGCCCGTTCTAGGGGCGGGGGTCCGGGTCTAGATACCCGTCCCGCTCCATTGCTATTCATACTTTTAAGTACTTTTACAATTTCTTTACCAAACATAGTATAATTTCAATAATTTAATACTCAATTAATTAATAACCTTGCTTAAATAATACTTTTGGTCGGTCCCAACTTGGGGACAACAAGCAAAATTAATAATTTGCTAATTTGTATCTCGTTAAGTTAATAAATATTAACAAGTCATAGGATTATTAGTTTATAGAAGTTTAATTTACTTTCAATTAATTAATCAAATTTCTAAAGTCTATTTGCAAGCACTATTAATTTCTAATTCTCATTTACGTTTATTCTACTATAATAATTCACTTCTTTCAAAAGCAATAGTTTTTGTTATCTTTGGCTCGAACACTTTTTTATAGTACTCATTGATTTCAATGTGCATTATTCTCGAATGGATTGATTGCTATAAGTGATTTTTGTTGACCGTCGTGTCAAAAACTTACACCGCTTGCATGAACGAGCGTGTTTGTCACATTTAAGAAAAATATGAGCTGAAACAAAAGAATATATATATATATATACTCCCTCCGTCTCAATTATATAGTCCAAACATTTTTTTTGGGATGTCCCAAATATATAGTCCATTTTCCATATTTAATAGTATCTTTTCTATTCTTTTACTATTATAACCCTATTTAATATGCATTTTGTAATTTATACTATTCATTAAATGAGGACAAATCAAGTATTTTTTTACATATTCGTAATTTCCAATATTTTTTATTAATGTGTATGAAAGTTCAAATTGAACTATATAATTGGGAGGAAGGAGTATTTTCTTTTAAGCATAAAGGGAAGGAATACGAATGTAGTAAAGATTGACCACTATGAAAGCCAATAAATAGAATGAGCTAGTCTCTGTCAGGACCGTCTAACGGATCTAGATCCGTTAGACCTAAGTTCAACATATCCTACCCATTTCACGACCGGATCTCGCGCAAAAAAAAAAAAAAAAAAATACAAAAAAAAGCTCATTCGGATTGGAGCCCTAATTTCCCACTTTTTCTTCTTCTTCTTCTTCCTCCTCCAACCACAATCGGTGCGCACAAGCCCACATTCCTACTAATACATTTCATTTGGAGAATGTCGATTTCAAGTGTTTGGAATCCATCAAGGCCCATGATGATGCGATAAACGGGTTCGTCGCGAAAAACGGATCGTTTACTCATCATCTCGAGATGGGAAAATTAAGGTGTGGGGAAAACAAGGAAAAAATAATGTGTATTGTCTTGAGGGAATTTTGGAGGGTAATAAGGGCATTTCATTGAATTACATTTGTGATTTCGAGGATGGGAGATTAGTTTACGGAGGCGGTTCGAGATGGATTTATAATGGGATGGTTGAGAAATAAGGATTTTGATAGTTGGATGAAGATTTGTGAAGTAAAAGTACATAAAATGACCAATCAAGTGTTTGCAAGCTTCACTAGTTAGAGTTGGAGGTGATGGCTCGTGGTGATGATGCTCTGTTTTTTTCTTGAGGTGATATGAAGAATGAATATTGCACTAAATGATACAAGTCTTAGTATTAGCTAATACTTTTATGTATAAATACTAATACATTTTATAAGAAAAGCTAATACGTTGCATAGCACTACTAAAATACTCTCTAGCAAATTACTAATATTTTTTCGAGAAACTACTAATACTTTTCCGATGGACAACTAATACATTTCGAGAGTATATTAATGAGAAATACTAAAACTCTTCGAGAGAACTACTAATACATTTAAGAAGAACTGCTAATACTTTTTAGAAGGGGCGACTAATACTTTTCGAAAGGACTATTAATACATTTCGGAGAAAAATTTAATTATATTCGGGGAACTATTAATACATTTTAGAAGAAGCTCGCTACTACTTTTTAGAAGGACGACTAATACTTTTCAAAAGGACTATTAATACATTTCGGGAGAAAAATTTAATTTATTTCAAGGAACTACTAATACTTTTTCGAGGAACTACTAAAACTTTTTCGAGGAACTACTAATACTTTTTCGATGGATTGCTAATACATTTCGGGAGTATATTCAGGAGAAATACTAAAAAAACTCTTCAGGAAATTACTAATACATTTCAGAAGAACTGCTAATACTTTTTAGAAGGACGACTAATACGTTTCAGAAGGACTGTTAATACATTTTATAATTAAAAGAGACAACTTTGTAGAAATGTATTACACGTTGCGTTCTAATGTATTAGATGTATTAAAAACATGTATTAGATTTTATAACTTCGTAGTAATTCTCTCTTTTTATAATTAAAAGGGACAATTTCATGGTAAAAGATGTATTTGACTAATATTTTTCAAAACAAATAACTAATACAATTGAGAAGCAACAAGTAATACATTTCAAAAAATAAACTAATACAATTGAAAATTACAAAAATGCCATTGGCGTGAAATTACCAAAATAACTCCTGTCAGGGTTAGACCCGTCTAACGGGCCCAGAGTTTTTGTCAAATAGAATTAATGATTTGATAAGGTTGAATAGTTCAATATAGTCTGTGCATGCTAAACTTAAAAAGTCTTCCCAGTCTTCTCTTGTCTAACACCGCATGTTTTTTACCATTAATTTCGGCAATGAAAGGACGGTCCACATTCTCCTGATCTAACAATTTTTTTTTTTCGAGTTTTTGACATTCTACTTTACATAATGATCTAACAAAACCGAAGCGTCACCCAAACGCCAAAGTCTAATTTTTCTACACATGGTAATTTACAGACCTTTCGGTTTTGCTCTAATCCTGAAATTATAACATTTCAAGTATTTTGCCAAAAAAGTTGTTCATTAAAAGGTTTTTCATTAAGATGATGCAAGTAATCAAATCGAAATGCAGCTGAAAGGAAGACGTCCTTTTCTTGTCTTAAAAGGAAAATTGCAATTACATCATTTGTTGCATTTGAAGATATTAAATAAATTTTAACCAAGTGTAATTATAAATTCTGAATCAATATAAATACATTCTTTTATTTTAAATTGTTGTTGGTATTTCCTCTGAACATAATACCAGAATAAAGAACAAAAAAGACCAAACTAGTCTTAAAACTGCCTTTGAAATTGGTTTTGCACATTTCAATTGGATTTATTCATTTTATTTTTGTATCTTCCAATGAAATAATTTTATATAGTACGTGGGGATCAATCTTGTCTTTCAGGTGGTTGAGATGTGTGTTGTAAGGACGAATGACCCGGATTCAATTCCATACGAAGTATATGTATCCCCTCCCAATTCCCCATTGTACTCAAGAAAAAAAAATTATAGTACGTATATATCTGCATAAATATTTCTTTAAATATATAAAAGCCAATAAAAATATTAAAGGGATAATTACAAAAATTACCTTTGAGGTTTGAGTTAAGTAGAAAATAACCCAGAGATCTTTATAATTTACAAGAAACTTTTTAAGGTTTGATTTTGTATTATCACTTTATCCCTTCATAAGCAAAAACATTCCAAACACACCCCCTTGGCCTTTACATTAGGGGTGACCAAATGGAACCGAAATCGGGTTTCAAACTGGAACCGGAACCGTGGTCAACGGTTCCAAAACCAGAACCGGAACCATGTAGACTGGTTCTGGTTCCTTGGTCTAAAAAACCGTGGAACCGGCGGTTTTAACTGTTGGTAAGAACCGTCAAAGGAACCGTGGTGGAACAGGCGGTTTCAAGGCTAAAACTAATATTTCATATTTTTATTTGGTAAAATATGATATACGAAATGCTTATGCTACATGAAATTTGATTCTTTATGCTTTAATAGTATATATATAGACATATAAAATTATTATTCATATTAAGTACAAAACTCAATAGAATTTTTTTAATAAGCTCAAAACTCAATTGAATATTAAGTCCAAATCTTTTTCTTTCTTTTTCCTTTTTTTTTCGGTAATCGAAATTGACAAACCATTTTAAAAAAATAAAAAAAATATCAAAAGATAAACAAACGGTTCAAGTTAAAACCGAACCGAACCGTTGAGGATCCGGGTTCCAAACCGATCGAATCATCGGTTCCGACTGTTCCTCCAAAATAAGGAATCGGAACCGACGGTTTAGAACCGAAACCACTGTTTTAACCGTACCACCCCTACTTTACAATTGTAAAAATATTACAACTACTCCTTCAAGGCTTCAATAAAAAGAACAAACCTGAGGATTTATTTTTGTAATTTTGAAACTTCTCCGAGTTTTATTGTAATTTCCCCAAACTTTAAGGTAGTTTTTGTAATTATACCATAAAAATATTTAAAAACTGCAAATATTAAAAGGTGATACTTCTGTTTGCATGAGGAGCTCTAATATCAGCCACCCTTTAATTTGTGTCTTCTCAGTTCTCTCTCTCTCACACATAATTCAATCTTCCTCTTCATTCCTCAATCCTCTCTTCAATAAATCATCAGCATACACAAAATCAAAGAAATTCCTGAATATCGTTTTATCTGATGAAGAATTCAAGCACAGGCAATAATCATAACAACAATGTGGCAGATTCAAACGACCTAAGAAGACAAACATTCAACAACATTTTGCAATCCAATGGATCAGGAGAATACTCCTTTCGCTTCAGCAACACGCAGGAGGCCAGCCCCGTAATTGTCAGCCCACGGCCCTCCAACACCACGGCCTCCACACCGCCATGGGACGTTTCCGCCTCCCCATTATCAAAATCCCCGTGGTCCTCCCACGTGGCCCCGGAAAATTACGCCTACACCGGCCTGAGAGGGTCCCTCGTCCGCGAGGAAGGCCACATTTATTCGTTAGCAGCTTCAGGGGATTTGCTGTACACGGGTTCGGAGAGCAAGAACATCAGGGTGTGGAAAAACCAGAAAGAATTCTCGGGATTCAAATCTAGTTCCGGTTTGGTTAAGGCGATTATAATCGCGGGCGATCGGATTATCTCCGGGCATCAGGATGGGAAGATTCGGATCTGGAGAGCGTCGAGAAAGGATCCGAGCCAACACAAGCGCATTGGGACAATGCCTACGTTTAAAGCTAAAATAAAAAGTTCTTTCAGGACTTCTATCAAACACGTTGATGCAATTTCATGTCTCAGCCTCAGCGAGGACAAATCGCTTCTATACTCTGGTTCATGGGACAAAACATTCAAAGTCTGGAGGGTTTCCGACTCGAAATGCCTCGAATCGGTGAAAGCACACGACGACGCCGTGAACTCCATCATCGCCGCCTTCGACGGCCAGGTTTTCACCGGATCCGCCGACGGAAGCGTTAAAGTATGGAAAAGACAAATTCAAGGAAAAGGCACAAAACATTTTCTATCGCAAACATTATTAAAGCAGGAATCGGCGGTTACCTCTCTGGCCGTGGATCCTTCTTCTACATTTCTGTACTGCGGCTCATCCGACGGGCTGGTTAATTTCTGGGAACGCGACAAAATCCTTTCACACGGCGGCGTTTTGAGGGGCCACAAGCTTGCGGTTCTGTGCTTGGCCACGGCGGGGAATCTAGCGCTCAGTGGATCGGCTGATACGAATATCTGCGTGTGGAGAAGAGAAGGCGGCGCGCATATTCTCTTATCGGTGTTGATTGGGCACGGTGGGCCCGTCAAATGCTTGGCCGTCGAGGAGGAGAAGGGGGCGGATTTGGGCGGCGGCGATAGACAATATATGGTGTACAGCGGCAGCATAGACAAATCGGTGAAGATATGGAGGGTATCGGAACAGGCGGCAGCGATGCAACCTCCGCCGCCGGGACCGCCGCCGCCGCAGAAGGTGGAGGATTGCAATTCGTGGGCGGATTTCTCTTTGGCTCCTGGCGAAATGAGAAAGTACTAATTAAAGAGGGGTAAGTGAATGGTGATTTTGGGGAGAATTTATTTTCCGGTCCCTGGTTATATGCTATATTACATTAACTTACTAGGAAAACTGGAATTTGTATTTGTAGTATACATAAACATTCTTTTATACATTCAGATTCTGATACTGTAACATAATATACTGAGATGAAATGGGCGAATTTAATTATGCCCGTCCATTACGTGCTACTTTGGTATTACACAAAGTAGATCTGTAATCTGTATATATATAATAATTGATATTATGTTTGTGTTACTCTGGTATGTAAAATTGTTACAGCAAATGAATTTTTTTGTTTGAGATATCATTGAGATCAGTTGATGAAATAATTTCCAAGATTTCTGAACATTTTTTATTTTGAGATTCAGATAGTGAATATTCGTAAGTCCAAGATAGAGACGCATAGATAACATAGTCGTTACATGAGAATAAGAGTAGAAAATTAAATAGAAGACCCAAATTGTATATATTTGTGAATCAAGTTCACGAATTACTAGCTAAGTATTTTTCCATGGCGATGTATAATACTAGCTTATGTATTTAGTGTCATTATTTTATACTGCATTCACCATGTGTATTGATACATCAAATAAAACACCATTGGAAAGATATCTGAACTGATGTGTAGTAGAACTGTAAGTCTGTAATATCAGATATTTGAAGGATGTTTGGAACCCATTCCAAGATGGACTGTTAGGTGTATAATTCCATTTGGAGAAAAAAAAATGTTTGCCATTAGATTTTGTTTTTTTTTGGAAGGATTGCCATTAGAATTTTGATAGTGCATTTACATAGTGTTTTTTTTTTTTTTTTTGAAAACGCATTTACATAGTGTTGGAAAAGTACAAGTACGTGACTTTTGGTGTCCTTTTTACCAATTCTACAACATGGGTATTAAAATATATTTTTACCAAACATTTAACATTACACAAACAATCTGTGACATTTGGATGTCCTTTTTTTACCATTTCTACAAAATGGGTATTAAAATATATTTTTACCAAACACTTAACATTATGCATAAGCACTTTTTGATAAAATCCATATTGAGGAGTATTTCTAAACTCCAAAAAAAAAAAAGAAGCAATTCTTAGCTTCTAGGTAGACAAAAAAAAAAAACAGCTGAGAATCATATATATTTTTTTGGGATAATTACAAAAATACCCCTAAGTAAACCTAATTATAGAATAAACCAGCTAACATTTATAATTACAAAAAGTACCCTCGAGGTTTGATTCAATGTTAAAACTAAGAGGTAAACTGCAATATTTTTATAAATATGAAGGGGGATTTTGAAATGATTTTTGCTTATGAAGAGTTTAAATGCTAGACAAAATGAAATCTCGGGGTATTATTTGTAATTTTGAAAGTTAGGTGGTTTTTTTGTAATTAGGTCAAACCTCAAGGGTAATTTTTGTAATTATCCCTTTTTTTGTGGAAATGTTTCAAATCGGTTATTTCCAAAGTGTAAAGATTAAAAATAGCCACATTTTTCAAGCACATCTTATTTAGTCATTTTGGGGTGTAAAATGACATTCCTACCCTTCTAGCATGTTTGTTTGATATTTGGATTATATATATCTCTCTCTTTCATTTATCTCTATGTATCCTCTTAATCTTTCTTTCAAGTTTTTTAAAAATCGACTTTGTATTTTTCGTTTTTAAATATGCAATATGGGTGTTGAATTATAGATATCGAAAGAGAATTAATTTGATATATTCAATGGCGTGGCCGGAACCTATAACGGGTAGGCCGATACACGAAAGTGGGGTGGGCCGTATAGAAAAATTGTATAAATTTTAACTAAATTTAAAATATTTTTAAAAATTTGCTTACTAAAAAAAAAAAAAAATTAAAAGAGGGGGGCCAGGGGCCCAGTTGGCCCCTAACTACGCCAATGGATATATTATACATGCAAAACGAATTTAAAACGAACAAGTTATTTGAATTCAAAGTTTTTTGAGAAAAATAAAATAACCTGGGGTATAATAAGTGAGAGAACTTGGATGTCGAGTCATGTAACTCAATGTCAAGTCACATGTAACTCGCTTACTACTGATGTGTTGCACTACAATGTCGACTCACATGTAACTCGCTATATAGTGTCGAGTCCTACGAGTGTCTTTTGGTCGATGTTGTAAAAATCGGCCTAAGCGGCCGCTGGCGCCCTAGACCGACTCGGTCCGGCAAAAAATCGGCCTAGGCGGGCAAAAATCGGCCAAAAATCGGCAAAAATCGGCCAAAATACAAAAAAAATGAAAAACTTGGGGTTTTCTAGGCGCCTGTCTAGGAGGCCTAGGCGCTAGGCGCCCGGTTGCCGCCGACTAGCGCCTAGCGATTCTCGCAACCTTGCTTTTGTGCAAGTAAATTCACTCAAGGGCAAATTGGGTTTTTCACACCCCAAAATGGCTAAAAAGATGTGTTTGGAAAAGATGGCTAGAAAATCTTGATTTAATAGTAAGGCTAAAAAAACCCACTATTTTGTTTATTTTTTCCACTAGAAGCTTAGAAACACTTTTCTATAAATTTTTGCAACAAACTCTCTAAAAAGTCTATCTTATAAATGCACTTGTACTTCAAAAGTATTCCCAAACATGCACTAGATATTCAAGATTTACAATAAATCTATCACTTGTGAATTTAAGTATTAATTAAGATACCGATCAAATACTACTCTCGCAGAATTAGTGATTGAAATTTTGGCTTTTGATGGTAAATGATTGCGTATGATTCATATAACCGATCCTACGTAGTGGATAAGACTTAGTTGTTTTTTTTTTTTTTTTTCCGGTTGTTGTAAGAGCTGGATACTGTTATGCCTATTACTAGAATATTATTTTTCATTGAAAGTTTTGAATTGGGGAATTAGTAGTTTCAACTTTATGTTTCTGTCAAGGCCAAGTTTTTAGGGGCGTGAAATGAAGAACAAAGACAAGAAATCAAATTATATTCACGTGCAAGTAAGAAAACCAGAATTTACCATCAATATACTTGAGAGTTGAGATATCGGATCATGGCACTAGATCAAGCAAAAATTAATTATTCATTAAACTACAAATAAACATCTGGTTTTGATGATGTTATACAAAATTCACACAGGTGACAGGACTTAAAAAAAAAAAAAAAAAGTGCTTGTTGTGTGAAGAAAACTTGCCCTTTTCTTCATTTTTCACAAATGATTTTTTTTTTTTGGGAAGAACTGAAAAATTATATTTATAAAAGTAAACTCCTATCCTTGCCTTCTATTGGTGTGTAAGAAATTGTAATAGCCAAATTACAACACCTCAACCAACCTCAGTCAGCCACAAAACTATATCTTGCCTGCTCCTGTGTGCTCAAAAGAACGTTTCTGCAAGACCACCCTAATCCCGACATCTTGTCAATAAACGGACCGAGATCGACTTGCGCAGATTTCTTGCTTTCTTCCATCAATATAAACCATTCATTAAGAACTGATTTTGAGGAGTCAGAAGCTTCTAGACGATTCTCCCAACTGATCATATCGAGTAGGAGGGCGTTGCGAACGTAACAAGCCTATAAAATCACGAGCATACAGGAATTATGCATAAGCTAACAGAGCACGAGTTCCGTCCTGTTTTGAAAATGTATTTTATTCAAATAAATTTTCGGGTAAGTTAAAAAAATTACTCATGAGATTAAGCCTAATTACATTACAAATACCCCCTTAAGCTACTACAAAACCCTCTTGAGATTTGTAATTATTTAACAAATACCCCCTTCTTAAGGGTGTAATTTGTAATTTTAAAAGAATGTTGTGTATTTTCAGTAATTAGACTGAAACTCAAGGGCATTTTTGTAGTTTCCAATTTTTTGCTTTCATGAAAATAGAGATCAATAAGACAACATACCTGCAATAAACCCATGATAACATCTGAAGTTCCAGCCCCTTCCCGCAGAGAGAAGAATTCCATGCTGCAATTGCCGAGAAAAAATTCAGCATAATAAGAGCCGAACCATAGAAAACTGGCGGCAAAACTCCAAGAAATAGAATTACAAGTAAAGATGAAACTGTGAAAGCCTTACATCCCTTATTCCGGATCCACTACTTAACCTCTCCATGCAAATGAAGTAGGAATCCTCGTCTTTTAAACACTTTAACGTCATCAGTGATAGCTTTGGCAATTTTCTCTTGGGACTTAAACATCCAATTCTAATTGGCAGCAGCTCACTGCCTAATTGAAAAAACACTTAGACACTGTATATAGATTCTAAGGCGTTTCAAATGGAAAACTCACATAATTACGTGGTTAAATGCAGAGAAAAAGTTTTACCTTTGTTCCATGAGAAATTAATACCTTCCTTTGTACTCACTTCAGCTGGTGAAGGGATATACCCTAGCTGAATCCAGATGTTTATTATCGACTCAAGCCTATCCTGGACAAAGAAAGATATTACAAAAAAAAAAAAAGAGGTTCTTAAATGTAAAAACAATATACGTAACCACGTTAAGAAATAAATGAAGTAATGCAGTTTCAGGCTAGAATGATGTGAGGCAGGTCATAGAATCCCGTGTCTTCACCAGCAGACCACTGAAGGCGGTTCTAAGTTGAAAACGCAATAAAAATTAGGGATAATTACAAAAAATCACCTCAGGTATGGCCTAATTAAAAAAAAAAACGACTTTTGAAAATTGCAAAAACACCCTTGAATCTTGATTCTGTCTTACATTTTTCACTTGATAAGCAAAAAACATTTCACAAACCCCCCTAACATTTATAA
Source organism: Rehmannia glutinosa (assembly GCA_016081115.2). Lineage (NCBI taxonomy): Eukaryota > Viridiplantae > Streptophyta > Magnoliopsida > Lamiales > Orobanchaceae > Rehmannia > Rehmannia glutinosa. The sequence continues at coordinate 112,199 of JABTTQ020001711.1, read as the reverse complement.
AAACATTACAGTTACCCCCTAAATTTAAGACAGAATCAAACCTGAGGTTTTTTTTTTGTAATTTTGAAACAGATCTGTTTTTTTTTTTTTTTGTAATTAGCCCAAACCTTTGGGGTGTTTTTGTAGTTATACCTAAAAATTAAGGTTGCGAACTAAAAACCATCAATCAATCCTACAAACCAAATTGCTCTGTTTTATAGGATATCAAACTTCAAAGAGATAAACTGGATACAGGTTGTGAAAGTATGATATCCAGCCATTCATGTACAAATCAGCATACCCTTTACTAAGTGCCTGCTAGCAAACTAATTATTCATGGGAAACACGAGACTGTAAAGTGTCAACATAGATGGAGGAATATCTAAAATATAAATGATGGTGAAGTATATGCATTACTCTAAATGTATAGAAATGAACCACACTATACAAGAACTAACATGATCTTGAGTTTTAAAAAAGTAAAACATTACTATAATATAAAGGACAAACCTTAGTTAATGTTTGCAGATGAACATATTTTAGCCCTTGATAAATCCGAAAAGGTCAATAGCAGAGAATATTGGGTATACAACAAATGGTAGAGCTGCCAACAATCTTTCACCAAAGAGAAGTTAGAAATCACAAATCAAAGTCCAAAAATCATCAAGCCTATTTTACCTGAAAATAAACCCTAATTTTCATCAGTTATGCTCGAAAGAATCATAACAGTCTATTTGATTCCTTCCAAAAATTAATCATAGCAGAATTCACATATATTACAACATGTTACATTTTTATACACAATTCGACAAGGATATACGGTAAGCACACATTCTTGGAGCAGAACTGCATAATTACAATAAATCGAAGAATAATCAGTGAATGTGAATATGAGGACAGGATCAGTCACCTTTGATTGTTTCTAAACAAAATGTTGAAGGTAGCAGCAAGCAGAAGACCAACATTATCAAAGCACACTGTTTGAATCTGAACCTCGAACCAAGAATCGAAACTAAGAATGAATAATATTAGTTATGATACTTGATCAATAATCTCATTACGTACCTGAGCTTTTGCAGATATTTCACCAAGATTGTCCGAGACAGCAAAGCTTCTGTGAACAGCAGACTGACAACATGATAGATTGAATTTTCCATCACCATATAACAGCACTAGTTGCCATAAAATATGCAGGAAATAAAATAGTTGGCATACTTAAGTGTCACAAAATACAGTAACTGAAGAAGCTGAATCATGTCCTTGTATAGATTTAGATGCATGCCATGTAGATGCTTTAGAACTTAATTTAGATTAGGCACGGATTTTTCAGTATGAGTCTCATGATAATTGCTTTCTGTAAGCGGCAGATAGGTATACTGCATCATGGCTGCATCAAATTTAGGGATAATTACAAAAATTAACCCTGAGACTTGGGATAATTACAAGAAAAACCCAAGAGAAGTTTCAAAATTACCAAAAAAACTCTGATGTTTGATTCTATCTTAAAGGTAAGGGAGTAACTGTAATATTTTTACAAATGAAATGAGATGTTTCAAACGTTTTTACTTATGAAGGAGGTACAATGTAATACGAAATCAAACCTCATCGGGATTTTTGTAATTTTCAAAACCTCTGGGCAAACCTCAGGGTGATTTTTGTAAATATCCCTTCAAATTTACTGACATCATTAGAAATGTCATTCTACGATGTTCACAAACATAGCTTTACAAACAGCTGGCATCATCACACCAAGAACATGGAAACAAAACACAGTTTCAAAGGGGAGTACGAATGCAAAGATCAAATTATTCAATTTCAGGATATTTTAACTGATGAATAATCGTAGGAAGGCTAAGACACTACAAAATATGGATACATATATGCTAAAACTTACACCAGTTGCTAAGTGGCAAGCAAGGCTTATTTGCTTAGCAATGTTGGCTATTGTTGCAAGAAGCAGAAAGTGTTTTGGGAAGACGGGAGTCAATAACTCGACTCCAATGCTCAAGCTGAACAGGACGGATGTTGAGAACCTAACTCTCTACAGTCAAAACAAACAAAACAAATCATCAGTTCATCTAAGAAACTCTAAATACTCAAATTTAAAAAAATAACAACCTTTGGAGTTTCTAGAAATTTCACTCTATTGAAGGGCGCAGGCATTCTATAGAATTCCAGTTAAGTAAGATTCGTGAATGAGAGTCAATACTTAGGATTATAAAATAGTTACCAACAACTTACAATGCATTGCCACCTTTTCTAGAGGGACAGAACCGTACCTTGAGATTGGTATCAAAAGCTGAAGCAAGGCTAGCAGTGTAGATACACCGGCTCAGTCGCCCAAGGCCATCCTTCAAAACCCAATTTAGTGCAGCAGCTGATGGGAGCGAACGGGAGTAGCCAATTCCTATTGCCCGAAACATTGCCTAATATGACCATTCAAACATCACAGCTAATCCAGAGTTAAGATACAAGAAATAATTTGGAAGGAAAAGAGGTTAGAAGAATAAGTTAACAGTGCTAACCTGAACAGACACAAGTTAATCATGCCAACACAAATACACTACGCACAATCACATGCATATAATCCATCAGTCACAAAATTATTCCAGCACGTAAAATTCTGAAATCTACGAACAAATATAATAAGATACACAAGTTTAATCTACAAGCACTTGTAGCTTAAAGTTCAATCCAAGAATTAAAAATTTTACCAGTCAAACTACTAATCAGGAGCTAAATCACAGAGCAGTAAATAGTCACTACAACTTATACAATTCCTGACAGAAATCAACTAAACCCAAAGACTTACAACACTCTAGAAGTTAGTGCAGAAGTTTAGACAGTAAGAATTTAGGTTGAAAGAACATGAAGAGCAGAATTAAGATTCAACTAATGGAACTCTACCACATCAATCAACATATTTAACTAAAGCTTGCCTTAACCTTAAAGCCCCAAATGACAGAGCTGAGCCTTTTGTGAATTTTCTCAAATTCAATCTAAAAACTTGAACTTTTTCATTAATCCATACTAGAAAATGCTTAACCTCAAACCGAAAACAAATAAAAATAGAAAAAAAGGAGAAGAATATCAAAGGCAGTACCTGAGTAGCAAGAACCTGAAGAGCGGAGCTGAAAACTCTATGCAAGAACTTCCATTTCACATACTCCAAATAATTCCCACTCACTTCCCTCGGTAGAAAAAAATTCCTCACAGCAGCCAAACACACTCTACCCAATTTCTTCATCCCATCTCCGAAATTGAGAGAAAAATCCGACAGCGATAAAAACGCATCAATTCCATCAATAGAAACCAATTTTAACTCTTTTCCATCCCAAAAATACCTAGAAACCGTGCCAGAGTGGCGTATCACGACCGGGAGGTCGAAAATTTCAGGGTTTTTATCGTTGAGGTGGTGGGGTTTCAGCTTTTCTTCCTCTTGATATTCATGGTTGAAGTTGAAGGAGGTACACAAGGATTTTGACAAAGCGAAGGGTTTAAGAGAGGTTTTTGGTTTAATGGGTTGTTTGATTTTGATGGGGTCGTATCTTAGAACCCATGTAGAACTGAGCTGTGAATATGAAGGCGGGTGAATTGTTGTTACTTTCATGGCTGAACTGTGTGTTTTTTGTGTGTGTTTGTGGTGTGATTTTTATGAAAAGTGTGCGTGCCCTAGAAAGATGAAGAGGTTGATATGAACAGAGGCTGTTTTAGTCTTTTTCTTCAGTCTTTTAGGCATATAATAAAGTAAGAAGAGAGATTGATGCCTAACCAGGATTTTTTTTCCAGTTTCTATTTTGGTCTACTTTTATGCAGATAGGTGTTGAGGGTTATGGAATTCCAAGATTCATGAGATTCCAGACGAGTCTGAGAATTAAAGTGGACAAAGATATTATTATCCTTATTTGGTGGAGGATATTTGACCACGGGGAGAGCTTGTCGCAAATGTTTCATGCCCAGAACAGCTCCCAGCATCAGCTTTAGAACACCAGATTTTAGCTTCTCTTTCGGATTTGTATTCCGACTTTTCAAGTTCAAGTTTTTGTATCAGCAGAATTCACTTCCTGAAATTGGAGCAAATGCAAATGGCTGGCTGGGGCTATAGTGAAATCACATGAAGAGATGAAAGAGAATGTTTGACTGAGCTTATTTTATAAGTTCATAAGCTTACCCAAACACCCTCCACGCCAAACAATTGGCTTAGATGGGTAAATCATTTTTCAAGTGTAAACCTCTCTCTCAGAGTAGCAGGGAGCTGACTATGTTAATTGTACGACACTGTCTAGTACAGCTGGCGATGGGCTGAGCCTTTTTTTTTTTTTTTTTTCGCGAAATTTCGGGTTGGATCGGGCCGCGAAATTTGCGTGGCGCAGTTTGCATACATTCTGTGTAGAAAAAATCGGTCGGCTCAAAAATCGGATAGCCCGCCCATCAGGCCAATATAAACCCGCCTTTTTTCGGGCTTGAAAACTGCAGCCAGCCCAGCCAAACCTCGGGCGAGCTGGGTTTTGCCACCTCTACTGTCTAGAGTGTTTCAAATGAAGATAGATATATATATTTCTATATACAGGTTAATTATAAGGCTTACTTTTATTGCTGAATAAGGCCTACTTTTATTGCATGTCCATCCCATTAAGTTGTTTGGTTCAACCATACCAAGCCCTGTAATAAGACTAGGCCCGGTTCTTTATCAGCCCCAAAAGTGTATTCCACATCCCACCTCAGGGGCCGGATGCCCGGATCTACAATCCCATTCCATCCACCAGTCCATAATAAATTGTGAATAGACCTAATTGACCCTCATTTATAAATTGTGAAACCAACAAAGGAAACATTAACCCGGTTGTGTTCGACGGCCTCCTGCCAAGTGTCAATGTGAAAGAGAAAAGACCAATTTGAACGGTTTCTTAGGAAAATCAGTCCATACGTGGTACCAAGGGGTGTCTGTAATTGTGGGATGAACATTGGGATGGACAACGTCCAAGATAAAGGAGGTGCCGAACTTTCGGTCGTCGGCAACGAACCCTAGGTTACATTAAACGTCTTAATAATTTTTATTTTTTGTGCAGGTGTTGTTGGTTTATGGTTGGTTTGACATTATATTACTTCCAACAATGAAAAAGTTTCGATTTATTTGTTAATAACTTTGTATTGTAAATTAATTTTATGGTTCAATTTTTCATACGTTCACATTTTGTTTTTCCTTTTCTCATTAAGTTATTTTGGAATTTTGCATTTGTTTAAGGGGGCAATGTATGTAAACTGAGTGCTTCTGTGGAACTTCATCAAGCAACAGATTGTTTTTCAATATACTATCACAATTCATGATTTCTATAATTAATTATGTTGTCATTTAGGCTGACTGATGCTAAACATATGTATGGCTATTTGTTTGAATACCATGGTGGCAATTGTTAAGTCATTAAAGTATTATACTTTGTGAAACAAATAATGCTTGCTTATGATAAGTAAATGATTGTCAGTTGGAATGTTTATGAATTCATACAAAACTATGTTTGTTCCAAAATTAATAACAACTTATACGTGTCAAGGAGTTTTTGAGATCACGAAGGGTAACTCATCTTTGCATTTTAGAAATACTATGGGCAGGTTTCAAGTTTAGAAGCAGAATTCACGGCGTTGGACAAACGGATCGACTTATTTCAAAGATTCGGTTGGCTCTGGATAGCATTAGATGCACCACTTCGATGAAAGTTACTCGGCAAGAGCATCAATGATTCCTTCATTGATAAAGATTCAAAACAGATCGAGGAAAGTGTTAGATAAATGTTTTTATCAAGATTTTGATGATTTTGTTTAAATGAGTTTTTATACCAAAACAATGTTTTTATATGTTGTCCAAATACTCCTAAATGATTTAAAATGTTTTTGCTAATTTTTGGAGTATTTCTTAGAGTTTTTAATTTGATTAAAATTGGACAACACTTTTGATGATTTTGTTTATATTGGTTTTTACACCAAAACAATGTTTGTAAATGTTGTCCAAATACTCCCAATTGATTTAAAATATTTTTACTAATTTTTTGGAGTATTTCTTGAAGTTTATTTTTGACAAAAATCGGACAACATTTCATATTGAAGGTCGGCCGTGCATCCAAAGCGTCGACCATGTGCACGAAGAACACGAACTTGAAACAGTTAGAAAGCAGAAACAATTTTTGTACAAAAAAGAGAGGGGGACCGGTCCACCTGAGGGGCGACCGCTCGCACCTTCCTGAAGGGCGGCCGTCGCCCCCCGTCGACCGGTCGACCCCCCGACCCGTGCACCTGGATCGCACTATGTTTTTCTAACGTTCGAAATCTTAAACAGGCAACCTCGCCTATGTTATTTTGTGATAGCAAAATTATACCGTTTGAATTCTTTGACAAGATTTACTTTTCAATTTTGTACAATATTTTTACATCTTGTGATCTTCTTTTATAGACAAAAGTGAAGAGGAAGAAGCTATGTTGGTGAAGACTTCCTATAAATAGAGGATGAATTGAAGACACAATATACAACACACACAAGCAAAATACACAACAAGAAATCGCAAATTGTTCAAGCTTTCATTTTTACATTCTTGTTGTAATAGCCTTAATACTTTCACTTGCACATCTTTGAGGTCTAGGCTTTTTGATTCTTGATTACACTTGCACTCAATCTTTGTATTGGTTTCATAGAGTTGTAATCTTGAATTTTTGTCCATCATTCAACATAAGACATCCTTGTGAGTATTCTTGTGGTAAGAATACACTTGGGTGATCTAGGTGATAGGTGTTTGAAGAGTGTGGTACTCTTCAAAGGTGGTGAAGGAAGATTGTGGTAATCTCCTTGAAGGTGTTGTAAGAGGATTGTGGTGATCCTCAAGGTGTTGTATTAATTGTGGTAATTAATAAAATCTTTTTTTTTTTTTGAAATCCATCCCTGAGATCTTTGGGGTGGTAGTAGATTAGACCCTGGTGGGTTGAACTACTATAAATCATCGAGTGTTGTTTAATTTCCACATTTACATTCTTGTCAATTACTTGTTCATTTAAAAAAGAGGGCGATTTGCGAAAAATCGGCATAATCTATTCACCCCCCTCTAGATTATCGTAGCCACTTGGACTAACAAGTGGTATCAGAGCCAAACTCTTTGGCTAGCTCGTTCCGAGTAAAGAGGAAAGATGCATTGCTACGAATGAAGCTTATCTCACCACCGGCGCATCCACCAACAAGCCACCACTATTCGACGCCAACAACTACGCATTTTGGAAAGACCGCATGGAGTGCTTTCTACAAGTGCGGATTTGATATTTGGAATGTGGTTATTGAAGGAGTTGCTCAACCAACAATAAAATTGGAGGATGGTACCACGACTTCCAAGCCGTTCAAGGAATATGATGAAAATGACAAGAAGGCTTTCTCTTTAAACGGTAAGGCCTTAAACATTTTACATTGCTCTCTTACCGCCACCGAATATAATCGCATAAGAGGCATACGGTCGGCACATGAAGTTTGGGAAAAATTAGAAACCATTTATGAGGGCACAAAGAAAGTGAAACAAGCAAGAAAAACAATGCTTGTGAAAGATTTTGAAAATTTCAATATGCATTATGGTGAAAGCATATCAAAAATGGTGGAAAGGCTTGACAACATCGTCAATCCTCTTATGGCTCTTGGAAAGGTCATCTCCGAAGAAGACAAGGTGACCAAGGTATTGAACGCCCTTCCCGGCATGGTCCGAAAAGGTGACGGCAATCACGGAAGCTCAAAATCTTGAGACACTCAAGTTTGATGAGCTCATTGGGAATCTCCTCATCTATGAAGTATATCTCGAGGAGAGGAAAAATTCTCAACCATCCACCTCTAAACCGATGCGCAAAATATTATTAAAGGCTTAGCATCTTCTTCTAATAATGTTTATTATGCTAGTGATGAGGATGATGAAGAAACGACAGTCTTGTTAGAAAATTTGCAAAATTTGTAAACAAAAATAAAGTAAGAAAGCCAAGAGACAATTCTTGTTTCAAATGCGGAAATTTTGGGCACTACATAGCCGATTGCCCAAAATTAGCGGAAGAGGAACAAAAGAAGAAAAGCCTTTTCCAAAAAGAAGGCGTTAAATGCGGACGTCAAAACTTGGGATGAATTACTTGAAACAACCGACGAGGAAGGAGAATCCGAATATGGTCTTATGGCTATAGACGCGATGAAAATACCGAGGTACGCTCTAATGCTTCATCTTCTTCCCTAGTTGATGAATTACAATGTGATTTTGATGAATTGCAAAATGAGTTTCAAAATTTGATTATTAAATACAAGAATTTGAAAAAGGAGCATAAAGAGCTTAAACTAGAAAAAGATAAATTATTTACTTACTTATGACTCTCTTGATAAAGCTCATGCTATTACTCTTACTATGGTCCGTACACTTAAAAACCGAAAAACAAACGCTCACAAATGATATTGAAAATTTGAAAAAGGACGTGCATCGATTCAATTTAAGTACGGATAAAGTCACAAAAAATTTAGATGCACAAAGAGGTGAGCATTCTAAATTAGGACTTGGTTACAAACCGTTTCAAAATGCTTTTAAGAAAAAAGACCAAGGTCCAACTTTTTGTACGTGCTAGTAGTCCTCGTATTATTACTTGTTTTTATTGTGGTAAGAATGGACACTATGCTAGCAATTGTAAATTGAAGAATAATTTTAGCTATTATTGGAGACCTAAAGGTCTCAAGGCTAACCCCATGGACCCCAAAATTATAGAGTACCTAAAAATAATTCCTTTGTAGGTTATAGGGGCTATAACAACAATGGAAGATTCAAAATGGCTCATGGACAGCAGATGTTCACGCCATATGACCGGAAAGAAAGAACTTTTTACCAACATCAAGCTCCAAGAAGAGGGTATGGTCATGTTCGGCAATGGTAAAGGAAGAATTCTTGGAAATGGAGAAATTGGTAAATCTTCTTTCTCTCTTAGTAATGTTATTTTAGTAGAAGGGCTTAAGTTCAATTTCATAAGTGTTAGCCAACTTTGTGATTCAAATTATAATGTTGTTTTTAATAAAGAAAAATGTCTTATTTCCAAAAATGATAAAATTATTTGTGAAGCAATTAGAAAAGGCAATCTTTACAAAATTTGTACAAGTGATTTGGTTAGTCAAAATGTTTCTTGTCTTGTCGCCAATAATGATTTAACTAGTTTATGCCATAGGCGACTTGGTCATGTTGGATACAAAAATTTTCAAACTATTTACAAAAACCAACATGTAAAAGGACTACCCAAATTGAATTTTGAAAATCTTGGCTTATGTGACACTTGTCAAAAGAACAAATTAGTTAAGAGTAGTTTTAAGCCCAAAAATGAAATTTCCACTACCAAACCCCTACAGATGCTTCATCTTGATTTGTATGGGGATATTGGTACGACTAGTCTAAGTGGAAAACATTACACTTTTGTTATAGTTGATGATTTTTCTAGATATACTTGGGCTCTATTTCTTACAAATAAAAGCTATGCATAGTTAATGAGTTTGTTAAGTTGTGTAGACTTATTGAAAATGAAAAGGAAGATACTATTAAGTCTATTCGAGTGATCGAGGTGGAGAATTTGATGGCGAATTTAGAGTCTTTTGTGAAACCAAGGGATATAGTCATAATTTTTCGGCTCCAGGACACCTCAACAAACGGAGTAGCCGAAAGGAAAAATCGGACACTACAAGAGATGAGTTGGTCCATGCTCAATGAATTTTCACTTCAAAATATTTTTGGGCCGAAGCCGTAAGTACCGCTTGTTATGTCATTAATCGAGTTTATATTCGTCTAAAATGAATAAAACTCCATATGAGCTTTGGAAAGGTAGAACTCCAAATATTAGTTATTTCAAGATATTTGGTTGTAAATGCTTTATTTTGAATACCAAGGATCAATTGGACAAACTTGATCCTAAGACCGATGAAGGGATATTTATGGGATATTCAACAAAAAGCAAAGCATATCGGGTTTACAATAAGACTAGTGGAGTTGTTGAAGAATCTATCCATGTTAAATTTAATGAAGCTTTGGGGGTTGAAAGAATACCTAATGATGAAAGTGATGAAGAGGATATTGTTGAACCCATTGTTCAAGATAAACTCAAAATGATCAACCTTCAAGCTCAAATGTTCCTCAAGAAGATAAAGGTGATACTTGAATCTTCCCGTAGCATTGAAATTTAAGGAGATCACCCAAAAGATCTTATTAGGTGATCCCCTTGATAAAGTAATGACTCAAGAAATTTTGCCGAGAAAGCTCTTATATCTCAAAAAGAGCCTAAAAATGCTAAGGAAGCTATTGAAGATGAGGATTGGTTTTAGAGATGCAAGAGGAGTTGAATCAATTTGAAAGGAATGATGTATGGGAATTAGTACCTTGTCCTCCATCTCAAAAAATTATAGGTACAAAATGGGTATTTCGAACAGGCTCGATGACCAAGGCAATATTGTTCAAAACAAAGCAAGGTTAATAGCTCAAGGTTATTGTCAAGAAGAAGGTATTGATTATGATGAAACATTTGCACCCATAGACGTTTAGAAGCTATTCGCATTTTACTTGCCTATTCTTGTTTTAAAAATTTTAAGCTTTACCAAATGGATGTAAAATCTGCATTTTTAAATGGTATTATTCAAGAAGAAGTCTATGTAAAACAACCTCCGGGTTTGAAAATTTTTCTAGGCCTAATGATGTTTATAGACTTAAAAAGGCCTTATATGGTTTGAAACAAGCACCCGTGCATGGTATGATAGACTTAGCTATTTTCTTTTGCAAAATAGTTTTACAAGAGGTAAAGTTGACACTCTTACTCTCTTTGTTTTTGAAAAAGGGCAAGATTGCTTATTAGTGCAAATTTATGTTGATGATATTATTTTTGGTGCTACTAATGAATCCTTGTGCAAGAAATTTTCTAAGTTAATGCAAGGTGAATTTGAAATGAGCATGATGGGGAGCTCAACTTCTTCCTTGGACTTCAAATTAAGCAATGCCAAGAAAGAATTTATATTTCTCAATCAAAATATACAAAGGAGTTTTTGAAGAAATTTGGCATTGAAGAAGGAAGAACCGTCTCTACCCCAATGGCAACAAACGTCAAGATTGACAAATATGAAAAAGGCAAGTCGGTTGATGAATCCAAATATAGAGGTATGATTGGTAGTTTACTTTATTTAACCGCAAGTAGACCGGACATCCTTCATGTCGTATGCCTATGTGCTCGTTTTCAAAGTAATCCCAAAGAATCTCATATGAGTGCCATTAAAAGGATTTTTCGATATTTGAAAGGCACTATTCAATATGGTTTATTCTATCCAAAGAATGAAAATTTTTCTCTTAAAGGTTATAGTGATTCGGATTATGCGGGAAATATTGATGATCGGAAAAGTACTTCCGGATCATGTCAATTTCTAGGTGATTGCCTAGTTTCTTGGTTTTCAAGAAACAAAATTGTGTTTCACTTTCAACGGCCGGCGAATATATTTCCGCGGCATTTTGTTGTACACAACTTCTTTGGATGAAACAAATCTTAGCGGATTATAAATGCTCTTTTGAAAACGTACCTATCTTTTGTGATAATATATCCGCTATAAATATTGTTGCTCAAAACCCGGTTCATCATAACCGTACTAAACATATTGAGATTCGACATCATTTTCTAAGGGATTGTGTATCTAAATGAAAAACGAGATATCTTTTGTACCATCTCAAGATCAATTAGCGGACATTTTTACTAAACCGCTAACTTCCGAGACTTTTGCATCAATACGAGCTCGATTAGGCATAATGCATATTGAATGAGGTCTATGATTGCATTTTACACATTTTTAAAACTTAGGGCGAAAAATCGGATTTTTGGTCTAAACTTGGAATTTGCAAAACAGGAAGAACATCTGGGCGGTTTGGGGGCAAGGCCGACCGTCGCCTATACCGACCGACCGTCGCCTAGCCCCCAACCGGTCGCACCTCACTATTTTTTGGTTAAAATCGTTTCTATTTTCGATTTCAACCATTTTGGCTTATTTTGTCCATTTTTTGTCCCTTTGCATTTTGCACACAAATTTCACTTCAAATTTGTTTTTGTGCATACATTTTACATTTTGGACTTCATTAGGCTCGGTTATCATCATTGTTGCTCATCCTCACCGATCAAATGGTAAGAATTTCTCTTTTTAATCTCAATTGGGTTGAACCCGAGAATGTGCTTGTATCTTGTTATTTTGATGAAATTATTGTATTAGTATGTTGTATATGATGATTGTTATTGGATGATTGTTGTTATATTGCATTTGGTGGTGAAATGTTTTGGCTTAAACGAATCGCAAAGGCGTTATATTCTTCTAGTTTTATTCGACGCACACCAAGTGTTCGACGAAATATTTCAATGAAAAATTCATCACCTACATGATTCTCTCGATTTGAAAAGTCTTATAAGTATATAGAGATCATGTTTTATCAATCATATGAGCTTTTACAAGTCAATTGATCAACTTTTCCCTTTTATTTAGAATTTAAGCTTCAATTTTCAAAAAGCTCGATAAATCGATAAATTTGCGCACTTTGATTTGAATATATGATGTTTTTATCGTGCTAACATTCTTTTTGATGATTCCAAAGGGGGGGAAACAGGAAAAACGCTCATACGCTCAAAGAAGTGAAAATAAGATCGCAAGAAAAGCTATAAGCTAGGGCTCTTAAAAGCCATAAGTTGTGAATATTGCTTAGTCCATTTGATATATTGTGGACTTTTATGCTTGACTAATGATGTCTTGTGACAGGGGGAGCTTTTAAGCTCATATAATTCAAGCTTATTTTGTAAAAGTTAAGCTTTTAGCTTTTAGTTGTTGTTTCTATTTTACTCTTACTATGCATGTTGATAGGGAGCTTGTGCTTAAATGATTTTGAAAAATCTTTGCTCCTACTCTTGTGTGTTGTACTAATGATAAATCTTGCTTGTAATGGATTGTTGTTTTTAGACCGGAAAATTTGTTTTAGTTTTAAAATCGGCCTTCTAAAATTATTTTGGTTTGTAATCATCAAAAATGGGGAGTTTGTTAGATAAATGTTTTTATCAAGATTTTGATGATTTTGTTTAAATGAGTTTTTATACCAAAACAATGTTTTTATATGTTGTCCAAATACTCCTAAATGATTTAAAATGTTTTTGCTAATTTTTGGAGTATTTCTTAGAGTTTTTAATTTGATTAAAATTGGACAACACTTTTGACGATTTTGTTTATATTGGTTTTTACACCAAAATAATGTTTGTAAATGTTGTCCAAATACTCCCAATTGATTTAAAATGTTTTTACTAATTTTTTGGAGTATTTCTTGAAGTTTATTTTTGACAAAAATCGAACAACATTTCATATTGAAGGTCGGCCCAAATCGCCCAAAGCGTCGACTGCACACGAAGAACACGAACTTGAAATGCAGTTAGAAACGAAAACAATTTACTGTACAAAAAAAAAGAGGAGGATCGGTCCACCTGGGGCGGCCTTGCACCCTAGGGGCGACCGTCGCACCCCGTCGATCGGTCGACCCCCTTCGACCGTGCACTGGATCGCACTATTTTTTTAAACGTTCGAAATCTTAAACAGGCAACCAATGCATACTATGTTATTTTGTGACAAAAAAATTATACCGTTGAATTCTTTGACAAAGAAGATTTACTTTTCAATTTTGTACAATATTTTTACATCTTGTGATCCTCTTTTTGTAGACAAAAGTGAAGAGGAATGAGCCTATGTTGGTGAAGACTTCCTATAAATAGAGGATGAATTGAAGACACAATATACAACACACACAAAGCAAAATACACAACAAGAAATCTGCAAATTGTTCAAGCTTTCATTTTTACATTCTTGTTGTAATAGCCTAAGTACTTTCACTTGCACATCTTTGAGGTCTAGGCTTTTGATTCTTGATTACACTTGCACTCAATCTTTGTATTGGTTTCATAGAGTTGTAATCTTGAATTTTTGTCCATCATTCAACACAAGACATCCTTGTGAGTATTCTTGTGGTAAGAATACACTTGGGTGATCTAGGTGATAGGTGTTTGAAGAGCGTGGTACTCTTCAAAGGTGGTGAAGGAAGATTGTGGTAATCTCCTTGAATGTGTTGTAAGAGGATTGTGGTGATCCTCAAGGTGTTGTATTAATTGTGGTAATTAATAAAATCTTTTTTTCTTTTTGAAATCCATTCCCGAATCTTTGGGGTGGTAGTAGATTAGGCCTAGGTGGGTTGAACTACTATAAATCATCGAGTGTTGTTTAATTTCCACATTTACATTCTTGTCAATTACTTGTTCATTTAAAAAAGAGGGCGATTTGCGAAAAATCGGCATAATCTATTCATACCCCCTCTAGATTATCGTAGCCACTTGGACTAACAGAAAGGACATCAAAGTTTATTACATTCACCTGGAAGGCAACTGTGTAGAAGTTTTTCTGGCAAACCTTGGATGCCAAGAGAAACGTGACATGGTTTTTGATGGAAATAATATCCCAACAAAGCAAAATCCATTAGTAAGAGCGGAAATGGCTGCATTTAGGTTTAAATTGTTTTGCTTTCAATTTATGTAACAGATTATAAGTGTTATATACACTTGGTCATATTTACAAGATTTAGTTTGGAAATAGCACGTAGAGATAGTTTAGCAACTTTAGCATTTCCTTAAAGTTGCTACTGAGATAATTGTACTTACTAGTTGTATTTTTTTCAAGCAATAATAAAATTACATTTTTATACAAAAATATGTGTGTATTTGATATTCCTAATGTCCTTAAACTAAACAAGTTAACTGTGATAAGTGTATGTAATAACACTTATTTGGTGTAATATATGGCTTGCATAAGTAAAGTGATCAATTATTCGAGCAGCCGAGTTGGGATCAATCTTTGGAGAACAGACATGTTGATGTCATTGTTTTCATGTTTATTTGGATTTGTTATGAACTGTAACACTTTTTATACAGGTTGATGTCATTGTAATTTTTTTAATGGTAAATACATTAGTGATTGTTTTTTTTTTTTGAAAGCAAATACATTAGTGATTGTTGTGAAGATAGTCAAAGATATATTGACCAACGTAGTTCCCTTGATCTTTTTTATTTATTTATTTTTGTTTAATTGAGTGTATTGAATTTGAAGTCTTATGAGGAATCTCTGTAGAAGAAAACGGGAGAATTTCATAGTAGGGTCCAAATTTAAGAAAATCTATCACTATAAGATCTAAAATTTCTACCTTCTCAAATCAAGACCCAATTTTTATTTTTTTTTCCAATTGGGCCCTCCCTCAAATTTTAAGTTCTCACTTCAAGATCCAAAATTTCAACATCCTCAAATCAAGACCCAATTTTTATTCTTTAGTCAAATCGGGCCCTCCCCTAAATTGCCCGTTCTCACTCTAAGTTTTAGAATTTAACAAAAAGATAAATATTAGTGTAACCTATCATGTCACAAAAAATATTTTTCTTCCTCTTTTCGATTTTTTTGCTCATTCTTTTTTTCATACTTCAAACTTATTGCAATTACATCTAAATGTATGAAGCTAACAAGATGAAAAAAATAGTAATTAAAATATTTGTCGGTTACTAAAAAAATAAGATATCCAAATTATGAATGAAAAAGTAGTAAAATATTTTTCGGTTGCCAAAAAAAATAAGATAGGCAAATTATGATTGAATTTTAAAGTTTAAAACAAGTATCGATTAGGAAAAAAGGGATGAACGAAAAAATGAAAAAAAAAATATTTTTGTGGCTGGCGTGATAGACTACATTAACATTTCTCTTTTTATTAAATTTTAAAACCTGAAATGATAACCGAAATTTTGGGGGAGGGCCCGATGTGAGAAAAAAAAAACAAAAATCGGGTCTTGATTTGAGAAGATTGAAATTTTGGGTCCTGAAGTGAGAACCCAAAATTTAAGAGAGGACCTAATTTGAGAGAAAAATAAAAATTGGGTTTTGATTTGAGAATGTTGAAATTTTGGGTCTTGAAGTGATAGATTTTTTCTTAAATTTGGACCCTATTATGAAATTCTCCCAAAAGAAAACTCAATGATCCCCAATTGTTATTTGGGGGTCGAAATGGGTAAGTCATTTTACAGTTAAGTATTGATTCTATTGGATTAGCCTTTCTAATCCTTTGGGAATTAATCCAGCCCATTCCAAGAGGGCAACCAAACGAGGCCTTGAAGTTTAGCCTAATTAAACAAAAGATGAGTTATTCAAACTTAAAAGGGGTACTTGTAATGTGATGATCCACCAAATACAAGAAGTCTCTAAGGCTCCATCGGATTGATAAGGATTTCAAATCCATATTAATAAATCCACTGAACTTGTTTAGATGAAGTCATTCTATAATTATTGGAAGCTATTTTTAGAGTTATCCCGAAATTTCAAATCCATCTTAATATCAGTTGATACTGTTTAAGATAGGGTCTTCTGTAAAAAAAAAAGAAAGAAAGAAAAAAGATAGGGTCTTGAGTTATTATAATAAATCACTGTCTACAACCACCACTCCTTTTCATAGTTTATAACTAGACAATGGTTATCAATTTATTTGTGGATGGGTTCTTTAATTTGCCAATTTTACAATGGAAGTCATTTTCTAAGTGACTCAATCATATGTAAAACAATAATATCCTTTGGACTTGGTAATGAATCAAGACAAACCTAATCTTGGTTCATGCCTCATGATGAATAGAAAACTGATTAAGACAGTTACTCAAAGATCAACAAGTTCTTGTAAGATGATGACAGTTTCTTCTACTGATCCAAAAACAGGAAATTCAACAATATCAATCATCTTCACATTTCATGTATCCACCACAAATTTCTTCAATCCTAGAAGCTCAGAAGAATCAACAAGAACAATTTACAGTACAATGTAACATGAAACAAGCAAAACATGATGATTTTTATACAACAGAAATCACTTTGGTCAACAATATCTGCTTTTACTTCATCACTAATACCTGAAAATGATAAAAATTTCTAAAAAAAACCAAACTCTACAGGATCCCCAGAAAGGCGAAAGGATAAAACCCAAGCAACCAAAAACAAGAATGAATAAATTCACCGGCGTGCTGCGAAGATGCATGAGGGGCAAAAAGAATCATGCCAAACACTTCTAGAAGCATTAGTACGAGCTCCGTTTTCATTCTTCGATCTCCTCTGCTACAGGCGGAAGTATACCCTCTTTCACAAAAGTCGGGTCGAGAAACTTAGCCACAAACGCCCACAACTTGTATACATCATCGAAATTAGTCAAAAATCCGAGCGAAGCAGTGACAACCTCAACCCTAATGAATCCACTTTTGCCATCATGTTTTCCGTTTTCCATCGGCTTGCAAAGTGTAGTATCGTTAAGACTCAAAGACCCGTGCGCTGCTGTTTAGACCCGTCCAAAATACGTATGTGACTTAATATTCCAACACCAAGAGAAATACCACGCGACTCGGCCAATTTTTGAACGATTTCCGGACTAATCAGACCCCTATTTCTGTCCCGCACGTTGAACGCAACTGCAGCACCTCTTTCGTATTTAATTTTCGGCCCGTAAATGTGGACTAGTGGGACACTTTCGTTTCCGCTCGAATTAGGCAGTCTTAATTGCAGCAAAGAGGTCACGAGCCAATTAACCAAGAACCCGAAGCCGACAAGTGGTCTTGTTGAGACCCAACGTATTTATGTGATCTAGATGCCTGCAGATGATCTCAGGTTCACCCCTCTCCGAATCTTGCTCGCCATATTCCCGTTGCTCATGTAGTCGTCATCGTCGTCTAAACTAGTGGGAGATAATTCTCCGTGATCCAGAGAATGACTAATTTGCCCTCTGCCATTTTCTTCCGTGCTGAAAGACACCCTTCTCCCCTTGCTTCCAGCTGGCTCAGTCTCTTCTATCCCGAAAAATCTGCCGCCAGCAATTCTACTTCTTTCTCGTCTTTCGAGTAACCTGAATTCACCTTCTGTTTCTCTTCTTATCGCTCTCTTTCTCGGGCGTATCTCAGAAATGGGGCCCTTAATAGCAGAACTACTAGATTTATTGATTTCTGGTTCTTCTTCAATTTCTTGAAAATGTTGATTATGTCTCTCTGAAAATTGTTCTTCTTCAGGAATCTCCTTGAAATGTTCCAAATCTTGAGACACGGTTCGAACGGCAGCATCAAATGATAACACATGGCGATTAGGTTCGATTCCTTGTCGTACATTGAACTGCTTTCGATAATTTCGAGGCATTTGGAGAATTCAGCTTATTATTATTTTTCCTGCAAGAAAACCAAGCTGGCGGTAGGGGAGAAGATACCTTATGATTGTAAGACGGACCCGCGTTATCGGACCCTAATGGACTCTGGCCCAAATCAATCCAAAGCGAGTTATCAGGCGATTCGTCTTCACTAAAAACCGGCTTTTCATCATCTCCCCAACAGAAATACTTTCAGTTTCTTGAAAATAGTGCTCGCCCCATCCTTGTCGGAACTATTATCATGCTCCATCTCAGTCTCGAACACATCCCTAACCTGAGCCGACGTGAAAGCACCAGAAAACGCAGGCAATTGAGATCCCGGACGATTTTCAGTGTTAACTTCACCATTTCCGTTGTCTTCTTCTTCATCTTCGCCAAATCCGGGATATTATCCATTGAATCACTCAAGTACATAGGAAACACACGGAGTTATTTTCACTATACCCGACCCGGCATGACCCGACTGACTCACGAAGACTCGCCATCACGGATTTCTTTATCGAAGGCATCCGAATCCAGTCGGGTCGTAACCAAACACCCTATAGAACGACGTAACGATGAAATCGGGCCGGAAAAGAGACAATCCAAGAGAGTCCATGTCCTTCGGGCCCAATGCCCCAGCATCAAGCAAAACATGCCAATTGTTCTGTTGGGCCAGAGCCATCCACTGATACGAGTATTTAGCACCGGTGACTCTCGACTGAACAGGAAAACAAAAAGACCAGCCGCTGAATCTTTCTTCCGTTTCTTTTTGTTCGAAATTTGCTTCCTCAGATCAGTCGAACAGAGTTTCAGAGTCGGCCATTTAAACCAGGCGCTCTGAACCTTAGCACCTTTCTCTTTAGCACTCTGAGCCATCCAATTCACCGATTGGCTCTCGTGATCAAACATGGTCAACAACCTCTTGTTCGTATGAAAAGGGTAAGACTCGGCTAGCAATCTAAAGGCGGACCCACGGCTAACGGTAAACACGAGGCCGTATTCGTTTTCAGGGATGTTCAAATAATCCATTATTCGAGTCTTAATATCGTGTTCTATTGTCCCACTCTCAGCTCCCCCATACAAAGCATGATTACTCAAATTAGCAGTTATCTCGGACAAACTAAACGTGACGATTCCCAATAATGAACAGTTTGCAACAAAGAAAACAGCCCAAATCCACAGTAATCAAGGCATACCTTCGAAGCACCGCCACAAAGATGCGAATACTCATTCAACCTCAGCTGATCAATCCTCTCAGATGACTGATATTTAGGGTACATTGTGAGGAACTTCGAAAACGCCTCATTGAGCTGTGGGATTGAATCTCCGGACTCGAATGTGCGTTCTGCTGCAAGAGCAGTGGCTCTGAGAAACTCCTTTTGGGCATTTAGTCGAGCGAGTGATCGGGATCGGCCCAAGCCCTCGTCTTGATTGGCTAAGGACTCAGAGTCCATGTCTTGGGATTTAATAAGAGAACCATCTTCAGAGGCTTCTTCAAGAGCCTCTCTTAGCTTGTGCTCTTGCAATTTCCTCAGAATTGATGGGTTGGCCTTAATTTCTTCGGTCGAGTAATCGGACTCATCCTTTCTTCTGCTCTTTTTGTCCAATATTAGAGCAGCACAGTGAGATAATGGTTTCCATAGTGAGAGATGCATTAAGGATTTCTTTTCTTTTTCTTTCCTTACAATCAATTTGGTATAATGAAAATACCATCAACCAAAGGAAAACAAAGCAAAATGCCTTCTTTTTTCTTTTTCACTAAACCCAGAAAAAGGGGCTCCGTTCAAACCCTAATCCGAAAAGCAAAAAGGAATCAAAGCCAGAAAAAGCTTCCTCCAGAATAAACCTTTGCTTTCAAAATCAAAAACACCCTATCTTAAGGAGGGAAAAGACAAGGGCATTTGCTTTAAGCGAACATTCAAACAGCACGAACATAATTTGAATCGAAATAAAAAGCAAAAAATGGGTGGGTCAGATGAAAGAAACCCTAAATTTGAAATTTCTTGGAGATTTAGCTCAGATGATGACAACCCAACTGGAGATTATGAATATGACCTGAGTAATAAGAGAGAGAAATGGGTAAATTACTTGCAGATTTTAGGCAGGTCAAAAAAATTCAAAGGCTCAGTTTACATGTCAAGTATGGCAGAGAAAATATAAATTGCAAAAAAAGAAGATATTCAAGACCCAAGATTCAAGTTTCGAACATCAAATTTGCAAAAAAAAAAAAAAAAGCCCAAGACAAGGTAAGGAGGAAAACAAGAAAAACCCCAAGAATACAATAAAACTGAGATCCACAAAATAGCACAGCAAAAAGCAGAAAGTAGATGGAATATTTTCAAGAACAACTGTTGGGAAAAATAAAAATAAGAAAAAAAAACCTCACAAGTTCACAGCTTTGTAAATCAAATAAAGAAGCCTCTTTCCTCCTTTCTTGAATCACCTGATTGAGCTATCAGCTCTAATTTTTCTCAATCTTTCTTGTGTAAAGCATCTCTCTCTCTCTCTCTCTCTCTCTGCTTTCCTGTAAGCCAATTAAGAGCAGAGACCCTCCACAACAAATTCACAATTACTGCAGTTGGGAATCCAAAAACATACCTCTATTGATTACCATTACCCCACTGTTTTTTCTCTATCTCTCTCCTCTCCTTTGACATTGACTCTATTGGGGACAAGTGGGCTCTTCTTGGAATTGTTTATTGTATGGCACACTAAACCCAAACATGCCTTTAGGGCCCCTTAACAAACAAACACTCAGGAAATTACATTTGACTTCCACATCCCCACAAATTGATTTTGTTTTTTTATTTATCTAAATAAATCTAAATAAATCCTTTGTTACTGTGATTGGATTGTAGATTATAAATACTTTGGTGGGTGATTCTAAAAATAAAAATAAAATAAAATAAAAATCATTTGATGGGGTCTACCATCACCCCTCAAGACCCTTTCTTCTAACAGTCATCGCTCAAAGTCAAATAATAGGCTGGCTTGTAAAAGCTGTTTCTGTCTATCTTCACCCAAAGTCCAACAACATTGTTCTACTATTTGTAGAAATTTTCAATTTTTTTCTCTTTTATATTTTGGTTTCAGATTATATTAAGCAATTCAAAACAGCCATACAACTGCTACTTAAAATGTCTATTATGCTCGTCTGATATCGGTGTTTAAAAAGCGGCTAGCGTTGGTCGAATGGCAAATTGGGCATAAGCGCACAGACGAGGGGACTAATCGGGGCTAAACGGGACATGGATGAGGTTGGACAGGGCCTAATGGAAGAATAATGTAGGCCGACGAAGTGAAGCGCAGCACCTAGGGGATTAATCGAGGTTAGGCGGGGATTTTTAGAAAGCAATGTACAATACACATATGTATGAATAATTAAAAAAACTTATGTTTCCGTACACATTTTGAAGCGTTGTCGATACCCGTACATTTGAAGTAAAACAACTTATACACATATTACAGTATTTTTATAATTCTTTTTAACAATACTTAGTTTTAATATTTTTATAATATTCAAATAATCTGAAAATTTTCCCAAATTTTTTATAAGTAATATTTAATATTATATAAATAATTAAATAAAAACATTAATATTTTGTAAATACACTAATTATTATTATATAATTAATTTTAATTTAATTTATATCATAGTTACAAATTAAATAATATAAAGTTATTTTAAGTTATTTTTTATATAAGTACAATTCGTATAAAAAATAATGTCAAGTAAGTCATAGTTTTAATTCTGAATAATTTTTATACATTCATATTTTACCCGTACACTAGAAATTCTATACATTTATTATTCTGTATTTTTATTGACTTTTTAACCATAACTTTTACAAATACACATAATATACTCGTATATATTAAACACTGATATTTTTCCGTATAACTAATTAGGTTTGTGGTATTTTAGCTCTGCACGCCATAAGAAACTGTGGAAATCTCTTTTTGTAGTAAGAAACTCTAATCCATTAAACTACCCCTTTTTTTTAAAGATTTTTTAGTGTATTAAATATAAAGTTAAATTAAAACAAATCCCAAAACATATAACTTATATCTGTTTCATTTGTTGACATGAAATCATGCTTTAGAGATTTATGATGTGCTGATCGTTAATTATTTGGTCAGTTTGACTGATCAATTATTGTACTTATTGATTACTAGCATGTGTATATTAATAGGTACAGCGTCACATTTTTAAGTACCTAATTTACCCCTGCTTTCCTCTCTTTGCAAAAAGTTTATGTATAATGATATCCCTACAAGTTTATTTTCACCATTAATTAAAAAAAAAGGATGAACTCCTTCACAGAGGATTTTCTTTGTCTCACCCATGAGCTTCGTGAAGCGGTAAATCGCAGATATGCCTCAACGAGTGAGGAGTCGAGTTGCGCTTAGAAGTTTAGGCGGAGTCACTACACAAGAATTCATTATTCAACTTGTTACTGACCGATTTAAACCCCAATGATGCGAGTGCTTGGTGGAAGCGGACATCACATCACCCAAGTCTTTTGCACCGTTGAGCTATGCTCGAGGGACTATTTTCACCATTGTAAATTTGTAATCAAATTGTTTATGTTTTGCAAGTACAAGTTTGTTTTGTGTTAACTCATGAGCATAAATACTAGACTTCTTCACTAGATTTCACATTAATATATAGGGGATCAAGTGAGACCATGTCTTTAGGTAAGACACGATGGACTAATCTCAACCATCCCCCCACTATTAATGTGATAAAAAATATATTAAAATATTAATTTAATCAACACAAGGGTAGTAGGGTAAAATAACATAACAAAGTAGTTACAAACATGGAATCAAATTTTTTTCTCTCTCATCTCCCCCAATCTCACGTGTTGTCCCCCTCCCCCCCCATTCTCACGCCTCTCTCTCTCTCTCTCTCTCTCTCTCTCTCTCTCTCTCTCTCTCTCATTCCTCCATTAACGCAAATAAGAAAAAATGTGAAGAACTCGAAAATTACATTCATGAAAATTACAAAGAAAATACAAGAAAAATTGGTGCAATATTACGAAAAATAATGAACAAAAGTTCGAAACATGATGATGAATCATTAGTCGTGGAAAAAACTCTATCCAACAAAGATCAATGGTGTAGACATCGATAGAGAACTCAAACTAGCCATTAACATAAACTCTTAAAAAACGTAATTTTCACGAATAAGACGATGTATAGATCGAAACATGATGATGAATCATTAGTCGTGGAAAAACTCTATCCAACAAAGATCAATGGTATAGACATCGATGGAGAACTCGAAACTAGCCATTAACATAAACTCTTAAAAACGTAATTTTCACGAATAAGACGATGTATAGATACTTATGAAATGATGTATAAATACTTATAAAACATTGCATATATACTTATGAAACGATGCATATATCGTAGGATATTACATATTTGAAAATATGCAACAACAATCAACTAAATATGCATTATCTAAAAACTATCTATGCAAAAAAAAACTAATATGTAGTACAATATACCTAACCATGCAAGACGTCATAAACTATGCAACAAAATCAACTAACTATGCATTATCTAGAATCTATCTATGTAGTATACGAATAACTAAATATGCGAAGACATTATGTAACATCCCATTTTTATAATTTCCAAAAGCAACATCTCATTTTCATAACTAAATATACATTATATTGAACCTATTTATGCGGTGTAGAGTAACTAAATTGCGATCGTGATATTCAACTATGTCTTGTTTTTCGTAAAATAGTGCCAACAAAATAACTAAATATGCATTATTTGATGTCTAATTATGCGAAAGAGAAGAACCCTAACTATATTGTAAAATAAAAATATTTGGAAAAAAACTTTCCTTAAATTCCGCCACCAAATCCTGCGTTTCAATCTCACCCATAAAACCCACTTGGACCACTAATTTGAATTACAAAATTACAACATTACCCTTAAAATCAGCGGAAATTAGGATATATTAAAAAAACTAAATTAATCACATCCCTTCATTTTTTAAGATCAATGTGTAAGATGAGTCCACATTGTCTCACCTAGGGAGGGTGGTCTCATTTGCACCATATCTTTAATATATATATATATATATATATATGTGTGTGTGTGTGTGTGTGTGTGTCGTGTGTGTATGGATTAGTTACATTTTTATATAATTTAGAAATAAAAATTAATTGGTTAAAAAATAGTAATTGTATAATAATATTTTCTATGTAAAAAGGCGTGTAACGTTAGTGTATATGAGTTTAAAATTAAGTAAATATATGTAGTTTGGAACTAATTTTTTCAAAAATAGAACACACTGTATTTCGGTTATCAACGGATTAAAAAAATGCATTTTCATTTTCAAATAGTGAAAAATAAAGAAGTTCCTTATGAAAATGAAAAACAAGCAACCCTGCGTTAGCTTGGTCTGGTCCAAATTGTTTCATTTGAATTTTTTTTTTTTTTTTTTTACGAAACGATAGTAGATTAAATTAAACCTCAAACAAATTACATGCGTGGGCTAAAGAACCCAAATTCCAACCGAAACGAGAAAAACTCCAGAATTAGAAAATAAGAGAACCATTCGACATGAATGACCTAAATACACGAGGATTCAAACGGGGTAACACACCCATCCTGGAAAAGGAGACAACATCAACAAAACTATCAAAACCAATCACCACACAAACCCCCACAAAGAAAGAC
This sequence comes from Rehmannia glutinosa, assembly GCA_016081115.2. Classification (NCBI taxonomy): domain Eukaryota; kingdom Viridiplantae; phylum Streptophyta; class Magnoliopsida; order Lamiales; family Orobanchaceae; genus Rehmannia; species Rehmannia glutinosa. Next base: position 87,252 of record JABTTQ020001711.1, on the reverse strand, counting down.
TGGATGGTGCTTGAGGTTTGTTTGTAAAAAAGAAGCAACCACCAATTGATCCAAGCGAAAATGACCACTCAAGATCAACCCTCTCTTCCTTGAACCAATGAGAACGCAAGAACAACAACCACAAAACTACAGTCTGTTCCCGAGTAAGCAATTGCCAACCCCTAAAGCATCCAAAACCAAACCACGTACGAAAAAAAAACCCGAACATGCATTAGGAAAATAGCACTGATATTTTCGAATCAATCTTTCCTCCCCTTCACCTCAATATCCTGAATTCTTCCCATTCCTTAACAAGCAATAATAACCGCTTTTTCAGGTCATCCAACTTTTTTGAAACATCCACAAATTTCTAGATTTCCAAAGCCACCAAAGGATATATGTGGTAAGTTGGATTCTAAATTCAGCATTTCATCCTTTTTAAATCACATGATTTTGCCCCACCATTCAAAAAAAAACCATTATATTTCTCAATTCCATCCCACTTTATAGGCGCAATTCTCCAAATTAACTGAGCTCTACTACATTTGAAAAAGATATGTTCAACGGTTTCCTTCTCTTCCCCACACATCGATAGATTGGATCAATGCAACATCCTCTAAAAATCACTGTGATGCGAGGTTGGAAGGCATTTGGAAAAGCATTTCCAAATAAAATGTTTAATCTTCCCCTTTGTCTTGACATTCCATCTTCTTTTACACATGGTCTTGATTCTCGGTTGTATAACTACATTCAAATACCCTCCAAAATTCAACTTCTTGATGGCTTCAGTGAGCGAGCAGTTTAACAGTGAATGCACCTTTTTCTCAAAATTCCACCACATTTATCTCTTTCTTGATCATCATGTATCTTCAATGCTTTAATTTTCCAAGCATCCTCAACACAAAACACTTTATCAATAAGCTCAACATTCCATGATTTACCATCCGGCTGAATGAGTTCACTCACCCAAAAAGGAGAGACTCGATCCTTGGGCATTTTTGTGAGAGGTCCAAATAAAAAAGAGTCTTTAATCCACGGAACATGCCAGATTCGAATTGATTTGCCATTAGCAATTGAATACGTCGATCCATTCCTCATCACATATCTAGCTTTCATCCAACTTCTCCAAAGTCAAGATGCATTATTTCCAACATCCACATCCATCAGGCTACCTTTAGGAAAGTATCTAGCTTTTAAAACTTTACTCACAAGAAGATTTGGCAACGTCATGACTCTCCACACTTTGTTTAGCAATTAATGCATCATTAAACACTTGAAGATCCTTAAAACCCAATCCCCCTTCATCTTTAGACCAAGCCAAACTATCCCAAGACTTCCAATGAATTTTCCTCTTATCGATTCATAGCCCCCACCAAAATCTTGCCATAACCTTGTCCCTAACTCGTTGCACAACCCCACGGACAATTTAAAACAAGACATTATGAAAACAGGAAGTGCATTCAACACGGCCTTAATCATAATTTCTTTCCCGGCCTTGATAAAAATTTATTTTTCCAATCATTGAGCCTATTCGAGCTTCATCAACCACATATCTAAAAGTTTCTTTTTTGATTTTCCAAGCTGCTAAAGGAAGCCCTGTGTACCTGCTAGCATCATGTCGCCGCACCCCTTGCGAGAATCCCACATATTTCATTTTGAGAGCCGGATGTTGTATTTTCTTGAAGAAAATGATGGACTTTTCCCAATTCACCCTTTTACCCGAAAAGCTTTTGTCTTGATTCAAGATATTCAAGATTAGCTCGGCTTGGTACCTATTAGCTTCACAAAATAATAATGAGTCATCCGCAAATAGTAAATGAGTGATCATCGGCCCATTTTTACAAATCTTAAGCCCCACGAAAAGATTTACACTCAACCGCTCTTCTAATTAAGCTAGAAAAGACTTGATGATTATCAAAAACAAATACGGTGAGATAGGGTCCCCTTGCCTCAACCCTCTAGATGGAACAATAAAACCACTAGGTTTCACCGTTAAGATTAAAAGAATAAACGATTGTTGACACACGGAGAATATTCTATCCACAAAAACAGAGGCAAAACCCATATGTAAGTCTCAATCGATCGAGGATTTGGTAAAATATTAATGATAGACTTGTAGTTCAAACAAAAATTTATGACTCGGTTTAAACATTTACGCAAATAAATAAGTTCTACGGCCATGCCGAAAGACAATAGGGTGTCAATTTGGGTTGGGTCGGATTTGTGGGCTCGCGGGTTATAATAAGTCAACCCAAGACTTGATCTCGCTTAATTATTTGTATCGAGAATCTTGAACCCGGATCCGACATATTTATTTCACGGATAACCCAAACCCGACACTGTTAACCCATTTAATAAAATTATTTTTATGTACATTTAATAGTTTCAACTTAATAAATTTATTTTTAAAATCAACCACAATTACACTCAACACAATCAATAAAAAATATCACAATTCACAACATGCAAAAAGAAATAACATAATTGCATAAATAACATAATACATTAATCATATTTTGAGGACAACATATAAAAAAATGCAAAATAATAACAACATGCATAATTAAAGATATTTTAGCATTTAAGTTTTAAAGACATGTCATATTTTTTATTTTTTTATAATTAATTATTTACTTAGTTTTTCTTTTAAATTTACAAATGGATCGAGAGGGTTAAATGAGTCATATCAGTTGACCCGAACTCGACTTGTTTAATTGATGGACTATTCGACATCGACCGGATCCATGAAGCCGGACCCATACCCATTAATTTCTTGTTAGATTTGTGTCGGGTTTTGCGTGTCGGGGCGAAATTGACACCCATCGTCCCTATATATGCGAATTGAATCAATTGGGAATTACATTCCTTGATAATTATGAATTGATGGTCAAGATTTAATCCTAAAATTTAGGTCATGTGGGGGCCTAATTTATGCATATCAAGGCAATAGTGTAAAATGCATTAGACCCATTGTTTTTAATTGGTTCCATTGTTTTTTTTACCATAAGGGCGAAAAATCAGCAGATACCAAAATTAGTTTTCTTCACCGTTCTTCAAGTTGTGTTATGTATTTTCTCCCAATCGAAGGGCTAAAGCAACTATTACATTCTAACTATCCATTATATGATTTATAAACAGCACAGACAAAATGGTTATACATACTGCAGGCTAATGTAATTCTTAGATTGGTCTATTAATTCTATTATGTTACTTGGTATTTTATTTGCTTTGATGTCATTGTATGTCTACATATTAGATTTTTTAATGCACATTTACTAAGGAATAGATGCATTAAATTGGGTAACGTACAAATGCATATTTAAAAAGAAAAACATAATAGAAAACATAATATATATTTTGTTGGGGTACAAAATTGACCTTTTTCAATATTCCTCATTTTTATTATTTCTCGCATTATTTAATTCCAAAATTACTTAATTAATTATCCATTATTATTATTACTATTATTATTATTATTATTATTATTATTATTATTATTTATTGGAATTACTGATATAATTATCCAACCCACGCGGTCCACTTTATCCTACAAGGCCCATGCGACCATCAACCTAGGTATAAAAATGATTTACCTCATTATTTGTGAGTATTCCACATTAATATGAATTTTTGCTTTGGATTATTGTCATTTCCTTTGGAATTCTCCTACTTACAGTCGACTTGACCGTTGGAGGGGTCTCCCTAGGACAACTTCGGGCCCATCTAACGTTTGTTGAATTATTACGGGCAACACATTAGTCTAAGTGGCTATGATAATCTAGAGGGGTGAATAGATTATGCCGATTTTCTAATTTACACCCTTTTTCGAAATGAATAAGCAATGACAAGAATGAAGGTGCGGAAATAAACAACACACGTCGATTTATAGAGGTTCAACCCACCGAGGCCTAATCATCTACCACCCCAATATCTCCTGGGATGGATTTCAAAAAGAAAAAAATATTTTATTAATAATTACCAAAATTATTACAACTTCACCTTGAAGAGTACCACACTCTTCTAACACCTCCTCTTTGAAGATTACCACAATCTTCTATCTACGCACCTACGAAGATTACCACAATCTTCCAACTCGAAGAGCACCAAACTCTTCAACACGAAAAGCACCAAGCTTTTCAATCAACCAAGTGTGCTCTTACCACAAGAACACTTCCAAGGATATCTTGTCTTGGATGACTCACAAATTCAAGATTACAACTCGATAATGAATAATACAATTTTGAGTGAAAGTGTAATCAAGAATCAAAGCCTAGACCTCAAGATGTGAAAGTGATGTCTTAGCAGCTATTACAACAAGAATGTTGAAAATGAAAGCTTTAAAGAAATTTGCGATTTTTCTTGTTGTGTTGTTGTCTTGTGTGTTATATTGTTTGCTTCAAGTCTTCCTCTATTTATAGGAGAGTCATCAAGATTGGATCTCCAACATAGGCTCCTCCATCTCCACCTTTGCCGATAAAAAAGAAGGACACAAGATGTAGAAATATTGTACAAAATTGTTAAAGTAAATCTTGCGGATAATGGCTATCCAATGGTTTGAATTTTCTTTGTAAAAAATGTATGGCGGCCAAATCGAGTAAAGATATAAATTTGAAAGTAGATCGCACATTTTTATACGGGGATCGGATCAATGGGGTTCGACCAGGTCGACCCCCTGTTGGGCCGTCCCAGTCCTCAAAATCAATACAGAGAAAGATTTCGGATTTTGCCAAGTTGCAGCCACCAAAGGTCGACCAAATCGACCTCCTTCATTTTTCCCCGTTTTGTTTTCTATTTCAAGACTCGACTTTCGATCACGGGATGCCCTCTGGGCGTCGGATGACCTCAAAAAGTGTTGTCCGATTTTTGACAAAAATAAACTTTAAGAAATACTCCAAAAAATTAGTAAAAATATTTTAAATCAATTGGGAGTATTTTAACAACATTTAGGACATTGTTTTGGTGTAAAAACTCGATTAAACAAAATCATCAAAATTATGATAAAAATATTTATCTAGCAAACTCCCCTTTTTGATGATTATAAACCAAAATAATTTTTGGAGATCGATTTTAAAAATAAAACACATTTTTCCTGGTCTAAAACAACAAATCGTTAAAAACACAAGGATAGGAGCAAAGATTTTTCAAAAACATTTTATATAGGTTCCCCCTATTAACATGCATACAAAGAGTAAGTATAGAAGCAAACAACTAAAAGCTAAAGGCTTAGCTTTTACAATTTAAGCTTGAATTTCATGAGCTTAGAAGCTCCCCTATCAAAACGAAATCATTAATCATAATAAAAGTCCATTTTTCATTCATTGGACTCATTTTCATCCACAACTTTTGGCTTTTTCAATTTCACTTATAGCTTTTTCTCATGAGCTTTTTCTAGCTTCTTTGAGCTAATAAGCTTATTTCCTATTTCCCCTTTAGAATCATCAAAAATAATGTTAGCACGATAAAAAAATCAAATAATCATAACAACGTGCGCATTGTAATCGATTTATCGAGCTTTTTTGAACATTGAAGCTTAAAATTCAAATAAAAAGGAAACAATTGATCATTTGATTTGCAAAAGCTCATTTGATTGACAAAACATGATCTCTATAAATATATAAGACTTTTGAAATCGAGAGAATCATGTAGGTGATGAATTTTTGATAGAATCATTTTGTCGAACACTTGGCGTCGTCGAATAAAACAAGAGATGTATAACACCTTTGCAATTCAATTAAGCCAAAATATTTCATCACCAAATACAATTTTACAAATATCATCCATTAACAATCATCATATGCATCATACTAATACAAGAATTTCATCAAAATATCAAAATACAAGCTCTTTCTCAAGGGTTCAACCCAATGAGATTAAAAAGAAGAATTTTTACCAATTAATAGGAGAAGTCGGATGATAATGATGAAATACGAGAAATATACACTCAAAAATATAGAATTTATAAGTAGAAAATCATTTTGAGTGAATTGTGTGTGAAATTTGTAAAGGAGTTCAATTTTAAAAGAAAAAGATAAAAAATGACGAAAAAAATTGCCCACAGGCGACCGCTCGACTAAATGTTCGACCTGGTCGACATCATGGTCGACCGAGCACTGTGCTTTTGTTCGATTTTACTGTTCGATTTTGGAATCAAAAATCCGATTTTTCACCCCTAAGTTTTAAAAATGCACAAAATACAATTATAGACCTCATTCAATATACACTATGCCTAAACAAGCTCGAATTGAGGTAAAAAATCATGAGTTAATATTGAGACGGATTAAATACATCTCAAATTTGTTAAAAAATGCAATCCCAATAAAAATGTCGAATCTCAATATATTTGGTTTGGTTATGAAGAACGTATTTTGAGAAATATTTTATACCGAACTTGTTATCCTAAAAAAATAGGAACGATTTAAAACATTGGATAAGACAAGCCATAATCGATAGTGCCTTTCAAATATTGAAAAATTTCTTTTAAATGGCACTTATATGAGATTGTTTGGGATTGTTTTAAAATTTAGCATATAGGCATAAATCATGAAGAATATCAAGTCTATAAGAGTATGATAAGATGATAAACACATCTCGATTTTATTTGTCAAATGTTATGCCTTTCGCAAACTTGATACATTATGACGTAGATGGCCATGGATAATTCTATGATCATCTGTTCCTTAATACCAAAATATTTCTGCAAAAACTTGACAAAATATATTGCACAAGAGCATAGTAATATTGGATAATATAGACACTATGAATATAAACCATCAAGCAAGTAACACATACTATGCAATTTGTAGGAATCAATAAAAGTTTGATAAAATATGTGCTTATTTAAAATTCAATTAAGGTCTCTTTTGAAATTTAAAAAACGAGTATAAAATTGAGACCTAATTTTTTAAGAAACATTTATAAAGAATTTTGACAATCAATACAAAAATTAAAGACATGAAAATGTACAATATTTATAAAAGACAATATAAAATGTATACAAGAAGAGGATAAGAGTTACCAATTTTTCCATTGCCAAGCGTTGTATCTTTCTCATTGTTGATTATATCTTCTTCTTGGAAAATAATTTTGTTGATAATATCTTCTCCTTTGATTATATGGAAAGAAAATTTGTTGTATATTTGACAATTTGAATTTCCTTTGATTTTTGTTGCGCAAGTACCTATCATGAAATTATCTTGTGGTACCTCAAGTGTTTGGGTCATTTGGGATTAACATTGAGACTTTTAGGTCTCCAATAATAACTAGAACTATTTTTAACCCGACAAGTATTATCGTGTGACCATTTTTACCACAATAGAAACATGTAATAGTTTTAGAAGCATAATGACCAACATGCATGAGACTTGGTTCTTTTTCTTATGATTTATAACATTAGGCTTATAACTGATTGGCTTGTATTTTGCATGTATTTTGGGCTTAATATTGGCTAGAATATGTGGATATGCATGCGTTATATGAGTAAATTAGGTATTATTCTTGTTTTGTGGAATAGGTAAATGCTTTGCTCGTTTTGTAGGAATTTATCTATATTTGTAGCATGTTGGCAACAATTCGGGCATTGCAACCGCCAATACGACATGAGAGACGAAGTTTGGAGTTGAATCGAGAAGAAGTTGGGACGAACCGGGCAAGAAACGAAAGAAAATAGCCCAAGTGCGTGTTGTTCCCGGTGAGCACGGGCGGGCGTGCTCCTCTAGCACAACCCGTGCTCAACCTGCATATAAAGACTCGAGTTCGGCATATAAGACGGGCAGCCCGTGCCATATGGGCACGCCTGCGTGCTCCTCAAAGAAAAGTTAACAATTTGTTCGGCACCAAGATGGGCTAGGCGTGCCAAAGGGGCACGGCGTGCCTCGCTGCGGAAAAAGCAGAGGTCATCCGATTTCAACTAGGTTTCGACCCGAGCGAAGTACAAATAGACCGGGCGGCCACAAGCAAGGACACGCTGATTTTTACCCTAGAAACCAGAGAAAAAAGCAATTTCCCACCGGATATTTCGAGATTGATCAAGACCGCAACCACACCTTCGAGGATTGAAGATAGTTCGAGAGATCGTCGTCATCCCCGAGTCACTCATTCCATCGTATCGTTATTTCAATTAGTTAGATTTTGATTATGAATAATTTGTCTATGAATTGTTTATCTTCAATGTCTGGCTAAACATCTTGTGATTCCCGGTTTGGGAGTAGGTTAATAAACACTTTTATGTGATGATTAAGGATAATTGAAGTTAATATTTTCTTTCTCTATTCAAGTATTTTGCTTTAATTCTTGTTTTATCAAAATGCCTTTGATCTAAACTTGTTTGATGTATTGATTCATAATTCTAACCGATGAGTTTCAATACTAGATCTTGAGTACTTGACACAAATAGATTGCATGATTGAGAAGTCTGTGAATATTTGTGAGACCTTATAATCTTTTGAACTTTTGGGAGTTGGATATCTCATGGTGAGTAGAGATGCTAACAAAGATATTCCAATCAACGCTTTTACATACATCTCGAGAGAGGGTAAATTACTTTTGTGATTGGTCTAGAGAAGAATATGTTTAACTTTGGTTTGCTTAACTTGAGCATAAAAGTGGGATATTAATCAAACCATAACCCAGAATCCACCCATCCATACTTAATATTTTAATCGCTCTTTAATTTGTTAATTTAGGATTAATTTCGCTTTAGTATTAACAAAACCAATCCATCACATTCGATCGTTTAGATAAAAATAGGACTATTATAATCCAATACTTAGTACATTAATTTATTAATCCGTATGGATTCGACCTTGCAAACCCTATTCTATAAACTGATCCGTACACTTGCGGTGAAGCTAAGAAAATAGGCGAACAAGTTTTTGGCGCCGTTCTTGGGGATTAATCAAATTTTTAGTACTAATATTGCGATAAATAGAACTATTCTTAATCTAGACATTTTGTTCTTTCTTCTTTTTAGTTTGTTGTTTAATTCTACTTTTACTGTGGTTGACTTGTTTTCTTTAGTTGGTTCGGGTAGTGCATGATCACCCGCTCGAAGCAAGGAGAGAATTAGCACCGTTCATACCAGGTTGAGGCTTTTGCTAAGCGAGAATAGTGCGGCTACTAAACGGGCGGAAAACAACAGACCAAACCATGGCAGAGTTGAAGACAACAACAGGGTCATTGTTGAGTTACGATGCGGGTTCCATGGCTCTTGCGATCCAACAACAGCGCGATTCGCGATTTCTTTCGGCCAATCAATCGTAACTATGGTGGAATTGCCAACGCCCCAATTAATGCGAATAATTTTGAGCTAAAGCCAAAGATCGATCTCGATGGTGCAACGAATCGGTTTGGGGTTTCCCGTCCTCAAAGATCCCAACTCTCATCTTGCGAATTTCATACAAATCTGCAATACTATCAAGATGAATGGGGTGATGATGATGTTATATGCCTTCGCCTATTCCTTTTCTTTAAGGGATAAGGCTAGAATCAAGCTGGCTAGGCACCCTAACTTAGGGGAGTGTGAACAATTGGGATGAGCCGAGTCGAGGGTTCTTGTTTAAATATTTCCCACCAAGCAAAACACTACGACTTAAAAGCGAGATCACTCGATTCAAAGGCGGTTTGACTCGAGCCTTTGACGAGGCCGGGGAGAGATTCCGGGATTTATTGAGGAGGTGCCCGCAACACGGATTTCCGAGGATCAACGACTCTTTTTTTGCAATGGGTTGATGGGACAGACTAGATCGTTTGTGGATCTTTGCAGGGCGACTTTTGCGAGGTTTCCGGAAGATGCATTCAACTTATTGGAGAGATAGCCATGAATAGCTATCGGTGGCCTTCCGAGAGAACTAATGTAAAAGGGTAGCCAAAGTGTCGACTTGGACCCAATTAAAGAGCGAGACGGCCAGATGGTCGTCGACAAATCAACTAAGTGCTTTGACAAAGGCAAACGAGGGAAACACGGTGCGATGGTGGAGTTCCTCTAGATCGATAGAGGAAGCAAATTATGTGAATAACCTAAATTTCAACAATTTCTCGAACAATCAAAATCCCACTCATTACCATCCGGGCTTGCGGAACCACGAGAACTTCTCCTACGCGAACACGAAGAACGTGATGCAACCACCACCAGGGTTTAATGTGACTAACGGAGTAATTATGCGCAGATCCTAAGCCAACCATGGAGGATATGTTCACTTGTTCATGAGTGAGACGAGGAACAGTTCAACAAGGATGAGGCAAAGATGGATAAAATCGAAAACCATGTCACCCAATTGGGGTCCCAAATGAAGAATCTTGAGACCCAAATTGGTCAAATAGCTACAATTATTGGTGGGCGGCATCGAAAGGCGGTTCAGCAACACCGAGGTAAATCCAAAGGAGCAAAGTGTAAAGTCATTTGTCTAAGGAGTGGAACGGAATACGAGGGGCCAAAAATACCAGAAAATTTCGAAAAATCACAAGACGGCACGACCCATGCGCCACCGCACGGCCAGCCCGTGCTCCTTGCTAAACGGCAATCGATCGCGTCGGGGATGCAAAAACGAGGCAAATGGTGAGGTTGAGGCCGGAAGGAGGCGAGGAACATCGTCTTTGAACAAAAAGGGGCCGAGAAGCTTAAATCTTCCTCTAACCCCGATATTTCTAAACTTAATGTTCCTTCCTTTTCCCCAACATTTTCAAAAGAAAAAGTTAGACGCGCAATTTGCTAAATTTTTAGATATTTTTATGAAACGCATATTAACATTCCTTTTGCGGACGCATTGGAGCGGATGCCCAATTACGGTAAGTTCCTGAAGGATGTTATGTCAAAGAAGAGGAAGATGACTAGTTTCGAGACAAATCAATCTGGCGGAGAGGAGTGCAATGAAATAATCCAAAGGAAACTACCATAGAAGTTGAAAGATCCTGGGGAGTTTCACTATCCCTTGTGCTATTGGTGATGTTTTCTTTAAGAAAGCACTTTGTGACTTAGGAGCGAGTATTAACTTAATGCCCTTGTCTATTTTTCGTGCAACTTGGATTGGGAGAGGTGAAGCCATCTACGGTCACCTTACAACTCGCGGACCGATCACTCACTTATCCAAAGGAAATCATCGAGGATGTACTTGTTAAAGTTGATAAATTCATATTCCCTGTGGATTTCTTAGTCTTTGGACATGGAGGAAGATAAAAACGTTCCTTTGATACTTGGGCGTCCATTCGTAGCGGCGGGGAAGGCCTTAATAGATGTGCAAAAGGAGAGCTCACGTTACGGGTTAATGATGAGCATGTTCTATTTACTATATATAAAGCGCTTCAATTTCATGATGGTGTTGAGACTTGTAATTTCATAGACGTAGTTGAATCCTGTATTGATGAGTATGCGGATCATACATTGTTTAGGGATACTTTGGAGTTTGGTTTGACACATTCGCGTTCAACATCGAACTTGACTATTGATATTGATAACCAAGACTTGTATGATTGCGTTTGCGCTTTGGATAATATCGCAGAGCTACCGAGGAGCGCAAGAGCGCACACACGCCGAAAAACGTACGGAATCGGTTCTACAGGGGCGCACGGCTCGTGCCCTTGAGCATGCCCAGGTCATGCGCATAGCCGAAGGAAAACTTGAAGAAAACGACGATGGCACGGCCCGTGCCTAAGGTCGAAGAAATTCAAAGAAAAGTCAAGACGGCATGTCGTAGTCGAAGAGAAAGTTGAAAGATCTCAAGATGGCATGGCCCGTGCTCATCGGACGGCAGCCCGTGCTCCCATCCGAAGAGGACAAATCGAACCTGACTCAAGCCCTTGCCCGAGCATCTCAAATATGCATTCCTTGGAGCAAATAACACGAGTCTAGTAATCGTATCATCTCTTTTAACTTGATTCAACTCGATAAATTGCTTAGGGTGTTACAAAAACATAAGTCGGCGATAGGTTGGTCAATTTCGATTTAAAAGGCATTAGTCCATCGATTGTGATGCATAAGATTAGGATGGAAGATGTCTATAAACCTTGATGCAAAATCAAAGAAGATTAAACCCTATAATGCAAGAAGTCGTTAGAAAAGAAGTTTTAAAATGGTTAGATGATGGAATTATATATGTTATTTCGATAGCTCTTGGGTAAGTCCCAGGTACAAGTGGTCTTTGAAGAAAGGGGGGGATGACAATAGTGAGAAACGAGTGATGAGCTTATAGCGACTAGAGTAGTAAATGGATGGAGAATTTGTATTGATTATAGGAAGTTAAATGATGCTACTCGCAAAGATCACTTTCCCCTTCCCTTTATTGATATGATGCTTGATCGTTTGGCGATATGATTACTATTGTTTTCTCGATGGTTATTCCTGGGTATAATCGTGATCATGATTGCCCCAGAGGGACCAAGAGAAGACGACCTTTACATGCCCCTATGGTACGTTTGCATTCCGCAGGATGCCATTCAGATTGTGTAACGCACCCGCTACTTTTGAAAGATGCATGATGGCTATATTCCATGATTTCATTGAGAAAATAATGGAGGTTTTTATGGATGATTTTTGTATTTGGAGATTCATATGATCATTGTCGGATAACATTTCTCTAGTTTTGCGAGAGATGCAAAGAGACTAACCTTGTTTTAAATTGGGAAAAGTGCCATTTCATGGTACGAGATGGCATTGTTTTAGGCCACCGAGTTTCTTCGCAAGTTTGGAAGTTGATAGAGCGAAGGTTGTGGCAATCAAGAAACTCCCACCTCCAACAAACGAGAAAGCCATTCAAGTTTTTTGGGGCACGCCGGATTCTACAAAAGGTTTATCCGTGACTTTTCTAAAATCACTAAACCTTTAAGTCGCTTATTAGAAAAAGATATCTTGTTTTCAATTTTTCGAGATGATTGTTTGCCAGGCTTTTGAGATTCTCAAGAAGGCTTTGGTGACAACACCGATTCTAGTAGTTCCTGGATTGGAGTTAGCCCTTCAAGCTTATGTGTGATGCGGCGATTTTGCGGTTGGGGCTATTTTGGGCGAAACGGGACAAGATGTTGAGAGCCATCTACTATGCGAGCGAGAACTTTAGATAGCGTCCAAAAAACTATACCACCACCGAGAAGGAAATGCTTGGCTATCGTGTTTGCATTCGACAAGTTTTGATCTTACTTGATTGGAACTAAGACGATAGTCCACACCGACCACGCAACAATTAAATATCTATTTGATAAGAAGGATGCCAAACCGAGATCGATTCGGTGGATCCTCCGGCTACAAGAATTCGATGTAGAGATTCGGGATAGAAAGGGTGGAGAATGTAGTAGCCGATCACTTGTCCAGACGAATACAAGAAGGAGGAAAAAGCCGACGCAGAGCATTAAGGAGGAGTTCCCCGATGAGCAACTTCGATGCTACAAGCTAAATTCCCATGGTACGCAGATTTTGTTAACTATTTGGTTGCGGGGTTTTGCCTCTGGATTTATCATGCTATCAAAAGAAGAAATTCCTCCATGACGTAAAGTTCTACATGTGGATGACCCCTACTTTTAAGAGGTTCGCCGACACCATCATTCGACGTTGCGTGCCTCGAAGAATGGGAGGGAGTTATACAACAATGCCATTCTTCACCTTCCGGGACATTTTGGTCCGACTAAATGCGGCTAAGGTATTGAAAAGTGGTTTATATCTTGCCTACATTATCTAACGATTGCTATCTATTCATACAAAGTTGTGATAGGTGCGGCGGATGGGAAACATCTCGAGACGCCATGAGATGCCAATGACCAATGTGATGGAAGTTGAACTCTTTGATGTGTGGGGATCGACTTCATGGGCCCCTTCCCATCTTCGTCGGGTTATCAATACATTCTACTTGCGGTGGAATACGTATCTCGATGGGTTGAAGCTATTCCGACACGGACCAATGATGCGCGAGTAGTGCTTAAATTCCCGAAGAAAAATATATTCACTCGGTTTGGAACCCCGAGAGCTTTGATTAGCGATGGGGGTCACACTTTGTGAATAAATTAATGAGCACTCTACTTGCGAAGTATGGGGTTAAGCATAAGGTGGCATTAGCATACCATCCGCAAGCAAGCGGGCAAGCGGTAGCCAATCATGAGATTAAGTAGATTTTAGAGAAAATGGTGAACATAAATCGCAAAGATTGGGCCATGAAGCTAGATGACGCACTATGGGCATATCGGACTACATACAAGACACCCTTTGGCCACATCACCATATCAATTAGTATTCGGGAAATCATGTCACTTGCCCGTCAAATTGGAGCATAAGGCGTTTTGGCACAGTAAAGAAGTTAAATTTTGACTTCCAAGCGGCCGGGTGAAAAGAGGCTCTTGCACCTAAATGAGATGGAGGAATTAGGGATGAAGCCTATGAAAATTCCCGGATTTACAAGGAGCGAACCAAATGATGGCACGATCGAATGATAAAGAAGAGGAGTTTTGCCAGGTGAACAAGTCCTTTTGTTTAACTCGCGTCTTAAACTCTTTCCGGAAAGCTTAAGTCTAGATGGTCGGGGCCGTTTGTGATAAAGAAAGTGTTAAATCCTCCGGGAATAGTGGAGTTATTGAGCCGAGATGGGGAGACATTCATGGTGAATGGCCGGAGGATCAAGCATTACTTGAGTGGGATCAAAAGGAAGAGGTGACACGCCTCACATTGCTAGTCGTAATCGACTAAACAAAGGTCAAGCTATAGGCGTTAAATTTAGCGCTTGTTGGGAGGCAACCCAATGGTTTTGTTGTTTTATTTCTTCCCATGTTTTTCCCCTTTTCTAAATTAGGATTTAATTGCCTTCATAGGTTAGAAGTTTTCCTATTTTTATAAAAAAAAAAAAAAAATCGAAAACAAGGTACGACATATAGCACGGTCAGCCCGTGCCGAATGAGCACGCCCTTTGTCATTGCACCCTAAAGAGTTTTGTGTTCGGCCCTAGCACGGACAGCCCGTGCCGAATGAGCACGCCTGTTGTATCAAGAATTTGGGGCTCCAACTTTCGACCCCTAGCACGGGCGGCCCGTGCCAAAAGAGCACACCCGTGCTCTTACCTTCGCCGCAGTTAAAAACAGATCGGGGTACGGATTTTCTTCACAAACTCTCCCTTCTCTCATGTAAACAAACAAAAATCTCGCCCTCCAATTTTTTTTTCAAAATCATCCTAGAATATCACCACTACTCACCTCACACATTACTCCGAACACGAATTACATTGGGTTTGAATTGCTTGGAAGCAAAGAATTGGGGTAGAAAGCACCTAGGATTTCAAAAATCCAACTCTCTTCCTATTTTCGGGATTTAAGGTATGGATTGAACTTTGTATGTCAAATTTCTTGAGGATTAAGGATTAGAGTTGATTTATGATGCTTGCTTGATACTTGTGCCATGATTTTGATTGTAATTTTCTATGGGGCATTATATCGAACACCTTGTGGGTGGGTGAATTGTGATGATTTTGGTTGATTGCTTGATGGATTATACTTGTTCTAGATTTTTAGGGTGTTAGTGGCTAAGATTTTTGGCAATTATATTGGTATGTGAGTTGAAAGCTTAATTATGGAATAAATTGTTGAGATGAGCCACTATGCCTTTGTGGATTATTGTATTAATTCATCGTTCGTTTTACTTGGCACGTATGGGTTCTCACAATTGTTTTGCCAGTACTAATTTGAAAACATGGTGAACCACGACCAAACCGAGGTAGACGAGGTTGGGGAGCCGCCGCCGCTCCGCCACCACACCCCGACATGGCCAGCCCCGAGGCTTACGGGCTCACTATTGACGAGAATGACATACTAGATAGGTGGAACCGGCTCATCCCTCGTTCCTTCGCACCTACATGCTATACCGACGATGAATATACCCGAACTCTCGGGATACACGAGAGGTGTGGCAAATGTTTGAACAAGTTGGATGGACCGCGTTATGCGAGGCGGTGGCCAACTTACAAGACACTTGCACTTGAGTTCTTAAGCACTCGCTCGTGTCACGAAACGCTACCATGGAATGAGCCTCGGAAAATCCATTTCAAGTTGGGCAACGCATGGAGAAACGTTACTATTGCCGAATCAATCAGATTTTTGGGGTACCATCGACGCCCCATATCGAATGGCTGCAAATTACGACTTGCGTGCATTTTGGCGCTTGTTGACTCAAACCCCCGAAACAGGCCTCATGCAATACGCGGCACGCTCCTCCAAGGCCTCATCACTCCGCAACCCCATATTCCGATACATTCAAAAAGTGACGGCCCATTCTGTGTTCGCCCGGTACAACAACGGGGGTATGCAAGCGAGGAACTATACCTACTTTGGTGTATGCTCACCCGCACCCTTATAACATGGCGGCAAACTTTGTGGAACACGCCGTCTATGTACAACAACATGACGCGAGGAAAATACTAATTGGGGAATGATAACCCCAATCGCACAACATTTTGGGGTTGACATAAGCCGTGTGGAACCATTAGCGAGCGTAAAACATCAACATGAGCGCCTTCACACCATGAAGATCATCGGAATGAGGAGAATATCCTCTGTTTTCAACAAAAAGTTGGCCGTTTCCCCTTCCTAACCCGCAACACTCCGTGATTGACAACCAAATCAACTCGCTCATGTACTCGGATGAACATGTCGAGTCATGGAGGGTTTGGCAACACGAAAGAGGCGAAGGGTTGCGGGTTGCCCGATGAAGAAGACTTGGAAATGGAGGCGCAAGAGTATGATAGCGGAGAGAGGGGTTTGAGCGGGAGACTTCAAGCGGGCGGCCCTAGTAGGGGAACCGATATTCTAGAGCTCTCGCCAAGGCGAGGCGTGGGGTACAATACGATCATGACAGATTCTGTGCCTTTGAGGAAAGCTTGCGACAACATAGAAACGATTTCCGTGTTTACCAGAAGTCCAAGACCAAAGGTACCAGGCCCCAGAACTTGTGGCACCCAAAGACACGAGCAAAATGGGAGTTGGAGATATTGCATGCAAGATGTCTGGGATCGAGAATTGGCATATCTCCCGGGGCCACTACCCGCCGCCACCCCCACAAAGTGATCCAGATCCTATCCACACTTTTTTATTGAAATTCTACCTTCTCTTGCATGAGCTATAGTTTCATTCAAGTTTGGGGGAGAGGTAGTAATTTTTTGATGGGTGTGGCGTTTGCATTCATTTAGTTACATGTAGAGCATATAGGTTGCACGGCATTAGATGTATTAATTTTTTTTTATGGTTTTAGCACGTTTATTACTTTAGCACGTTTATTGCGTTCCTAGTTGTTAGGGAGTGAGTTGACTGCTTTTGTGTGTTTGTTGTGTTTTGATTAAGACACTTGACCTCGGGAGCATTTGCGAATGGTTTGTGTTGTTTTGAATTGGATATTGAGTGTGAGTTGATCGGGTTGAAAATAGTTCATATGGAGCATGTGATTATGGAATCTTGGTGAACATACTTTGAATTATGCACTTACAAGCCTGTGAGCTTTTCAACCTTTACTTGCTTTCATATTATGCGATCTTGTTTGTGATTGAGTGTGTCAGTCATGTTTGATTTGAATTCTAGAACTTGCTATGGTTTCTCCGTCAAAGTCACATATTGTATGCATTCATGAAGATGATTTTAGGCCATCTTTGTTAAGCCTTTCAAGCCTTTTGCCTAACTTATGATATTTGATTTCCTAGTTAGCCAATTTGAGCCTATTGCTTGATTTTTGATAGCCACATTTTAAGCCTTCGAATCTTATGTAATATAAATCATTACCCTGAGCTTAAGTGTATAGAGTTGAGAAAAAAGGGGATGAATAAAGGATTGAATGAAGGAGTGTCAAAAGTCGAAAATATGTACATGTTGGGAATTTGGGAATAAAAGAGGAAAAAAGGAGAAAAATACTCACAAAAGTCGAAAAAATGAATGCACGGTGAGTCGGCCAGAAGTGAAAAATAGGCCGAGAATTGTGATGCAAGGCGAAGGGAATAATGTGTATGAAAAAGAAGGGAGAAATAGAAAAGTGAGAGGATATAAGGCGATTGGAAGCACATAGTCGAGTGAAAGTAGAAAAATGGTTAGAGAAGAACAAAGGTGTTTTCCAATCTATACGCTAGAGTTGAGTTACTTTATCCATATTTCCTACCTTAACCAAAGAGCCTTCATTACAACCTTAAATAAAGTCCTTTATGATTTGTGAATTGCATACAAACGAGCGAGTGAGATGTGAGACGATTTGCAAGCATATGGTAATTCTTCAACATTAATATGACTTGAGCGAATACACGTCCCTTATCATTCTAGTGAGCGAGTATACATTTTATCCTTGAGAGGCGATTTGAAGTGTTTTATCTTGATTTTTATAAACTTGTGCTCCGTGTTAACTCTTTGAAACTTGGTTGATTTGTGCTTGATGTCTATGGATAGATGATGACATGAATTATGATGCGTGTTCTTGAGTTGCTCTTATTTTCCCCAATTGTGTTGTCTTGCTCATCAAGTGTTGACCGACACAACATTTTAAGTTTGGGGTTTGATTGGCTTGTATTTTGCATGTATTTTGGGCTTAATATTGGCTAGAATATGTGGATATGCATGCGTTATATGAGTAAATTGGGTATTATTCTTGTTTTATGGAATAGATTACGCTTTGCTCCTTTTGTAGGAATTTATCTATATTTGTAGCATGTTGGCAACAATTCGGGCATTGTAACCACCAATACTTGACATGAGAGACGAAATTTGGAGTCGAATCGAGAAAAAGTTGGATGAACCGAGCAAGAAATGGAAGAAAATAGCCCAAGTGCGTGTTGTTCCCGGTGAGCACGAGCGGCGTGCTCTCTAGCACAACCCGTGCTCAACCCGGACATGAAGACTCAAGGTTCGGCATATAAGCACGGGCAGCCCGTGCCATATGGGCACGCCCGTGCTCCTCTGAAGAAAAGTTAACAATTTGTTCGGCACCCAAAGACGGGGTCAAGGCGTGCCAAAGGCACGGCCTGTGCCTCACAAGGAAAAACAGAGGTCATCCGATTTCAACTAGGTTTCGACCCGAACGAAGTACAAATATACTCGGGGTGGCCACAAGCAAGACACGCTGATTTTTACCCTAGAAACCAGAAAAAGAGCGCTTCCCATCGGATACTTGAGAGATTGATCAAGACCACAACCACACCTTCGAGGATTGAAGATAGATCGAGAGATCGTCGTCATCCTCGAGTAACTCATTCCATCGTATCGTTATTTCAATTAGTTAGATTTTGATTATGAATAATTTGTCTATGAATTGTTTATCTTCAATGTCCGCTAAACATCTTGTGATTCCCGGGTTTGGGAGTAGATTAATAAACATTTTTATGTGATGATTAAGGATAATTGAAGTTAATGTTTTCTTTCTCTATTCAAGTACTTTGCTTTAATTCTTGTTTTATCAAAAGGCCTTTGATCTAAACTTGTTTGATGTATTGATTCATAATTTTAACCGATGAGTTTCAATACTAGATCTTGAGTACTTGACACAAATAGATTGCATGATTGAGAAGTTTGTGAATATTTGTGAGACCTTATAATCTTTTGAACTTTTGAGAGTTGGATATCTCATGGTGAGTAGAGATGCTAACATAGATATTCCAATCAACGCTTTTACATACATCTCGAGAGAGGGGTAAATTACTTTTGTAATTGGTCTATAGAGAAGAATATGTTTAACCTTGGTTTGCTTAACTCGAGAATAAAAGTGGGATATTAACTTAAACCATAACCCAGAATCCACCCATCCATACTTGATCTTTTAATCGCTCTTTACTTTGTTAATTTAGGATTAATTTCGCTTTAGTATTAACAAAACCAATCCATCACAAATTCGATCGTTTAGATAAAAATAGACTATTATATCCAATACTTAGTACATTAATTTATCAATCCCTGTGGATTCGACCTTGCAAACCCTATTCTATAAACTGATCCATACACTTGCGGTGAAGCTAAGAAAATAGGCGAACAATAACCAAATCTTAGTTTCAAATGATCACAACGTTGAACATCAAGAATTTTGATCATTTTATCGGTATATAAATTAAATTTCAACATATCCTTTTTCATGCAATCAATATCCTTAACTAGAGTACTATTTTCTTCTTCAAGAATTCTAACCTTATCAAGTATAACATTATGAGCACTAGTAAGAGATTCATAAGAAGCATGTAAACTATCCTTTTCATTTTTCATGGTGTTGAATTCCTTTTTCAAATTTTTGTATTTAAAGAGCAAGTTTTGAAATTCATTTTGAAGCTCATCAAAATCATTTTGCAATTCATCATAATCATCATGCAATTCATTACTAAAAGAAATAAAAGAGTTAGAGCGTACCTCATTAACTTCTTTTGATGCCCATTAGACATTACTCGACTTCTTCATCATCGGAAGTTGTAAGAAGATCATCCCATGTCATTGGATTTGATATTGTATCCGGTTTCGAAGTAGATGCTTTTGAATTACTCCTTTCATTTATGTATACTTCATGGATGAGAAGATTTCCAATAAGCTCATCAAAATTTAGAGTTTCTATATTTTGAGCTTCCATGATAGCCGCCACCTTTTTCTGACCAAGAACCGAAAGAGCATTTAAAATTTTGGTAACTTTGTCTTCTTCCAAAATGACTTTTCCGAGTGCCCATAAATGATTGACAATGTTGTCAAGCCTTTCCACCATTTTTGATATGCTTTCACCATCATGCATATTGAAGTTTTCAAAGGGTTTAACAAGCATGATTTTTCTTGCTTATTTGACCTTCTTTGTTCCTTCATAAATTGTCTTCAATTTTTCCCAAACTTCATGTGCCGACCTTATGCCTCTTATGCGATTATACTCGGTGGCGGTAAGAGAGAAATGTAAAATATTTAAGGCTTTACCGTTTAGAGAGAAAGTCTTCTTGTCATTGTCATCGAACTCCTTGAAAGTTTTGAGATATCAAATCCGCACCCTTGTAGAAAGCACTCTATTTGGTCTTTCCAAAATGCGTAGTTGTTGGCGTCGAATAGCGGTGGCTTGTTGGTGGAGGCGCCGATGGTGAGATATGCTTCGTTCGTAGCCATGGATCTTTTCTCTTTACTCGGAACGAGCTAACCAAAGAGTTTGGCTTTGATACCACTTGTTAGTCCAAATGGCTACGATAATCTAGAGGGTGGTGAATAGATTATGCCGATTTTCTAATTTATGCCCTCTTTTTGAAATGAAAAAGCAATGACAATAATGAAGGTGCGGGAAATTTACAACACACGCCGATTTATAGAGGTTCAACCCACCTAGGGGCCTAATCCTCTACCACCCTAGTATCTCCGGGATGGATTTCAAAAAGAAAAAAAGATTTTATTAATAATTACCAAAAGTATTACAACTTCACATTGAAGAGTACCACACTCTTCTAACACCACCTCTTTGAAGATTACCACAATCTTTCTAGAAGATTACCACAATCTTCTAGCTACGGCACCTACGAAGATTACCACAATCTTCCAACTCGAAGAGCACCAAACTCTTCAACACGAAAAGCACCAAGTTTTTCAATCAATCAAGTGTGCTCTTACCACAAGAACACTTCCAAGGATATCTTATCTTGGATGACTCACAAATTCAAGATTACAACTCGATAATGAATAATACAATTTTGAGTGCAAGTGTAATCAAGAATCAAAGCCTAGACCTCAAGATGTGAAAGTGATGTGCTTAGGCTATTACAACAAGAATGTTGAAAATGAAAGCTTTAAAGAAATTTGCAGATTTTTCTTGTTGTGTTGTTGTCTTGTGTGTTATATTGTTTGTTTTAAGTCTTCCTCTATTTATAGGAGAGTCTTCAAGATTGGATCTCCAACATAGGCTCTTCCATCTTCACTTTTGTCGACAAAAAGAAGATCACAAGATGTAAAAATATTGTACAAAATTGTTAAAGTAAATCTTGCAGATAATGATTGTCCAACGGTTTGAATTTTTGTCTTTAAAAACATATGGCGACCATCGAGTAGAGATAGAAATTTGAAAGTAGATCGCACATTTTTACACAGGGGGATCGGCGATGGGGGTTCGACCGTCGACCTATTGGACCGATTCAGTCCTCAAAATCAATACAAAGAAAGATTTCTAGATTTTGCCAAGTTTCGCAGCCACCGGCCGACCAGGTGGTTGATCGTCGACCTGTGACCTCCTTCATTTTTCCCGTTTTGTTTTCTGTTTAAAGCTCCGACTTTCAGGCACGGGATGCCCTCTAGGCACCGATTGACCTCAAAACAGAAGTGTTGTCCAATTTTTGACAAAAATAAACTTGAAGAAATACTCCAAAAAATTAGTAAAAATATTTTAAATCAATCGGGAGTATTTGGACAACATTTAGGGACATTATTTTGGTGTAAAAACTTAGTTAAACAAAATTATCAAAATCATGATAAAACATTTATCTAACAACTTCCCAACTCAAGAACTACTACTCCGGAGAAAAATTGGGACCGTAAACTTAGAATCACTTACTTGGAGTGATCTCGCCAATTTTCAACAATCATTTTGGTATTGTCCGTGTGAACGCCAAGACACGATGCGCATAAGATCTCAAGGCCGTGGAACTAAATCTCAAGTCGTTAGTACCGGAGCAGAAACTAGCGAGAAGAGAGACCCAAGAGGTGGGAGCCACCCATCCGCCTCCTCATGTAGAGGGCTATTGTGTCCTCTACTGAGGGCTCCACCTATTAGTCTAAGTGGCTACGAAAATCTAGAGGAGGTGAATATATTTTCCGGATTTACGTTTTTAAATATGAAGAATGTGAAGAAGTAGAGGTGCAAAAATATAAACAACGCACAATGATTTAGAAAGCTTCAACCCACCTAGGGCCTACATGCTCTACCACCCGCTATGTCCAAATGGATTTCAAAAGAAAAAAGTTTATTAATAGACACCAAATTATTACAACCTTTACCTTGAAGAGTATCACACTATTCTTACAACACCACCTATGAAGATCACCATAATCTTCTTACAACAATAAAGAGCACCAAACTCTTCAACACCTAGAATCAATCAAGTGTCTTCTTACCACAAGAACACTTAACAAGTATGTCTTGTTTTGGATGATTTGAAGCAATCAAGATTACAACTCAAATGATGTATACAACTTTAAAAGTGCAAGTGTAATCAAGAAAGAATAGCATAATAAGCAAAATGTGAAAGTGGTAAGCTTAGGCGTTTACAACAAGATGTTGAAAGTGAAGAACAATGAGCTGATTTTTGCTTGTTGCTTGTATTATATTGTTGTGTATATGATCCTTCAAGCCTTATGTATTTATAGAGAGCTTCTAGATTTAGTCACCAACATGGGCTCCTCCTAAATGAGTGATTTCGCAAAATAAATGTCAAACAATCCAAGAAATAGGTGTTATAAGCAAAACCACAATTTCATGAAAAGTTGTCTCTCGCAATAGATAGTTTCACGATAAAACACTAGCGACCGCCGCCTCTAACAAATTCGAAATAACAAAGATGTTATACAATATTTTAACACGGGATGCCCTGGGAGACCGGTTGGCTAGCACAGTGGCGACCGATCACCTAAGGGTGCGACCGATCCCTCTTCTTACAGGGAGATTTGATTGAAAACTAGTCACCCCAGAACCGATCAACCCTAGGTCGACCGGCCGCTCTCCCTTGAGTAATCCCACTGTCTCTTTTCTGTTTTGTGAAATTTTCAGTGCACGGGTTGCCCTATTGTGAAATTTTATGTTTTCTTTTTTGTCAAAAATAAAGTTCAAGAAGACTTCAAAAAGTTAGTAAATATTATTGAAAATATTTTGAAGTATTTGGACAACATTTAGGGACATTGTTTTGGTATAAAACTCATTTATACGAAATCATAAAAATAATGATAAAAACATTTTTTTAACACCACCCACCGAAGAAGTTCACTTGACGCTAAAGTCCTCCAAGCCTTACTCAAGAAACCGCGCGACACGCTCCGAGGCACCAAGCTACATTGGGAGCTTCCGGAAGACCTCCCGCCTTCTATAGGTCAAGACCCCGACTTGGGGAAGAAGAAAGAAACAAAACACGAGGAGAAAACCAAGTAGTCCAGTGTTGTCTTTGAAAGAGAAGCTAGGAATGGAGCACAACGTCCCAAGTTGGCATGAATTTCAAAAAGTAAATGAATGAAAAGATAACTATTCAATAGAGAAATAAATCGGCTTACCTTAGCCACATCTCCGCATAGGTGAGTCTCAATGTCCTTAATGGACAAAGACCCTGATTTAGTCGATTATTATTAGAGAGCACTCTCAGACATTGAAACCCTAACTAGGCTATGAAGATTTCGAAAAGACCGGATCCACTCGCGCTAGTTCACCCCACTAGAAATAAAACCCATGGGCCAATAGTCCCGAATGAAGCCGCACAAGTCTCTATGTGGTGCCTCTTCCGATTGAAAGGGCTAGAATAAAATCAAGCAGCCGACATGGCATCAAGCGCTCATCCGACAATGACTCATCGCACCTCCCGCCTCCGGACAACGAGAGAGCAAGCCCTCTCACCATCTTTTTTTTTCGCCAGGACACTCAAGCTCCCCTATCATTGGAAGCTCGCGTGCTCCTCTCCTTCTCCTTCTCCTTCTTCTTGAAGGTCATGAACTCAAGAATGTTAAAACACTCATTTCCCCGAAAGGAAAACAAGGCAAAACATCGAAAAACAACGAGTATACAAGTAAATTGCATAAGTTAAGCATGGATCTCTAATAAACCCTTATCCCCATAAACTCCCCCACCAACTTATGGAGGGATGAAATAATGCCACGGGGCGTCAACGTCTTACTAGCCCGATCGCGAAAGGTCCCAACCATTATCCTTCGCGAAAAGAATCCTCATTCTAAAGTCCACCGAGGAGAAGCCCCATAGAAAACTTACACATCCGGGGGATAAGAAGTAAAAGAAAGTCACTCCAAAGGGTCTTCTTGGGTAAAACAAGGAGTGGAAACTTTCACAATAGCCGCCAAGCCCAACTTGCCCATAGCATGATCATAGCCCCATATACAAGAATACGCCTAATGAATCATTTGGCCTGTACACAACCCTATGGACTAAATAGTTTTGATAAAAAGTCGATCGAGAGGAATGAAGAACCCAACTAATGAGTTGTACAAGTACACATTGATAAACCCCTCGAGCATGAGTAAGTCGATTTTAAGGCCCCATAGCCAACATACGAAAAAGCCGCAGTAACCCCAAGCACTCACGCACCTCCTAAGGCAATAAATAGTATATACTCACCAGCCTCACTAAATCCAAAGCTCTACTCCCAGGAGAAAGCTTATGTTGATGCTTTGGCCGAGGACCTCATCCCACTCCTCCTCGCATTCCCGTGAACTATCCTCCTTACTTGTATCCGAACCCGAGGGAAACTCAATATAGTTGCCCACCACTTGAAGCTCCCAAGCCAAATGAGGACTACTAAACTCCATAGCAAGAGTGGAGATGGACAAACAGAACTAGAAATGGATTGGTTGGCAATCCCCGACCATGATATGAGGAAGAAAAATTTCGAGGTCCAAAACTCGGCCGAGATGCACAAAACCTCATAGAAGAAAAACCCGCATGAAGAAGAACGAACCAGGACACGCGAAACAACCTCGAGAGCGGCCTGAGGGCTCAAGGTTGCGCCGAGGCGCCTCCTGGGGCTCTCCTTCTCACTCATCACTCCGCTCTTCCATGTTTGTGCTTACTCCACTCTCAACTTCCCATCAAATTTTGACTAAGTATTCCACCAAACAATGAAATCAAAACTCCAAATTTGGTATAAAAAAAATTAAAGAGAGAAAATTTACCTCTTGAAGTCATGGTCAAACTCTCTTTCCAACTTGCCCTTGATACAAGAATGACCGAGACCCATCAAAACGAGCCAAATTAGTGAAGCAACATGATATTTTTTAATCCCCGCATTTGCTCTCCCGCTTTCCACAACCCGGAGTTGGGGTGTTTATATTGGGAACGAAATTAACTTTTCCCAATATTCCTCATTTTTTTTATTTCTTGCATTATTTAATTCTCAAATTAATTAATTAATTATCCAAGATTATTAATCATTATTAGATCAAATATATAATTATCCAACCCACGTGGTCCGTGGCCGGCCCACGCCCACTTTTATCCTACAAGACCCATGCAGCCCTTTCAACTCAAGTATAGAAAAGCACATCCCCATTATTTGTGAATATTCCACATTAATCAACTACTCGCTCGATTACTTTCGTGGGAATTCTTCTACCTATTCCGGTACTAACTTATGCGTCGGAGGGACTTCCCGGATAACTCCTGGAGTCTAACGTGTGTTGAATTATTGTAGGCAAGTTCCCGACTCGACGAACTATCGGCTCCTAAGAAGAAATTGGAGGGCTAATCGGAATCATTTACTTAGAGTGATATACCAATTTTTATCAAAGATCATATTCCAATGTAGTAATCTTCTTGTTGATGTGTTGAAGAATTTGGTATTCTTCAAGATTGAAGATTGTGGTAATCTTCACAAGGTGCCGTTGGAGATTGTGGTAATCTTCAAGAAGAGATTGTGGTAATCTCAAAGGTGGTGTTGTAGAAGAGTGTGGTGCTCTTCAAGGTGTTGTTGTAAGTTGGTGTTGTATTAATTTTTGGTAAATTAATAAAATCTTTTTTCTTTTTGAAATCCATCCCTGATATACTTGGGGTGGTAGAGATTAGGCCCTGGTGGGTTGAACCTCTATAAATCGACGTGTGTTGTTTACATTCTGCACCTTTATTATTGTCTTTGAGCATTCGGTTCTAAAAAGAGGGTAAAATCGAAAAGATGGAGATAATCTATTCACCCCCTCTAGATTATCGTAGCCGCTGACTTACAGGAGTATTAGTAGTTCCACATAGAAATATTAGTTCTCTTTCCCCAAAAGTATTAGTAGTCCTACCAAAAATAATAGTTTTCTTCTTGAAAAGTATTAGTAGTCTTACCAACAAGTATTAGTCACCTACTAAAAAGTATTGGTAATGTCCCCAAAATATTAGTAATCACATGCAAGTTCTCCTCTTTCTTCCCAAGTACTACAACAAATCTAACCCATTTTAATGGAGAAAATGGAGAAGCATTAAGTGTAAGTAGCGCCATCATCCAAGACGAGCCAAGATGGGGTGGACCGATACACAAAAATTATATAAATTATAGTGCAAAAATTTTCTTGGAAAAAATTGGCGCAGAGGGTGCCCTACCGCCCCCTTGCCACCATCAACAATGATTCTTGCAAGATCTAAATAAATAATAATCAATAGAAAATCTAATTTAATTGCACCACCACTTCCTCATTTCTTCTTCCCCTCTCTCTTCTCTCCTCGCCACCATCTCACCGCACACATATACACATACAATAGTGAAGACTAGACGGGCGACGACAACTGCGACGAACGTATTTTTCCTCGAGCGGAGATGCGATTTGAGAGATGGAGAGACGGGGTTAGGGAGGATCTCGGTTGGTGTGTGGATGATTTTGAATTGATTGTTAGGTCGGGTTATAATTAGATAGCAGACTTCCTCATAATAAAAATATTGATATAGCGATCTAACTTCTTAATTTGACATATAATGACGAAGTTGATTTGCTTCATCCATAATAAAATTGTCATGAACCAGGTGATTAATGGGAAAACAATGTAGAAGATGAGCCTGGAAGAGTATAGTGAAGATGCCGATGGAAGGTAAAGAAAGGGACAAAAGTTCTTTGGAGAAGAAGGAGACCAAGGAGTGTTTGGATGGGAGACACTGTTGATGATCTCGACCGTTGAAGATATCGACATTTGCCAACAAATTGCTTATCTGTCGTTTTATTAAGTCCTTAGTATACTTGGGACATTTAAGTCATTTTATTATTATGTTTTTGAAATATTAAATTTGTTGGGTATTTTGTAATAGAGTGGTCCCAAGTTGTTAGAGGTATAAAAACACTATGGAATCATAATGAAAGGCATCGAGTTTGTTACAAGCTATTTCCTCCTCCAAATTCTCTTTCTTCCTTCCCTATCTTCTTTCTTATCTTATTAATGGCGATCCATTAGCAAAATACAAAAATTACATTAATATTTGGGTTGTTTCTCAATTTATTTACATAAATATACTACAATACATTACAATTGGTATCTCGTAACCACCTTTCCTTGGAAATGGCAGAGGGAACACGCTTTAAAGACTCTGCAAGAAGACAAAAAAGGATGGATCAAATACTACAAACAGAATCCATGAAGAGAGAAGCTACGAATCGAAGTTACAAGAACAAATTTCGTGGATTAATTCAGAAATGCATGAATGATGTTGGGATTGAATGGTAAATATGACCACCGACTAACACTCTAGCCTCGATTCAACTACAAATCGCTAAACATGAGTAAAGGCAAAGGAGCAAATTGATGAAGAATCAATATTAGGGGACCTTATCCTGGTATCGGAAGTGAAGGCACATATACTAGAAACCAAGACTCACCAAGAAACAGGGTGATGATAGAACAACAAGGGATGCGGAGTTATTAATCCATTACCCAAAATCGATTTCCCTAAGTTTGATGGTTCACATGCTAGGTCTTGGATTCTTAAGTGTAATGGTTATTTCAAGCTAATCCCTAATATTCATGACCATCAAAAAGTTGTGTTGGCTTCAATGCATTTTGAGGGTAAGGCATCTCAGTGGTTTCGAGTTTTAGTAGCAAACAAGTGGAATTGTCCTGGAACTAATTCATAGAAGTGGTGTCAAAGAAGTTTGAAGAACTTAAGGAGGCTAGGATAATTCTTAATTCAACAAATTGAAGCACAATGGGTCTTATATCTTGAATATGTGGAAAGATTTGAAGAATTAAGAGCACGTATGTTGATCCTTAACAATAGGGACTATTCTCGAGGAATATTTTATAGCCGCTTTCATCAGTGGGCTAAGTGAAGAGATGCAAGCTTTCATGAACATGTTTGAGCCTACATCATTGCAAAGAAACAATGGAATTGGGCAAGAAGCGATTACTCACTTTAGAGGCAATTACCGAAAGGTCAAAGGTAGTACTAAGCCTTTCTCGGTTCCCTATTCCAGAAAAACCGAGTTTACACCCCTGCAGGGGTTAAGCTAACCAATGTTGTGACCCCTAAACCACCTGTTAAGCTTTTATCTACAAATGAGATGGCGGTAGGAGGAGAATGGACTTTGCTATAATCGTGATGAGAAATTCACTTATGGCCAAAGATGCAAGCAGAGAATCAATTATATGATCATGATCAAGGAAGAGGAATTGGCTTATTTGCGGGAGGTTATACCGGGAAGGGGATTTGATGCCAAACACGATATCTATGGATGAGATTCAAATGACTTTGAATGTTATTTCTCGTGCGAGATGGGCTTACCACTATGAGGCTATTTGGATATTGTGGGGAACACAAGATACATATTCTAATTGATTCAGGGAGCACACTCGGTTTCATTCGAACCAACAACTAGAAGGTTGGGGTGTCCTTTGAGGTAGCTAAACCCCTATTGGTCAAAGTGGTTAATGGACAGAGGTTGGTGAGTACTCATAAGGCTGATTTCTCTTGGGATATGCAAGGGAATACTTTCACTTATTCACTCAGGTTATTGGAGAATGAGGGATGTGACTTGATTTTAGGGAGATTGGTTGAAGTCATGCACCCATATTGAGCTAGACTATGATAAGATGACTTTCACCGTCAATCTTAAAGGAAAAAGGGTAAAGATTCAAGCATTAACCTCTGCGCCTCGATTACCAATTTATTACTTTGGGGAATCATTGTACAAGTTGATGCATTATGATGGTGGTTCAAATTGAAGAGTTGTATGTTTTAACATCACAACCTCCAAATCAGAATCAAATCCGATTTATTGAATTACTATCTAAATTTGATGATGTATTTGAAGAACCAAAGGGTTGCCTCCTAGCAGAGGAATAGAACATCAAATTGTCCTTAAACCAGGAAGTGTTCCTAAACACCAATATCCTTACAAAACTTCACACGACCATAAGAATGAGATTGAAAAAATTGTCAAGGAGTTGTTAGAATTTGGGGTGATTCAACACAAGAAAAAGTCCCTTTGCCTCACCAAAGTGTTATCGGTGAAGAAGAAAGATACTACCCAAGAATGTGTGTAGATTACAGTACCTAGATGGCCTTATTGTTAAACATGACTACCCTATTCCAAATCAGAAGAGTTGTTGGATGAACTTCGTCGGGCGGATATTTTTCAAAAACTCGACTTGAGGTCGCTATTTTCAAATATTGATGAAGCCGAGCATAGATTCCTCACGACCTTTTAGCACTCATAATGGCCATTATGAGTTTTTGGTTATGCCTTTTGGATCGTAATGCCCAACTACATTTCAATCCTTAATGAATCAAGTCTTTAAGGATTGTTCAAGAAAGTATACATTGGTGTTTTTTGATGATATATTGGTGTATAGCCACACCTGGAAGATCACTTATGGCATTTGGAGAGGGTGCTTTGCATATATTGAGGATAATTTCCTCTATGCTAAGAGGAGCAAATGCCATTTTAGTGCAGATAAGATTGAATACCTTGGGCATATTATATCTCAAGAAGGGGTTGCCACCGACCCCAAGAAGATTGAATGTATGTTGAATTGGCCTATTCCTACTACGGTGAAAACAACCGAGAGGGTTTCTTGGCCTTACAGTGTACTACAGAAATTTGTTAGAGGGTATGGAATGATCGGCAAGCCACTTACAAATTTACTAAGAAAGGATCAGTTAACTTGGATTGCAGAGGCTACACAGGCTTTTCAAGCATTAAAAGAAGCTATGACTACGCTTCTTGTACTAGCCCTACTTACAGATTTTACACAGCCCTTTGTCTTTGGCCGAGACTGATGCCAGTGGGTATGGAGTGTGAGTAGTCCTTATACGACAAGGTAGGCCAATTGCTTTTATGAGTAAAACTTTGTGTCCCGAAATCAAGCATTGTCAATCTATGAGAGGGCGTTTTTGGTTGTACTAATGGCTATTCGAGGTGGAGGCATTACCTTCAGGGACACAAGTTTATAATCAAGATCGATCAACAAGCACTTAAGTACTTATTAGATCAAAAAGTGATGACCCCACCCGGCGAAATGGATTACTAAATTGTTGGGACTCAACTATGAAATACACTACAAGAAAGGAGCCGAGAACAGGGCAAACGGTGATGCTCACAAGATTTGGGGAAGTTGAAGGTTCTTGTGAAGTCAGTAACCACCGCTGTCACTCCTACCTGGGTGCGGTCAAGATTTTGAGCTACAAAGGGGATCCTTTCATCACTAAAATTATAGCCTCCAAAAGTTTGGATGTCTCTACTTATCCAGTTTTCAATTGGTAGGGGGCTAATTAGATACAAGGGCAGGCTTGTGGTAGGGAATGACACGAGTTAAGGAAATTGGTTTTGACACCATGCACCCCTCGGCCTATGGTGGCCATTCTGAGTACATGGCACCTACATGAGGCTCAAAGGGGTTTTTTATTGGCCCAATATGAAGAAAGATGTGATATTAATAATTCAGGCTTGATGTTTGTAAGAGAAATAAGCCTCGACTCGATTCTTACCCTGGGTTACTTCAACCACTTCCTATACCGATCAAGCATGGACACACATATCCATGGATTTTATGGAGGGGTTGCCAAATTCTGAGGCAAGAATGTGATATTAGTGATGATTGACAGACTCACCAAGTATGGCCATTTTATAGCCCTTGCACACCCTTATACAAATCCAATTGCTAAGCTCTTTTTGGATCACATCTACAAGTTACATGGATGACCTCGCATTGCTGAGAAAGAGACACCATTTTTACTAGTTCCTTTTGGAAAGAATTGTTCAAGTTGATGGGAGTTCAACTTAACATGACTTTAGCTTATCATCCTCGGTCGATGGACAGATCGAAAGGCTCAATCGATTAATGGAGAACTATCTTAGATGCATGACTCACCGAACCCTAAACATTGGTTCGGATGGTTATCCCTTGCGAGTATTGGTACAACACCAACTACCATACTAGCTTGAAGTTAACACCTTTTCAAGCCCCGTATGGTTACCCACCCCTCTATTGTCTATTGGTCCTTATGTGGATATTCCTAATGGGGAAGTCGGGGACTTGCACAGAAAGGAGATAGATGGTACAAGATTTGAAGGAAAATTTGCAACAAGCACAAAGACCGCATGAAATTTTATGCCGATAAACTCGAAGTGAAAGAACATTTGAAGTTGGGGATAGGGTTTACCTAAAGCGCAACCTTTCAAGCAAAACTCATCCGACTCCGGAAGAACTTGAAGTTTTCACCGAAATACTTTGGCCCTTACACGGTAATGGAAAAGATTGGTCGGGTAGCTTATAAACTAGATTTACCGGAAAGGTCGCGATATATCCGATTTTTCATGTTTCACTTTTGAAGAAGAGTATTGGAGAGAAGCACATACCTTCCTTTGACCATGCGGATGGAATCCTCAAGATTGAACCTTGGGAGGTGCTCGAAAGATGTGTTGTGAGAAGAGGTAAGGAAGAAGTACCCCGATCTTGATCAAGTGGACCAATGCTCATGGGGAGATCTACATGAGAGGATGAGAAATATATACGCAAGAAATTTCCGAGCTTCGATCCTTGGGGACAAGGATCAAAATCCGATGGGAAGGTAAAGGAAGGGACAAAAGTTGTTGGAGAAGAAGGAGACCAAGGAGTGTTTAGATGGGAGACACTGTTGATGATCTCGACCGTTGAAGATATTAGACATTTGCCAACAAATTGCTTATCCTTGTTTTATTAAGTCCTTAGTTTACTTGGGACATTTAAGTCATTTTATTATTATGTTTTTAAAATATAAATTTGTTGGGTATTTTGTAATAGAGTGGTCCCAAGTTGTTAGAGGTATATTAATGAAAGGCATCGAGTTTGTTACAAGCTATTTCCTCCTCCAAATTCTCTTTCTTCCTTCCTTCCCTATCTTCTTTCTTATCTTATTAATGGCGATCCATTAGCAAAATACAAAAAATTACATTAATATTTGGGCTGTTTCTCAATTTATTTACATAATATACTACAAGACATTACAAAAATACTTCAAAATATAAATAAAAAAACGATCATAAATTGTCGTAAGAATTTATTCTTCTAATTGTAATTAGCTTATTTTTTTCTTTTTGAGAAGAATTGTAATTAGCTTCTTCGAATCTTCGTTTTAGTTAGTTTTCACTAAAAATGTCAAACAAGTGATCACCATACTCTCGAATAAAACAAAAAATAATTCTCAACAAATGAAAAAGAATAATACTAAGAAAGTGATAAATAAAGATTCTCAACTTTTATTAAATAGTAAGAATTATTTTTAATTTATCACTATAAAAAGCAAGTGACACATATATGATATATGTAATATGTAGTGATAATTTAGTAAAAAAAAATTCCGTGTAAAATAAATTTGACCTAAGTTGTATTTTATACATTATCATTGACATTTTTCACTTATTTCGACTTTGATATTGTGATTTGTGAACAATAAAATTGAATTTAAATTTTACAACTGAGTTCTTAGAATTATAATTAGTTTATACTTGTGAGGATAGTTTTGTATTTTCACTTTCTAGTCATTAGCTAGGGTTTGCTCTTATTTAAGTTAGCCTCCATTTTGCACTTCTCATTGTATTGTTGTATTTCTCTAAGACTTGTGTTTGCAAGAGTTCTATCAAATCTTCTTCTCCATTTTTCTATCATATTCATGTGTATCAATTAATCTAGCATGGTATCAAGAGTAAGGTTTAATAGCATTCTCGACTTCGCGGATCCAATAGGTGTACCGTGTTAGTTCGCGGTCCGGTGGGTATATCGATATCCAAAGTTGGCTGATAATGAATGTAGCTAGTGTAAACAACCGTGACATTGGAAGGCTCAATGTCCCGAGTTGAATAAAGGTTGCGATAATGAATGTAGCTAGTGTAAACAACCAGGACATTGGAAGGCTCAATGTCCCGAGTTGAATAAAGGAGGACAACAACGCTTTCAACAAAAGAATACATGACCTCCCAACATCGGTTTGTCCACCCAAATCAACGTGGTTTTAGATCGCTTCCACCGATTCGTCTTCTTTGCCGCACTGCACCTCATCGATTCTATAACGTCGCACTCTTACCTCCCGGTCGACCCTTCGATGGATACAATTTGAAAATTCCTTGCCTCGTCTCATTCTTTTTGTCCGCATCGGGTTTGTCAACTCCGAGCTCATCGGTATATCTTCATCTATTTGGGTATTAGATTCCTGAGCTTTTCATCATATGTCCCCCGATATATCATGTTTTACTTCCATTTCACCAACAAATGCTAAACATGTTGTTACTTCTGGAGATGGTACTTTGTTACCCTTAGCAGGAATTGGATCTGTAGCCCACCTCATTTGTCTCTTCCACATGTCTACCATATTCCCAAACTTACATTAAATCTTGTTTCGTTAGCCAATTGTGTGACTCGGGTTACTTAGTATCATTCTCTACTACTTCTTGTTGTGTGCGGGATCCACATTCCCGAAATCGATTGGGATAGGCCATAGGCACGGAGAGTTATACATTTTGGATGAGCTCAGTACCCTCTGTCCGCCGCAGCCTTCTACTTGTTGATTTGTCTTCTTTTCGTTTGAGTCCTTCATCGTCTAGCTTTTATTTGTGGCATTCTCGTTTGGGCCATGTTTCATCTTCACGTTTAAGATTTTTGGCTTCTACAGGTTCATTAGGAAAATTGTCATCTCATGATTTTTCTAATTGTAGTGGTTGTAAACCGCAAAATTTTTTGCTTTACCTTTTAATCAAGTATTTCTTCTTCTATCGCGCCATTTGATTTGGTTCATTCTCGATGTGTGGAGACTGCTCCCATTTCCACAAAGGGGGTTCTCGATATTATGTCTCTTTTATTGATGATTATTCTCGTTATTGTTGGGTTTATTTTATGAAGCGTCGTTCGATTTTATGAGCATATATACTTCATTTCGAGCTTTTGTAAAAACTCAATTCTCTGCTATCATAAAATGCTTTAGATGTGACTTGGGTGGGGAGTACACCTCTAATAATTTTCGTGAATTGCTTGCTTTGGATGGGACTTTACATCAAACTTCTTGCACAGATACTCCTGAACAAAATGGTATTGCTGAAAGAAAACATAGGCATATCATTGAAACTGCTCGCTCACTTTTACTATCTAGTTCAGTTCCAAGTGAATTCTGGGGGGAAGCCGTTCTTACCGCTGTCCATTGTATAAATAGGATTCCATCATCCATTACATCTGATTTATCACCATTTCAGAGACTTTATGGTTCCACCCCTAGTTATTCGTCCTTACGAGTCTTTGGTTGTGCATGTTTTGTCCTTCGTCCTCATGTTGAATACAACAAATTATATTCTCGTTCAGCAATTTGTGTTTTATTAGGATATGGAGAAGATTAGAAGGATACCGTTGCTTTGATCCTATTGCTCAAAAATTATATGTGTCTCGTCTTGTATTTTTCTTGAGCATATTCCATTCTTCTCTATTCCCTCTAGTCTAAAAGATCTCCAAAACTAATCTTGTTCATATTGATCCATTCTCGATAATACAGATAGAGACTCGTAAGATCTTTGTTGCTCCGCCTACGCTGCGGCACCCCAATCGCTTAAAATCAAGATCATTTGCCTCCTCGATATCCCCAACGTACACGTAAGTCCACTCGCTTACGACTTTTGTTTATTCCTCTTATTCTCCCGCCTTTGCTTCATTTTTGTCCTCTATTCACCAAATTTCTTAACCACACTCCTATAAAGATTCATCGATCCTTTATGCCAAAGATGCTACGATCAAGAAGAATTTTTCGCTTTGCATAAAACAAACACTGGGACTTGGTATCTTTACCACCTGGTAAACGGGCAATTGGTTCGCGTTGGGTTTATAAAATTAAAACCAAATCGATGGTTCATTGAGCGATATAAAACACGATTGGTTGCTAAAGGTTATTCACAATAGTATGGTATGGATTATGAGGAAACATTTGCCCTTGCAAAAGATGACTACCATTCGTACTCTTATTGTTGTTTCTTTTGTCCGAAAATGGCACATATCTCAATTGGATGTCAAAATTGTAGGTCCCAAGAGGTGTGAGTGTAAGGTTTAGAAGGGGGGTTGAATAAACCTTACCAACTTTTCAATTTAGTTCTTTTAAATATTCGAGTTAATACTTCACAAAATGAGTCCTTGATGGACATTAAGTTAGTTAATCGTGAGTTAGTCACTCAACATACTCGATCGAGTTGTTGATAGAATAACTCACTTTTTTGATTAAAGACTTAACTCGACCGCGTGATTTGTTTTTCAATGAAGACTTAACACCCTTGAATTTGGTTAAGTTTGTTTTAATACTTGGTTTTAGCACACACGATTGATTATCAATTGGATAGCAAGTTTATCGTGAGATATAAAAATAAGATGCGAAATTAAAGTCTTTGAAATGTAAATGACACAATAGATTTTATAGAGGTTCAAGATGGGGTAATTCTTATACTCCTCTCTTCTCCAACTCCCCGAGGAATCCACTAAGTATTGATCAAGATATCGAGTGGTTAACGGTTCGACATACAAGTCTTGATCACACAAATGACTTGATCCTTTGGGACTCGATCGAGATGCCTTGGTCACTCGGTTGGCTTCTCGTGCGACTCAAATTCTTCACAGGCGTTGTCTTGCTACTACAGCCCACTTGCTCAAGCTTCTTGGATTTGATCACGAAACCCTCCAAAACTTGAGACCTGGTTCGACCTTGAACCTTCCTACAATCCTCCGTGGAATGTAGACCCCTTGATTCTTCAAAAGTTTCCTCTTCAACTGATTGAAGTTATCTTTCCTTCACAGTGAGTGTTGGATTGATTTTCTTCGTAGTGTAGGCTTGAAGATTGATCTTGAATGACTTGAGAATGTTTTTAGGTTACAAATTCAAATATTTGCTTGAATGTTCGTGGTTCAAGGTTGTCAAGGTAACCTTTTCTCAAATAAACTCCTCGGCCTTTTATAGTGTTCTTTTGAAAATTTGCCCGTTGAAGAGATAGCTTATTTTCAAAAGACACTTGTGGTCGCTGGCTTGTCTTGTTGCGATCCTTGGAATTTACGTTTTCGTATGAATGATTCTTGACTTTTGAGTTCGACATGGTGCAGAGTTTCCCATTGGTTTATTCCTTTTGCACGCTTCAGAATCGAGCACTTCAAGAAAGGTAGTATGGAGGTATTACTTGTTTAAGTAATTCTCTTGATTTACGTACAACGGATCTCTTTCGATTATCTCGACTTGACCGCATTTCCTTGCCTTCCCTGGTGACTTAGAGTCGCTTCCAATCATCGGATGACTCTTCTTCGTCACTTCAACTTGAGACTTGGCTATCTTGAGTTGACTTGACCGATATTTTACTCACCGCATCTCACCAGCATCTTCACGATTTCCGTCTTCTCTTTTTTTGCCATACTCACCGCCTCGAGTTTTCCTTCCGTCTCCAGTTGTCTTCTTGCATGCTTAGGCATAGTGACTTAACTCGACACTCGACCACCCTATCTATTACAATGCGTTTACAAGAAAAATGGGGTGCCAACATCCTATTCTAAGTTTTACATGGCATTCATCAAAATCTACAAAATAATTTCCCAACAAAAATGCCTTCTTGAATGGTGATCTTCAAGAAGAAGTTTACATGATCCCACCACCGAGTTCCTCATAATCGTGAGAAGTTTGCAAGCTTAAGAAAGCATTGAATAGTCTCAAACAGGCTCCACGGGCTTGGTTTGAAAAATTCTCTGTCGTGTTTACTTCACTTGGTTTTAGTTCCAAAGAACCATGATTCTCGCCCTTTTCTTCAAAGCGTACATGTCTTTGGTATTATTCTCTTTTCCTTATATGTTGATGATATGATTATCACCGGTGATGATGTTGATGGGATTGCATTGTTGAAATCTGAGTTAGCTTCTCGCTTTGAAATGAAAGATTTGGGACCTTTGCGATATTTCTTGGGTATTGAGGTAGCCCGCTTCCCTCGAGGTTATATCTTCTTTTCACACCCAAGTACATTGCCGACATACTTGATCGAGCTCGTCTTTACATCGATACTTTCGGACAGGTTGATACGCCTCTTGAACTTAATGTTCAATATTCTCCTTCGATGGCACACCATTGTCTAATCCTACCTTATATCACACTATTGTTGGAAGTTTGGTTTATCTAACTATTACGCGTCCCGATATTGCATATGTTGTTCATATTGTGAGTCGTTTGTCACTCATCCCACTACAGTTCATTGGTCAGCTTACTCGTATCTTGTGATACCTCCGTGGTACTCTTTTTTTCGAGAGTCTTTTGTTTCCATCTACATCTTCATTAGAGTTGAGGCATATTCTCGATGCGGATTGGGTCGGTGATCCTATTGATCGAAAATCCACCACCGATTTTTATATTTTTCTTGGAGACTCACTTATTTCTTGGAAGAGTAAGAAACAAAATGTTGTGTCTCGCTTCCTCCATAGAGGCAGAGTATCGGAAATGGCTTCTAGTACAACCGAAATAGTTTGGTTACGTTGGGCTTCTTGCGATATGGTGTTCATTTGTCCTCACTCTACTCCCATGCACCGTGATAACCAAAGTCTTATTCAAATTGCTCACAACTCGCTTTTCCACGAAAGAACAAAGCATATCGAGATTGATTGTCATGTCACTCGGATCACCTGCAACATGGGACACTCCACTTACCATTCATCTCATCATCTTTCTGATTGCGAGATCTTTTCACCAAGTCGCATCCGCTTCCGCGTTTTCGTTTTTTGGTTGACAAACTCTCGATGATTTCTACTACATCATCATGAGTTTGTGGGGGATGTTAGAATTATAATTAGTTTATATTTGTGAGGGTAGTTTTGTATTTTCACTTTCTAGTCATTAGCTAGGGTTTGCTCTTATTTAAGTTAGCCTCCATTTTGCGCTTCTCATTGTATTGTTGTATTTCTCCAAGACTTGTGTTTGCAAGAGTTCTATCAAATCTTGTTCTCCATTTTTCTATCATGTTCATGTGTATCAATTAATCTAACAAGTTCCACCGACTAATTATGATTTAAATTAAATTCACAATTTTTGGTGATAATGACCAGCTACCAATTGATTTATGCTTAATTATAAAAATACACATGAGGTTTAGCTTAATTACAAAAACATTAATCCAACTATCTTTTAAAAATTACAAATAACTCCTTCACATTAGTTTCTCTATCACAAACTGCACTCTCAAGAGAAAATATTTTGTTAGGTAAATATAAACTTCAATGAGGCTATTCATAAATAACTAGAATGTTATGTAATTATACTAAATTTTAGGGGTGACTTTATAATTATCGGTTAATTTAAGAAACGGTGTGAAAATGTCAAAGATTGTACAAAGGCGTGGAGATTACATAACTAGCAATCCTTCAACTATTTATATACATCATACTAAAAATTGATGTAATTCTGACTTGACGTGGAAAACCATATGAGTAGTATTTTAATATTGGTAAAAGAAAAGAATAATATTTGAAGAGGGCATTACGTATACGAGTGATTCTCTATCTTGATTATAACATTAATATATCATTAATATTGGTGTGTATCTTTAAAGGGTCTTAATATGTTGGCAAAATACATGCATTCAATTATTTGTAAGAGCCTACGTGTAACCACATCTAGGTTTTCATCTTAGTTATTGGTCAACTTGTCACAATTCTATACATTGATAGAAACAACACACAAAAGTGGGTATTTGGATGAAAAATATTTTTAAAAAAATCATATAAAATTTAACTAATTTCTATTTAAACTTTTTAATTAAATGAGGTGTAAAAAACAAAAGAGGTGGCGTCGATATCCAGTATGGCTCCCTATCTCCGTCATAATATCTCTGCCTTTCGCGGTTGTACTTTTTTCTTTTCTTTCTACACGCAACTCAATCCCATTTGAAATATGAATATATGTTATTGATATTTATTCGTGGATGTCCATTAACTCAACTCATTCTTTAAGTTACATAACATCAAATAACATAGTAAATGAAGTCTTGTAACTTATGAGTTGTTATTACTCTTGTAATTTACTGATGTATATGATGAGCCTATTAATAGATGCTTTATAGTGTTTGAGAAAAATATACAATAATTAAAAAATTTCCGCCATTCTCTTTGTCTCGCTTATTGATAATAGATACACATTTGTTTCATAATCGGTGGCGGATCCATTAGAGAGTTGGGGGGGTACAGTTGTACCCCCAATTTTGAAAAAATTAACAATAATCTTTAGTTAAAAAATAACAAAAATAGTTTTGTACCCTATTTTTACATAAATAATTAGAAAATTTAAATAATACAATACAAATTCACACAATAAAATTTCAGAAAATTAAAGATTAACTTAACAACAATAATAAGTAAATATATGGTAAAATCTACAAAACAAATCCCCCAAAAATAAATATAATAAAATTAATAATATTGCATAAACTATGTTTTGTTATCTTCTATTTTCTTAATTACTATGCTTAGTTCTCTTATACATATGTATATATTAATTTTTCATGTATTGTTACATGGTCAACTTTTGCAAAAATCTCTCGCCCTATTTACACATACGAACAACTTTAAAAATAGAATGCGTCTCAATTTACTATCGCAATCTTGAAAAATGGTATGACACAAATCTTCATACTTATTAAAGATATAAACATGACTAGAACACAATGTGCGATGAAGTTGCCTCGTGCGATTTTATGAAAAATCGACTTTCTGGAGATTAAAGACAAATGAGTCTTGAATGTATTTTATAAGATTCTGATGCATGATAATTTTTCTTTTTGATTTTATTAATAAAAAATTAAATAATATTTCTTACCTAATAGTCTCGATGCTACTTTAAAATTATTACAATATAGGAGATAAAATTCATAAAACGATATACTAGGAAAATGCACATGCCATTGTACAAAAGGAGGTCTCCTCACGTATATACATCTTGTGCATTACACCAAGTCTTATATAGCTATATTAATTGTACCTTTTATTTTAATTTTAATGAAATTTTAAATAATGTTTATGTGTATATTTTTAATATATATCGTACCCAGGCGTAGATAGGGGGCCAGGGGGCCCCAAGACACCCCAAATTTTTTTATCCCGTTTTTTCAAAGGGAAAAAAATTAAAAAAATTTATATGTGTTTTTTTAAAGAAAAAATAATTGAGCTAGGGGAAAATGAGGGGAAAAAAATTTGGGTTGGGGTAGCTAAAATGTGGCTGGCCATTTTACGCCCGATCGTACTCCCCATTTTTAAATTTCTGATCCGCCACTGTTCATAATACCTCCATTTTTATCCCAATTTTGTTTTTTTAAAATACTAAAATACAAAGGACAAAAGTAAACTAAAATACAAAAGTACTATTAATTCCCCAATATTCCTCTCCTATGTTTCTCTCCCTCCTTTTGGTGGACGAATCTTTGCCTTTTATTGTTTTTCTTTTTCCACAAAACTGGGATCAAAATCAGCAGAATATTGGTGTAAGTTTTCTTTTTCCAAATAATTAAAGAGAAGGAAAAAATGAATATACAACCCTGAAACTACAATTGAGGTGACAAGCACTTTTGTCCAACTTTTAATTTTTAAGTTTCACCACATCGATTAAAGATTTGGTTCAAATTAATCCATCGATCATTGTGACTAAAGGAGGAGTAACAAATATGATTTCACCACTTATAATTAGATATTGCTTGCAACTAGGTGACAGTCCATTACACGATATAAAACCCCTGAAATTATTGAGAAAAACACGAAAGGCATTTGGTTAACGAACACGAACACGAACACGAACGCGAATACGAACACGACATGATGTTGTCAATTTGCCTAAAACGTAGTTATTTTATATTTTACTAACCCGAGCAAGCGGCATAGCCAGAGGGCACCACAATATATATATATATTTTTTTGTGGAAAAAATGAAAAAAATTATATATATATATATATTTTTTTTTTAAGGAAAAAAATAGTTGAGATAGGGTAAAAAGTTTTGGGCTAAAGGTACTCATCCGGATGGCTACTCCTCGAACCCGAGTTCAACCCGAACCCAATCTGATCACCTAAATCGTCACCCTACTTCTAATGTGTGACGATTATTTGAGTAGATATTGTACTTTCAAACCCTAAAGACTTGCTACCCTATTGCACTTTAAATCTTTACCAATCTCATTTTAGATTGATTGAAGAGAAGGTGGTCAAAATCTCAATTTCAAAAAACACAAAAACTCACACATAAACACAACTTTCCCTCTCTCTATCTTTTTCTCCCCTTCTCTATCCCAAAAGAAAAACCCCTAACACAACTTTTTTCCCCCCCCCCAAACCTCGGCCCCCCCCTTCTCTCCCCCCTCCCCCTCCTTTCCCCCCTCCCCTCCATGTCTTTTATTGGAGGGACACCAATGCGGTCCTCATGCGTCGGGGTGGCGGGATTTTTGGTCCAGGGTGAAAATGGGTTGGAGTTTCACGAGGTGTTTTGGAGCCGAGTAGATGATGGGCTACGGTTGTAGATCGGGTGAGGGAGAGGCAATTTTCTTTTTTTTTTTTTCGTTTTTTCGTATTTTTTTTTCTTTGTTTTTACCCCAGGTTGATTTGCGAATCTCGTGGCGGTCGGTAATTTACTGTCTTGCGGTGCGTGATGTAGCTCGTGCCCCTGGATTTGTTCGAGTTAGGCGGTCTCCTCGAGGAGTGCCTTAGTCCTCCTTTTGGAGGTGGTTTAGTTTCCTTTGGAGTGTTTAGTTTTATTTAGTTTTGTGTTTTTAGTTGTTTCTTGTTTTGCTCCTTCAATTACGGTGGTTATACCTCTCGACGGAGTTCTCCCTGACATGTATCAATGTATGTATGTTCAAGGTGGCCATTTTGCCGGTTAGCGTGTAAATTTTGTTGAGTTATGAATATATTTCTATCGTTTTGGAAAAAAAAAAAAAAAAAAAGAAAGGTGGTCTCTTTTGAGAGGGTGGGGTGCCTTTTGCTTTTGGTTTCTTTGGTAATTTAACTTTTCTTAAGTTGGTGCTTATTCAAAATTGGCAACACTTCTTGGTTACTGTTTAAATTGGTATGTGGACGTATCAATATTCTACTTTACAACGTAATTATATATACACTCAACAGTTTATAAACCTATTCAAATAGTGTACTCTTTTAAGTGAAATACATAAAATTTTTAAATCGATATTTTAATTTTTAGATAGATTTATCACTTGATTAGTCGAAGCGTATTTCGCCGTGCTCCTTTTATCTTTTATTTTTTAATGCGATTTAAAAATAAGGAAAATAAGGATCTTAAGTGAATGTTTGTGAGCACTTTTGGAATATAAATTCAT
Organism: Rehmannia glutinosa; assembly: GCA_016081115.2. Taxonomy (NCBI): domain Eukaryota; kingdom Viridiplantae; phylum Streptophyta; class Magnoliopsida; order Lamiales; family Orobanchaceae; genus Rehmannia; species Rehmannia glutinosa. Next base: position 43,854 of record JABTTQ020001711.1, on the reverse strand, counting down.
CTATGAAATGGACTTTTCAAGATCGACTTTTTAGATAATTGTTTTTAATATTGTTGAATGTTTGGTGGAAATGCACTTTATTGCATCCCTTAGAAGTGCAGTAATGAAATTCAAAAGTCATAAATTATCACTTCTCCAAAATGGATTTTTGGAAAAGTGACGTTTTTAAAAGTCCATTTACAAATAATCACCAAGTACATTATATTTTTTCAAAAGGACTTCTATACCTAAAAATCCATTTCAAATGGGTTCTCAAATATGCTATAAGATAGCGAGGTCATTGGGCCGGGCTTGCTGAAAAACGAAACTAATGGACAAAGATGAGACATTAGTGGGCTTCTTGAAGAAGTTTAACAACAGTTTGGATGGATGTATTGGGTTCATAGCAGTTGGAGCCCAATTACTAAACTGGCTTATATGATCTTAGGAAATTAGGTGAAGCTGGGCAAGATCAGTGGACAATGAAAACTTGGGTTTCAGTGTAGGGGCTCGAAGAATTGGTCCGGACCTTAATTTCATACGGCCCATGGATGTACTAGCTAATGAATGAACAAAAACTTGAAATTTGAAAAATATTAAAATATTCGAACTAAAAATATAGAAGATATAAGGGTGATCATGCTACGATTTTTTATTTTATTTTTAAATAAAATTGTCACATGTACTTTTAGAGAAAATCACTTAATTAAAACCGAAAGAGGAAGAAAAATAAAAAAATAGAAAAACAGAGCAACAACAAGAAGCCTCATCTCTATGCATGAATAGGCAACATCTGTCATCTTTTTTAGTTCACCATTATATCACCTTCCCTTATAAATTTTTTCAGACAAAAAAAAATTTCTCCCTATTTTTCAACCATCAACCAAACATGACACCTAAGTTTCCACTAGAACATTCTCATTTTGGGCCTTTAAACTTCAATAATAATTTATTTATAATTAACTCCCTCCTTGACTTGTGTTGATTTTGCTTGTAACAAAAGCAAACTTCTCTTGGTCCATGCACGTTGATACAAAACAGTCCAAATGTTGATGACCTAACCCCTGACACTCCACATTTTTGCAAAACATAAGTTGTCAAACCAAAATACAACTCCAATTAATTTAATCCTTTTACAAGTTTCCCAATGTTTCTATAATCTTGGAGTTTCAAACATATATATGTACTCCATTGGATTTGTTTTTTCATATGAAGTGTAATCATGGCTTTCACCTTTCATTACAATATTGTAACTTTGGTGTTCTTGATTATAAACTTGAGCCAATTTTGTATTTCCCAAGATGATGATATAGATTTGACACGAGGAGCCTCATTTATTTTTGGAGATTCTTTGGTTGATGCTGGGAATAATAATTATTTGCAAACATTGTCAAGGGCTAATATTCCCCCCAACGGTATCGATTTTAAAGCTTCTGGTGGGAATCCGACCGGTCGTTTTTACTAACGGAAGAACGATAGGAGACATTGTTGGTAAGATCTCGCTCCTATGTTATTGTTTTAGTTAGATTGTCTCTTTCTATGTATATAACGAATCGACGCGATAAAGAAATTAATACAAATAAATACACAAGTTCATCATTATAATGATTTTGTTTTAATATTTCTTTTTCAGAGAGGAATTAGGGATGCCACGTTATGCAATGCCATTTCTTGCCCCAAACACCACCGGAAAACTATATTATATGGCGTTAATTATGCATCTGGAGGTGGAGGTATTATGAATGCTACAGAAGAATATTTGTAAGTATACATAATTATATGCACCTAGCTTATTCCGATTTGATATTACATTTCGTATTACATAATGTCACTTAAATATATGTTAAGTAAATAGGGTAAATTACAAAAATATCCTTACGGTTCAGTCTAATTACCAATTAGCAAATTAAATTAATTCGGTCATCTATATTTTCGCTAATGGTTGACCGACCTAACCAAAATGAGCAGTCCTAGAAATCGCAAGAGGTATTTATAATTTTGAAATATACTTATGTTTTATTATAGGGGTAATTCTTGTTAGTTTTCCCTCATTTATAATTGTATTAAATATTTTGAAGTGAATCACATATATTTGGCATTTATTGGTATGTGCAATACAGAATAAAATACCAAATTAAACATAGAAGATTCGAAATGACTAAGTATAAGGCCATGGATATATAAAAAATAATTTTACATGTGGTCATTTATTTATTTATCTCAAAACCTGCCAAAAATACAAGAGCTATATTTGTTTTTACAGGTAAACAGGCTTTCAATGGACATCCAAGTTGATTACTTCAACATTACCAGGAAACAAATTGATAACTTATTGGGCCCATCAAAGGCCCGAGAATACCTCCATAAGCAATCCATTTTCTCCATCACAGTAGGGTCCAATGATTTTCTCAACAATTACCTTTTACCTGTAATCTCAATGGGTGCAAGAATTACACAAAGCCCAGATGCCTTTGTCGATGATATGATCAACCATCTAAGAGGACAACTTACGGTGCGTAGTAGTTCAGATTTTCTTGTCTTTTTCTCACACAGTTAAGGTGCTATGTGCATAAGCAAGCAACATTAAAATTTTGGTCCTCTAATTATAATTATAAGGGTGACAAAATTGGGCCGTAAATATTATATTTTACTAAAAACCGGCATTTAAAAAAAATCGTGAATGGAGTACTATTTACATTTTTATTATTAAATGACCACCTCATCTAAAAACTTAAATTGTTTCTTTTAAATAAAATTTAAACTCATTAGAAAAGTGAGCACTTAAATATTTAATAATTCTAACGTGTCCTTAATGTGCAAGCGATTTTTTTAATTAAAGTATTGCGCGTGGAATATTTCTTAATGAATGACGAAGAAATTTGAACTCAGTGTCATTTTTCTTTGGTCTGACTCTGATATCATATTGAATGATAACCTCATCTAAAATCTTTTAATTAATTTTTAATTTCTTTACATTTATATACTAATTAGGTTAAAAAAGTGTTGTCCACTAATTATTTTGAGGTAATATTTTCTTTCTTTAATGTTTACTATTTATTATTTATTAAAAGCTGTATATTAATTAGGTTAAAAAAAGTGTGGCACATTAATTTTTTGTGTAGTTTATAATAAAAAAAATATTATTGATCCGTCCCTGATATTCACGTGTCGATCACGTGTCATTTACCAAAAAAATATTCAATTTTCGATTGAATAGTGACTCAATTCGCTTGTTTTTTGAATACAATTTTCTTAAAAACTTGATTTTTACATGACTAATTAGCCATCCCTATAATCACGGGTCAAAAATTACAATTTAGCCATGACATGTACATGAAATAATTAATTTATTGGGTGTATATAATATATATGGTCTAAAATGCAGAGACTTTACCAATTGGATGCAAGGAAGTTTATAGTGGGAAATGTTGGACCAATTGGTTGCATTCCTTATCAGAAAACGATTAACCAACTTAGTGAAGGTGAATGCGTTGCTTTGCCAAATAAGCTTGCACTTCAGTACAATGCTAGGTTGAAAGATCTTCTTCAGGAACTCAATGAAAATTTGGAAGGAGCAACTTTTGTGCACGCCAATGTCTATGATCTTGTCATGGAACTCATCACGAATTACTCAAAATATGGTAAGGATAATTATTTTGATTAATGTATCAAACGAATCGAGTACAATCAAACATATTAATTGTTTACTTTTGTTTGAATTTTTATCGAAATTTTGAATTGATTTGATTATTAATCGAGTTGAAGAAACGACCTTTAATCGAAATTTGAATTAAATCGAGCTCGCGTAGCTTAATATTTTACATGTGTTATTTTTTTCCACTAATCGAGTCGAGCTCAAATGGACCTCATATTTTATCGAACGGAAAAAATATATTCGAGCTTATTTTGTTATGTCATCGATCAATCGGGTTCAAACGTATTTTTAACGATTGATCCCGAATCGAAATATTCGATAATTTTGTTTGGCTTTCAACCCTATTTTTGATATCTATTGTATGATATATCTAATACGACAAAAACATTCATTACAAATCTTTTTACATGCATTGTATTGTCAATATTACACTTGCGTTCAACTATTTCTCATATTCCATTGTCTCATATTAGAAAACTTTATCTAACTTTATATCATACTTTTCATTCTACTAACCACGACTTAATACTATTTTATTTATCAATTCCACCTAAAATATTTTTCCTCATAACTAGAGTTGTCAAAGGGGCGGGCCGGGGCCTAGGCCATCGGACTAATGTAGAAAATCGGGCCAAATTGAACTTTTATCGAACCACTAATTTATCCGCTTAGTCCAACTCATCCCCATTATTTATAACTAAATTATATTAACTCAAGCTTCGGGCATATGTAAAAGTAGCCCACTTCCGGCCAATTCTCAGACTAGTCAGTCCAGCCCTCGGGACAGTGTGAAAATTGAACTCTACTAATAACATATCACTTTAGAACTATTTATAACAACACATTTTGTGAACATTTTGAATTGATATTGGCGCAGGATTTACAACGGCGAGTAAAGCGTGTTGTGGGAATGGGGGCCAATTTGCAGGGATAATTCCATGCGGGCCCACTTCAAGCATGTGTTCAGACCGTGACAAGCACGTGTTTTGGGATCCTTACCACCCCAGCGAGGCTGCTAACCTTATAATCGCCAAACAATTGATGGATGGAGACACTAGATATATATCTCCCGTTAATATCCGACAGCTTCGAGATCTCTGATTTTAATTTTATCCACATTTTCTTGAATCTAATTGGTTTTAATTTTTTGATATATAATTCAAAGTGTTGCCTTTTTTCTGTTTCTTTGTTTTGTTTGCATTCTTGTGATTGGTTCAAAACCAAAGAAATTAAAATATGTTTGTGTTTTGGACTTGGATGTATAATGATTTACTATTAATGGAGTTTTGAATATATTGAATTTGTAGAGTTCAATGTTTGAGATGTTACATATTATTGGTCACTTCTTAACTTTTATTTATTGTTAAATTTTATCTTATAGATATATATATTGACATGTATGTATTTAAATGGGATCAACCATAAAAACATAAGTAGAAGTTATCTTGTGGCTTGTACTCTTAGAGCCATTGATCGGAGTTCAATTTCATATGAGTTTGCGTTCTCCATCCCCTACTATCAACCATTGTACTAAATAATCAATTAAAATGTATGCAAATGAACTAGTTTTAGCCTTGCCAGTTGAAATGTCCATTTGATAGATGTTTTTTATGAGATCGATAAGAAACACGTCGTTGACGTGATCCACATGACTTAACTAAAATATTTTATTATTTAATAATTTTATTGATTAATACTAAAAGTGAAATAAATATTAATTAAATTTAACTAATACACAATATTTAAAATATAATTTGATTCTTGATCGATATGAATTGTTAAATAATCATTTTAAAGAACTCAATCCCACAAAAATTTTACGCTTAGTATAACAATGAAATAAGTTTTATATTAGTGACAATCACATTCATCGATCTTTTATTTCATTGTTATGGCTAGAAAAGTCTTTTCTCTTACATGATTTTCGAATTCTTTTAGCATTGGATGCATTTTATATAATCGAGATAAATAATTTAGCTTATAGATCATAAGCTAATGATTAGTAAATCGCATGCAAGTTATCGCATTCATAAAAAAAATAGTTAAATGTTATACCAAAATCCATCATAATATCATCATTTTTATTTGTTATTGTTATTCAATTAAAATAAAATAAAATAAATGTTAGTCAAATTCTTATCCTTCATGTGCTTACTTCTTTTATGCTATCTCGGTCCTTCGATTAAATAAGTGTAAAAAATTTACATTATAATATATATGTAAAAAATTTATATATTATTTTAATTCTAGTAACAAAGTCAATATTTTATCATTAAAACTTAAACTTAAAGTTTATAGTCCTCCTATTTCCAGTGTCATAAAAATAATAAACATTAACCTAATATATATAAAAAAAATTAATCTATTATTTTCATCGAGAGTCGGGTATTAAATAAAAATATGAAAAAGTGATAAGTCGAAATCAATTTTGAAACTCTATTCAATTGCACACAAAAATCTTTATTTAATAAAAAATAAAACCAAAGACAGTCTTATGAAAGAAAAATAAGTTAACAATTTTCACGTGTCAATCTTCAATAATTAAATATCATTCTAATTAACATTTATGTTTGAATTTCTTTTGCATTCACTTATGTTTTTAAAAGTTATACATAATAAACTAAAAACTAATATAGTTTTTTAAATTTCATAAAATTTTAGAAAGATACATTATACTATTAGAGTTTGTACTTGCAATTGAATTTGTCTATTTTAGTTATATTAATATTTACAAAGTCGTAAATTTTGTGAGCCGTATAGTTGTGAAAATTGCAATTATTCTTAATATACTGAAACTAATCTATATTTGTTTGAAGAGACTCAAATTTAAAATTGATCTCATTTAATCTCGTTTACAAAATCATATTATTTGTTGTAAAATATAATTATCAATCCATTTTAGTGCCCTTATTGAGAAAATGGCATATAGTACTTTAATATTTATTTAAAATTTTGATTGAATTTTTAATCAAATAAGAAAATATAGTTACCAAAATTTAGATATCAAGTGTTAAAAACGCCCCTTAACTATTCTCTTCCACCTCCTTATGCCCCAATAAATCATATCACTTGGCACTAAATATGGTCACTTCACTCTAATTTATTATTATATATAATTTAACACAATAAATTTGATACATAAATATTATTTTGAATATTTGATTATTATATTGGTACCTAAATTAACATGTAATTTAAGAAATATTAAATAAGTTTAGTTTATTAATTTATTTTTTTATAATTTCATATACATACAAAGACTTTCCATTTCGATTCTTGTTTTCAAGTTTTTTCAATATTTTATTTTGTAAAAATTAGAATAATTTGTTCCCAATTTTATAATAATTGTCTTTGTGCTTGAATATTTATAAGTCATGAAGGTGTGCTTTTAACATGAATGAGATTTATCGAAAATATCAAATCATACATATTATATGAAAGCCATTTAATTGTTCTTTAGAATTCTCACTATGACCCACATATTTTGATTATTAAGTTTATTTTCTTTGGTTTTTTTATTTATGAATTTATATATACAACTTTTAATCGTACTTGTTCTTAAAATTTATATGATATAAAATAATCGAAAAATTGAAATTATAATATATTAAAAATAATAAATTAGAAACTAAAATTTATAATGTTATATATATAAAATTTAGTAAAAGTCATATTAACACATATGTTTAAAATTTAAAAGGTAACGTTTTGTTGCGACAAAACTTGTTTTGGTTCTTGTTCGCTTTTTTTTCATGTTAATATTATTCCTTTTATTTTGTACTTTTTATTTTACTGATATGGCTAATTAAAATAAAATATATATACATGAATTTGCAATAAAAATAAAATATGAAGCTCTCCTATTTTCAATATTATTTCTTTAACAACCAACAAGAAATTATTTTAAAATTGCATATTACTAAAATTTTGCCTGTATTAATAAAATAAAATATATACCATTTAAAATAAAAAAATCCAAAGTGAGAGTTCTAACATTTTAATATTCTGAATGAGTGTTGTTTCTAGTTTCTCGAATGTATTAAATTAGCGGCGAAATTGGCCGCAAATGTATTAAAATTTTATTGGAAATTTGCTGCAAAGTTTAAACATTTGCTTGGAAAATTACCGCAAGTTTCAACATTTGCAACAAAAAGCGGTTGTTGTTTAGTCCGCTAAAATTGTACTTTTTAAAAATAGAAAAGGTTAATAATCATGACGAAAGTATAAAATTGGCCGCTAATAGTTGTTACATTTAGCAACAAATTTTATGACTTTGTCACTAATATTTTATTTTAGAGCAAAAATTGTTTAATATATTAGCAAATGATTTTTTTTTATGTTAGCGGCTAAATATTTTGTTACTATTGTTTTGTGGTGAAATAAATTTCGTCATTAAACGTTTGGGGCACTTCTTATCATAGCGATTTTTGCGGCAAAAAATTTTCACGCAAAAATGCTTTAGCAAAGAAAATTTGTTATGTTAGCAACGAATATTTTCGTTGCTAAAAACAAGTTTGTTGTAGTGATACATGAATTTGCAATAAAAATAAAATATGAAGCTCTCCTATTTTCCATATTATTTCTTTAACAACCAACAAGAAATTATTTTAAAATTGCATATTACTAATTGAGGAGAATTTTTCAATCATAAATGAAGTATATATTTTCTCTACTTTTTATTTAGCATCAAAACCACCTAATTTTTTTTTTTTTTATCGTGTATATTGTAATTTGATCTTTTTTATAAATTATAATAGACATATTTAATTATTGAGAAATTTAAAAGAATATAAGAAATATACAATTTTGTATCATACTAAAAGTTAAATAGTTAAAATTTTCTTCTATCACGAATTGTGTATATGTTTAGAACATATAGTTGAAGATTTTGAAACCAATTAAATTTGAAATTGATTTTATAAGAAATTTAAAATATTTTTAGTGTTATGATTAAAAATATATTTTCGTATTCTCAAATCTTCTTTTGGCTATAATGAACATCTCTCATATAGGTAAACAAAAAAGTTAAATAAATAACAAAACTATAGAAAAACATAAATTCTTGATTTTTACAAAGGTGTTAAAATTTATAATGTTAATTTTTCTCATGTGGAGTCCTTATATATGTTTATGACATATGATTAGAAAGCTCTCGAAATCTAGTTTAATATGAAGCTAATATTATTTGAAAATTCAAAATATTTTAAGAGTTATAGTTGAAAGAATAAATACTTTTAAAATGTAGAATATAAAAGGTCACATTGTCTTATGATTGAACAAATAGAAGTTAAATAAATATCAAACTATTTAGTTGTCCTAAAATTTTACTATGTCTAAAGGATATTTTTGTCTAATCAAAAGTTGCAAAAAACATTCACATTTTTAAGATAGTATAGATATAGATATAGATATAGATATAGATATAGATTCGACCAAGTGCTACAAAATGTGTGAGGAAATAGACATGTTCAACACGAAACTATAATTTATCTGCTTACAAGCTATTTACATTATACCAAAACAAGTAAAAGTTGAAAAGTAGCTTAATTAATGCAATACATACATTTCCAGCTATCTGATGAATTCCAATTCCCTATTATATGTGCGACATTAACAAAAAATTTGTTTTGTCATAATATTGGTTTGAGGTAATATCATGTTAGACGGTCCTAACTTAAACGGATCAACCTAATGGATCTACCCGACCCATCTAATGAATTTTGGCCTATTAGACTGTGTGACATGACTTTTTTGTGATTTTTAATGTTATAGAATTGTATAAAAGTTTATCTAGTCACTTAGAAAATATTGGGTTATTATAAACCTGTCAATATAAACACTTAGTAAAATATGTATATTGATAACTCAATGACAACAAATGAAGATGTCATAATATTCATTTTACGACTAAATTACCGATATACATGTATAAAGAAGTACCAAAAATGTTAGCTTAGCAAATAGCACAATTCTTGTCACTACTATAATTTTTAAGTTTATATTATGAAAAAAATGTAAACAATACTGTTATTTAACACGTACAATTGTTGACAATTTAAAAATTGCCAATTAATACTTTTTCACTATATTGTCTTTTCTTACATATGTACACAAACTACAGAAAAATTAAAACAATTTTTTTCTTTCTACTGGGATATGGAAGTGATATTCTGATATGGATCCCGGACAAGGGGGATTATATTCTTCCTAGGACAAGAAGACAAAAAGAAAAGGGCCGTCCCTCGAATCACACGCAGGAGGCGATCAGGGCCTTTAACACTGTCAATTTGTTTTCAAAGTTATGGATAGTCATATGTTGTCACTGTTCGGTGATGGCACGTTGCACCCATTTTAATATTTGAGAATTAAATTCTTTAAACAAAAAAAAAAAAAACTTTCTTTTTTGTATAATTTTCTTCCTTATCGCAATCATTAATTGATAAGCTTCTGTATAAATTAAATAAACAGTTGGAGATTCCCATGGTGAGCATGAGACACCTCTTGCTCAAATTAATATAGAGCTTGAGAGAAAGCAAATACTTCTGAATTAAATTGCATATTTTAATATACAGCACTTTAGAATTTTGAGTAGACCCGATCTGACTCATTTGACACATCTAGATATAATACATAGACCATTTACGATTTTGTGGTTAGACCCGAGCAAACCCGACTTTTGTAAAATTTTGGGCGGCCAGGTCAGCGGTTTTGGTCGGGCCTAAAATTTCACCCGCCCAACCCAGCCCATACCCACACTTTACGTGCAAAGGTTCGGCCGACCCAAAAAGACCGGGCTAACCGGTCCACCGGCCGGACAAAAAGGCCCAATTTTTTTCAGACTAAAAATCACAGCCCATCCGGACCCAAACCTCGACGATCAGGCGCCTGCATGGGTAGGGGCTTGATTTTGCCACCTCTATTTTGTAGCCTTGTGGGTTCTGGATACTTATATTGAACCTCATGAATTTGGTCTTGGTCTCTACGAGTTTAGCATATCTATATATGATTAATTACAAAAACTACTCACAATATAAATATTCTAAAAACTCGTCTATCTTTCAAAATTACAAATATCTCATTGCTATTTGTTTCTCTTCTACAAACCTCAAGACAGTGTTTGTACTTTTTTTTTAAGAACAAAAGTTGAAATTTTTGTAAGTTAAACCTCAAAGTTCTTGTAATTAACTAATTATCAATTTATCACTAAGTATTACAATCCATTTTGGAGAATTTTAGTTCATGACCCATGTTTATCTTTCGGACATAATTTTAACGGACTCTTTTATGAATCATGACAAATCAGTTCAATAACCAAAAAAAATAAAAAAATACAGTGGGCGTGTATGTACGTGTATATATAGGGGCAGAATAGAGCATGCAATTAGTGTGTTAGTATTGAAAAGGACTTGATAGAATGTGAGTGGGTGGGCGCAGTCAGTGGTCAAATTGAACAGTTCGAAGGATGTCTGAGTATGAGCGGGGGCCTGTCCGACTGGGCTTCACCATCTGCCATCTGTCAACATATATGGTACATTAAGTCACAGGCAGTCACTGTATCAGATTGAGGGCTTTGGGCATGCCGTTCACTCATAAGTCATAACCCACCACTTTTTTTTTCCCACACCAACTTCTAAGGACGTGGGATTCTTAGGGCCCCTCCTTTTTTTATTAAAGTGGATTTGATCATTGTTAATCCATTGATTTATCAAAGCGGATATTTCTTCTTGGCCAGGGTCATACCCATTGACGAAACCAGAAATTTCGGGTTGGGGGACCCAATTAATATTAATATGGATAGAGTTCGTCGGATTTTTTGCTACTTTTCCAAAATAGTAACCATGTCTTTTTTTTTGTCAATTTTTAGTTCAAATTTTTACTTTGTCTTTTTTCATTTCTGTGGACCGAAATGTACAACATCAATTTTTGAAATATAATCAAGTATCTCACCAGAAAACACAAGAATGGTATGATAATGTCAAAATGGCTAAAAAGTATGTTCTCGAAAATTATGACTATTTTTATTTTTACAAAACGTAAGTGGACAATTTGTCCCTTACAACATATAAAAATAAGAAACAATACATCAAATTTGAAATAAGTGGGTGTTTTGATAAGTCAATGTATTAATTCAATCATATCTTAATATTAAAAAATATATAACAAAATACAATTACATCAATATACCAAAAAGGACAAACAGAGACACGAGATAATAATGCAAAATTCAACATAAAGTTTATGGAGTTTAAAAAATGTACAAAATTTTAAGAAAAGGGATAAAATGACTAAGATTCATATTTTTCAAGATTTACAAATCAAAATAGGAAAAAGGGAAGGAAATATAATTGAGGACATTTTTTTTTCTTCCCAATTTTCCATTTTTTTATTTTAAGATTAAAATATTAAATGACCAAAATACCCCTATTTTTTTTTCCAAATTGGCCCCTTAGTAGCTTCGTCTAACTCATACCTCAATTAGTAAATGACCTGAGTGATGTGATGATGTCCGTTTGCTGGCACCTTCAACATGGAAATTTGAATACTTCTGATAATTGGGTAGATGAAGATTTATTGTGTGGTGACTCAATCTAAAGAAATTCAGGACCCTCATTCATTGAGGCATATCCATCGATTCACTTCTTCTACGAAGTTCTAGGACCGAGGCAGTGGAGGTCCTCTGGATTGGGATTCTTCCTTTAAAGTGGATGTTTAAGTACCACATACTCTTATTAATTTTAATTAATGATATGAAATGGGTTAAGTGTCTTATATATATTCAATGTTTCCCACATAACTAGGTGAAACAGCCCCGGCCCCCTCAGGAACTGCCCCATGAGAACCGCGAGAATGCACAATTGGTTTCAAGTCCCTAATATAACTACCGCGCACAATGAATCGTCCCCCAAGTGATTGGACACCCCTCTATCCAACCGCAAGTTCCCACCGAGTTCCAGTCTCCAACACTAACGCCACTACAACATAAATGACATTAGATAATACATATTTTGTAGCACTTTTTACATAAGGTACATATGTAACACGTGTTTGTAACACTTTTTACATTACAATATTTATGTAACACTTTTTTGTAAAACTTTTATCAATATGTAACGCTTATATGTAACACTTTTAAATAAGTAGCACCTTTTAAGTATCACTTTTTTTGTTATTTCTTCTGTAACGCAAATATGTATCACTTTATTTAAGACGTACTCTTGGCAACACTATATTTTATTAATTGTAACACTTTTTAGACTATATTTTAGTAACACAAAATTATATAACTATCATGAAATCATTGTAAGTCCAAGCGCTACGATAATCTAGAGGGGGTGAATAGATTATCTCCATCTTTTCGATTTCGCCCTATTTTTCGAACCGAATGCTCAAAGACAATAATAAAGGTGCGGAATGTAAACAACACACGTCGATTTATAGAGGTTCAACCCACCTAGGGCCTAATCTACTACCACCCCAAAGATATCCTGGGATGGATTTCAAAGAAAAAAAGAATTTTATTAATTACCAAAATTAATACAAATTCAACTTACAACACCTTGAAGAGCACCACACTCTTCTTCAACACCACCTTTGGAGATTACCACAATCTCCTTTGAAGATTACCACAATCTTCCTTCAACGGCACCTTGTGAAGATTACCACAATCTTCAACATTGAAGAATACCAAATTCTTCAACACCTCAATAAGAAGATCACCACAATCTTCTTGCACCTATCACCTAGATCATCCAAGTGTGCTCTTACCACAAGAACACTCACAAGGATATCTTGTGTTTGAATGATAACCAAAAATCAAGATTACAACTCAATAATGAATATTACAATTTGAGTGCAAAGTGTAATCAAGAATAGCCTAGACCTCAAGGATGTGAAAGTGATAAGCTAGGCAAAAATTACAACAAGAATAACAATGAAGAACAAATATTTGCTTGAAGTGTATATTGTTGTGTTGTATCTCAATTGTGTATTGGTTGCTACAAAACTTCCTCTATTTATAGGAGATTATTGATCAAGCATAGGCTCCTCTTGGGGATTGAAAATCTACAGAAAAAATACAATTAAAATCAAGAATATAGTCATTAGAAATCAATCCCACATTTTAAGGAAATATGTCTGGGCATCAAACGGTCATATTTTTTCATTTGTCAAAGCAGGGCGACGGTCGCATGCGGAAATAGAAGTTGAAATGAACATATCAACAATTAACACGGGGCGACGACGATCGTAGGGTCCGACCGGTCGTCCCCCATCTCAACCGGTCCCTCTCAATAGGTTTGAGAAGAAAAAATCGCTCTGTCTCGGAAGAACTTGCAGTGCACTGGCCGCACTGCCTGGGCGGCCGGCCGACTCGCATGATTTTTCTTCTGTCTCATTTTCTGTTTCAAAATCATCTTCAGTACGGGTTGCCCTATGGGGCGACCGGTCGACCACGAGACAGAAATGTTGTCCAATTTTTGTCGAAAATAAAACTCAAGAAATACTCCGAAAATATAGTAAAAACATTTTAAACCAATCGGGAGTATTTAGACAACATTTAGAAACCTTGTTTTGAAGTAGAAACATATAATCATAAAATCATTAGAAGTGTTGTCCAATATTATCGAAAATAAACTTGAGGAAATACTCCGGAAAATATTAAAGCCATTTTAAATCATTTAGGAGTATTTGGACAACCTTTAAAAATCATTGTTTTGGTGAAAAAATAAAATCATCAAAATTAAGATAAAAACATGTATCAAACAATCTCCCCCTTTTTGATGATTACAAACCAAAACAATTTTTACACAAACTAGGAGAACAATTTTGGAAATGATTTTCGAGGTAAAAACATTTAACCGTTTGGAAGAACCAAAATTTCCAAAATATAAAAGCATCCAAGTAGGGGAGTAAATATATTCAAGACACAAACTCCCCTATCAACAAGCACATCAATAATAATGTAAAAGCGATTATCCATAAGCTAAAAGCTTTAGCTTTTACAATTTGTTCAAGAGCTTATAAGCTCCCCTGTCAAAAAACATCATTAGACGAGTATAGACAAGTATATAAGTCCATCAAGCAACAATTGGGTGAAAAGATCACAACTTATGGCTTTTATAAGCCGTGAGCTTGTAGCTTTTAAAACAAGCTTTTATTAGCTTCTTTGAGTTAATGAGCCAATTTCCCATTTCTCCCCTTTTTCGGAATCATCCAAAAGAATGTTAGGATGATAAAAACTTCATTCAAGTTTATCAAAGTGCGCCAACAATACGTTTTATCAACCATGAAATAATTAAGCTTAGAATCCAAGGGAAAATGAGAGAAATGTATCATAAGAAATCCAAAAGCTCATTAGTTAGCCAAAAACATGATCTCAAAAAGATTTTAAGACATTGAACATAAGAGATTCATGTATGTGATGAGATTTTCATTGAAGCATTATAACGAACACTTGGCGGGCGTCAAAAATTTGAAAAAGATATATATAGCCCTTGTAAATGAAATCAAGCCAAGTTGTTCATACCATCACCAAAAGCAATTTTCAACATGTATCCAACAAATAATAGGCATAAACAAAGTAAATTTTCAAGGGTTCAACCCAATTGAGATAATTTAGCCAAAGAAAGAGATCAAGCATTACAAATGCCATCAAGCAAAAATAAAGAGCAACTAAGAGATACATGTCAAGCATCAAACAATGCATATTAGACATTACAAATGTTCCAAAATATCTATCTAAGCAAAATAATTAAAGCATCTCAAATGCATTTAAGCAAAAATTAGAAAGAAGCACTTTTACCATCAAGTACTTCATACCAACATCAAACAATGCTAAATTAGAGTATTTTTACCATCAAATACTCCATCAATACCATGATCACCCACAAGTCATTATCAACTTGTAATTTTAACCCTTTCAAGAAAAACAAGCAAATCTCATTAGTCCAAAGGAGTTTTACAAAAAGTTCATAGAAGTACAAAGCAACATGAAAAAAAATGCTTAAAGGTAAAGGGGTGGGGACATCATTCCTCGTCCGAGGAGAAGCAAGATTTTGGAATAAAGTCTTTGATGAATTTCTTCAACTTGTCGATTGATTTTTGCATTTTGGAGGTCTTTTGCTCCAAAGCCTCATACCTTGCCTCATGAAAAGCCCTTAAATCATCAAACTCGGCTTGAGTGTACCTCCTAGGCGAGCACCACAGATTACCCTCCGTTTCTCATTTCGCCTTCCTCCGCCAATCTTGCGGCCTCGGCATCATCAAAGTAGTCGTTAGGATCGGGGAATCTTGACCTCTTCCTCTAGCCATTTTAGTTGGTCGGATGTCCATATTCTTGCGCATAGTGACCATTTGGGAGATGTTATCAATGTCAAAGTCATTTTGAAATACTTCCGAGTTACACTCTGACGAAGGTAGTCCCGATTGTATAAGAAGTTTACAAATCTAATTTCCCATAACCAACTTCTTATTACCTTGAGTGATGGACTCGATTAGACATTGAATAAGTATGGCGCCAAAATTGAGCGGTTCCTCCTAGCAATCTTATACGTCAAAAATAATCCATGTTGCTAGGCATTTTACCCGCCTTTCCACAAACACAAAGAGTAACAATGACAGATAAAATACGGTGCTCAAGTGTCATCGCCAACAAATAATATTTTGGCCATACGCCCAATTACGTCTTAACTTCTTTCATAGACACCCCCAACATTTCATCATACCAAGTACCACAAGAGAAATAGTCCCAACCACCTTCTCTAACATGTAAAAGCCGACAAATATCATTAGGAGTCCATCTAAAATGACGACCCCTTACAAACGAATTTACGGCAATTGGCTTCCTTTGATTATCATATTGCACCCACATATTAGAATAGAAGAGTTGGATAATATCATCATCATATAAGACATAAGCATGCTCCCATAAAAACATCCAACCTTGTTCCTCAAAGAATCCTCTAATAGTAGGATATTCATTTGTAAATGTATTAAAACGACACATTTTAGTCCTAGCAATCGATTTTCCTCCCATTTCCGAATCCTCATAGTACCATTCCGCATATTTATTGATGAAATTAAGAACATTATGGGAATGAGGAGCTTGAGTGATAAAAGATTTCTTACTTTTCGCCCAACGGCAATTTTGGAGCGAAATTGTTCCGCGGAGCTCGGTAATTTGGGCCCGAGAGAGTACGGGATTTTGAACGTCATCACCTTCTTGAGCTACGTTTCTCTGGGCAGGCGACTCGAATATCCCTTTGTTCGGCTTCTTCTTGCCGATTTCTTGAAGAACCCTCTCCGCCCCTTCTACGCTTGGAGATGGGATTTCGACCGGTAGAATTTCTTGGAGGAGCCATTAATGTGAGATTCTTGCAAAAATAAGAGGATTAGCAACAAGAATCGTGAAAAATAATGAGAAATTGGAGATTTTGGAGAAAGGGGGTGTTTTTCGCACAACAAGGGTTTGGGGGGATTTGAGCATCCATTTTTCAACGGGAAGGAGCGAAACGATTTTAACTTGGAAAATTGTCCTGGGCGACCGGTTGAGGTGGGGTGCGACCGGTCGACGTGCGAAGCGACCGGCGCCCCCTGCTTGACCGTGCAATTTTCCAAACTCCAGAATTTTCAAAAATTCGATTTTTCACCCCAAAAGTTTTAAAACTATGCAAAAAGATAATTTTGAACTGAGTCCAAAAAAAATACGGGTTTCGGGAAAACATATATTCGAGAAAAACGAGACTTAACGAGTAGTGCCCTTTTAAGAAAAATTTGCAAAATCATTTAGGGCACTTAAGGGGATGAAATGAAATATCTTGAAAGATATGTGCATAAGCATAATATCGAGTTCTAAGAGAAATACGAGTGAACATACCTCGATAGTTTAAGAAACTTGATGACGAAATAGCCAATGAATATGAGATATATATATCCTACACAATTCTTAAACAAAATTTGCACAAAAACACAAGTGTAGGCAAGTAATAGGAGATATCAAAAAAAATGCTTATGCTATAAAAATACATAAGAGATAATAAACCACATAGGTCTAATTTAATCCACAAGAGTTTTAGAATTTTCATGCAAGGTCTTCTTTTAAAAAATTTTGAAACTCACAAATATATAGAAGACCTAAATTAAAAAATAAATACTTGAAAACTCATTTTGCAATTAAGACACAAATAAAAACATGCATAGAATTAAAATAAAATGCATATATAAATGGGGAGATACGGTTTACCAATTACGCCGTTTCCATGGGTTGTGTCTTTCCCATTGTTGATGATATCTTCCCCTTGAGAAGTCACTTTGTTGATGATGACTTCTTTGATTACTCCATTTCCAAGGTTTGTTACCTTCCCATTGTTGATGGTCTCTTCTTCTTTGAAAATCATCTTGTTGATGATGTCTTTGCCATTTCCAAGGATTGTGTTCTTCCCATTTTTGATTATATCTTCTTCTTGGAAATTGACTTTGTTGAAAATGTTTTCTCCTTCTTTGATCAAATGAGATGTTCATTTGATGTTTCCTTGGTGGCATGAATTTTCTCCGATTATTATTTCGCCGGGTACCTAATAAAACATTATTTTGTGGTACCCTCAAGTGTTTGGGTCCTTTAGGATTAGCTTTGAGACTTTTAGGTCTCCAATAATGATTAGAGCTATTTCTAGCCCGACAAGTATTAGCCGTATGACCCTTTTTACCGCAATAGAAGCATGTAATAATTCTAGGAGCATAATGACCAACGTGCTTAGAGACTTGATTCTTTTTCATGTGATTGACACCCTTAGGCTTATGATCAAGTTCTAGTTTCGAATTATCACAACAATCAACAATATCGGTCATTCTATTGGTACTCAGTTGGATTTTAATAAATCCTTTTTCATTCAATCAATATTCTCAACAAGAGTATTATTTTCTTTTTCAAGGTTTCTAACCTTGTCAAGTGTGGTGGTGTGAGCACATGATAGTGATTTATAGGAAGTAAATAAACTATCCTTATCATTTTTCAAAACATTGAATTCCTTTTCAAATTTTTGTATTTAACAAGTAAGCTTTGGAATTCATTTTGAAGTTCATCATAATCATTTTGCAAATCACTATAATCATTTTGAATAACAATATCATAGGAAGTAGAGGGTTTAAGACATACCTCATTTTCTTCTTCGATGCCCATAAAACAATATTCAACTTCTTTATAGTTGGAAGTTGTAAGAGGCTTGTTCCTTAGATTTGAGTTTGTATCCCTTTGAGAAGTAGATGCTTTTGTTTGACTCCTTTCATTTGCAAATACTCCATAGATGGCTTCTAATTTTTGCCATACTTCATGTCGATCGAATTCCTACAATATGTTCATATTCCAAATTAGTAAGTGAACAATACAAAATATTGAGAGCTTTACCGTTTAAGGAGATGATTTTCTTCTCTTCATCATAGAGCTCTTTGAAGCCTTTGGAGGTGTGTGGTGTGTCTTTCATCGAATGGATTCTCCATTTATGACGATGTTCCAAATATCGAACCCGCAACCTTGTAAATAACATTCCATTCTTTCTTTCCAAAATATAAAATTTTTGGAATCAAATAGTGGTGGCTTGGTGGTGGAGGTGCCGGATAGATGAGCTCCGTTAAAGCCGACGATCGTTCCTCTTCACTCGCGATGTGAAACGAGCTTGCCAAAGAGTTTGGCTCGATACCACTTGTAAGTCCAAGCGGCTACGATAATCTGAGGGGGTGAATAGATTATCTCCATCTTTTCGATTTCGCCCTCTTTTTCGAACCGAATGCTCAAAGACAATAATAAAGGTGCGGAATGTAAACAACACACGTCGATTTATAGAGGTTCAACCCACCTAGGGCCTAATCTACTACCACCCCAAAGATATCCGGGATGGATTTCAAAAAGAAAAAGAATTTTATTAATTACCAAAATTAATACAAATTCAACTTACAACACCTTGAAGAAGAGCACCACACCCTTCTTCAACACCACCTTTGAAGATTACCACAATCTTCCTTCAACGGCACCTTGTGAAGATTACCACAATCTTCAACCTTGAAGAATACCAAATTCTTCAACACCTCAATAAGAAGATCACCACAATCTTCTTGCACCTATCACCTAGATCATCCAAGTGTGCTCTTTACCACAAGAACACTCACAAGGATATCTTGTGTTTGAATGATAATCAAAAATCAAGATTACAACTCAATAATGAATATTACAATTTGAGTGCAAAGTGTAATCAAGAATAGCCTAGACCTCAAGGATGTGAAAGTGATAAGCTAGGCAAAAATTACAACAAGAATAACAATGAAGAACAAATATTTGCTTGAAGTGTATCTTGTTGTGTTGTATCTCAATTGTGTATTGGTTGCTCCAAAACTTCCTCTATTTATAGGAGATGATTGATCAAGCATAGGCTCTCTTGGGGATTGAAATCTCTGAAAAATACAATTAAAATCAAGAATATAGTCATTAGAAATCAATCCCACATTTTAAGGAAATATGTCTGTTGTCAAACGGTCATATTTTTTCTTGTCAAAGCAGGCGGCCGGTCGCACAAATAGAAGTTGAAATGAACATATCAACAATTAACACGGGCGCGGCCGACGTAGGTCCGACGGTCGTCCCCCATCTCAACCGGTCCCTCTCAATAGGTTTGAGAAGAAAAATCCTTCATTCTCGTCTTCAAGAAGAACTTGCAGTCTGCAGTCGCACTGGGCGGTGCACCTGGCCGACTACATGATTTTTCTTCTCGTCTCATTTTCTTTCAAAATCATCTTCAGTACGGGTTGCCCTATAAAAAGCGATCGGTCGACCACGAGACAAAAATGTTGTCCAATTTTTGTCGAAAATAAAACTCAAGAAATACTCCGAAAATATAGTAAAAATATTTTAAACCAATCGGGAGTATTTAGACAACATTTAGAAACCTTGTTTTGAAGTAGAAACATATAATCATAAAATCATTAGAAGTGTTGTCCAATATTATCGAAAATAAACTTGAGGAAATACTCCGGAAAATATTAAAGCCATTTTAAATCATTTAGGAGTATTTGGACAACCTTTAAAAAAACATTGTTTTGGTGAAAAAATAAAATCATCAAAATTAAGATAAAAACATGTATCAAACAATCATGTCAACGATTTATTTAATTAATTGATCATAAAATAGATGAAGACAAAAAAAAATCTCTAAACCTAAAAATTGTAGACATCATGTACTCTGTTTTTTTTACTGAATTTTTGTTTTCTTTTTATAAAATATTTTAGTTTTGCTTTTATTTTTTATTTTTATGGAGGTAATTAATTAAATACAAGAAGAAAAAAGTGCTTAGGTATATATTTTATTATTATTTATTTATTTTTTAAATTTTACTAACGGAGACCAATTTCATCGTTAACTTTTTTATTTTATTTTTTAATTTTTAAGAAAAGTTTTACGAATGAAACTTGATGTTGTCGATAATTTTACTTAGGAATTTTTTCTGCTAAATTAATTTTTCATTATTTATTTAATTTCGTTACTGTTAGGATTTTTTAGTCTGTCGGTAAATTAATTTTATATTTTTATTTATTTTTTATTTTTACCGATTGAATATTGATTAGTCGATAAACGTATTTTATATATTTTTTATATTCATAACTTTTTGTATCCTTTAATATATAACATAATATGATTTTCAATCTATATGCTATATAATATAAAATTTGATATATACAGTGTATAATATAATTTAATGCATATATTACATAATATAATTTTTAATATATAAAATATATTATATATACATATAATATAATTATTATATAATTTTAATATATATGTGTGTATGTGTATATATAAAACAAAGCAAAAGTTGTAATAAGAATCAACTTAGCTTAGTGGTAAATTGTCACTTTCACACATAACATGTCTTGGGTTTGAATCTACTTGGTGGTAAAAACAGATTTCTACGAAGTGCTACAAAAAAGTGTTACATGAAATTCATATGTATCATCAAGTATATTTTTAAAGTATTACAAAAGTGTTACATAAGATTCATATGTAACACTTTAAAATATTGATTCAAAACGTTACCAATAAAGAACTTAATGTAACACTTAGAAAAAGTGTCAAGTAAAAGCTAATAAAAGTGATACATTAGACTATAAGTAGCACGGACAAGTGCATCACCATAAAAGTGTTACCAATTGTCTATAGTAACATTTTATAGTTATTAGGTAACATTTTTAAGGTGTTACCTAATGTCTTTATGTTGTAGTGCGCTTGAAATCCTCAATATTAATTGTTCCACCATTGTGTCCCAGGGACTCGAACCCTTAATCTTAGCTTAACCTCTCTAAAGAGAGACCAAGAGTTACATCACCTTGATGAGTGTCTTATAATAAACAGAAAAATATGGATTATTTTCATATGTTCAATTTGAAATTCTATTTGAATATAATATAAGATTCATCACATTTATTATACTCATTCGATACAAGTTTTTGTGTTCCAACTATGATATTAACGGTCTAAATTCTTATTAAATGTGCCTACCATTTCAAAACAATTTTAATATTAATTTTTGTTTTAAGCTTTCCTTCATTTCTACCGACAAAAATGTGTCACACGAAAAGCTTCAAACATTCTCTTTGTAGAAACGGAAAGTTATTCACTAACAAATGAATTCTAGTACTCCAAATGTACCACTATAAAAAAACCTACCAAAACTTCCCATCACCTTACCACTTCACCTAAATGACCATCGTCTTTCCCATTTTCTTTTTTTTCTACCTCTAGAACCCCATTCCTAGGGTCCCGAAAGGTCTTGAAGTATTATGAGTCACAAGGTGTGCTTCAACTATCTTCATATTCCCAACAACGCTTGTACATTTCTACATATTAGGGGTCAATGTCACACTCACAATTTTTAATCTCTCAAGAGACCATTGATTTATAATGAGATTCGAATCACCACACTACCATTGGAAACAAGACGACGTTAGTAATTGCTCAACCAATTGAGATATGACCCTAGGAACTACAACTTACAACCCCAAGGATCGTGGGCTTTCTCCTTACCACTTGGAAAGAACTTGTTGACTCATCTTTCTCAATTTAAAACGGATAAAAAAAATTCTTATATTATACATAAATGCACATTAAAAAGGACACGTGTCTTCATTTCTACTCAATAAAAATCCGGACTAAGATTTTGAGGTTGTGATTGGTTGTGAGAATTTTTCCAAATTTTATTTTTGAGTGAAAAGTTTTTAGAATATATGATTATTTATGAGAAATATGATTTTTTTTAAAGAAAATGTCATTTCTCTCTAAAATTAATTCATTTTTCTCTTTCTTTTTCACGCTTCACAATATCTAATTATACTATTTATTTCTCCTTTCCCCCTATTCATATAAAGAATTTCAATAATTTCTTTAATTTATCACTACTTTTATTATTTTACTCTTAATATTGATAACAAAAGGTATAAAAAGAGATTCATATTACCTATTTTTGGTTCAATTTGTTATTTTTATTCGGTTTTCTTGCATTATATTTTACACTATTATTCCAAAAAAAGAAAATTCACAAACAATCAACATCTTTAAAAGATTCTTCATCACATCAACACAATCATAACTTTTTTATTTACACATCCAACTTTCACTATTAAAAAAAAAAATCACAACTATTCTCTCAGAAAATGAAAATGAACGTAATGAAAGCACAACCAATCACAACCTGAGTTGCTCCAACGTTCCTAATCTAGCATCTAAGATTTAACAAACGTATCATTTTCCATTGCACCACCCATAACTAGAGCTGGTAATTTCCAGCCCATCCTACGGTGGCCCATCAACCCTAGTGTTAGAATATGGCTCATATCTGTATTGGCCCATTTCACATTTGTCCAGGCCCCATTGAGACAAAGCCCAAAAGCAACCAGCCCTATTCTTGATCCGGATCTGACCAACCCGAGTATATTGTCCGCGGATCTTGAACTTGTCATCAGGCCCGTCCATTTTAGGGTTTTATCTCATATACTTTGATTTTACTTGTATTTGTTCAGTTGTAATTTCATTTCTTGTGTCCTAGAGTACTTGTTTGTATAATATGTGTACTATTGAGTCTGTATTTGTGCTCGATTTGTACACTCTGAGGCGGATAGATACCTAACAGTGGTATCAAAGCACCTATCCGCCTCGTGTGGGTTAGTGTTTCTGGTTCTTGGCTGGTACTTGGCTTGTGGTGACTGTTCTGGAGTTGCTAATCCCAGAACTAGCTTCTGGTGGTAAAATTTCTTATCTCTTTCTTTCTTAGCTTCTTTTCTCTTGACTTGGTTGAGAAACCCTAAGCATCAAGCCTCTTGACCTACATCATACGAGTGTAGTGGAATCCTGGGGTGCGAGGGGATCTTTCTTGAGTCCCTTGTGATCCCTTTCAATTTGTTTGTTGCTATACCTGATCTTGATTCTATCACCTGTGTGTGATATATTTACGTGGTCCTCTCTTGTATTGCTTCCTGCGATCCTATGTGATCTCTGTGTGGCCTTATGTTGATATCTCATGAACTTGTGATATTTTGTGAAATATCTTGTTTCTTGCATTGCCTCTGTTCTGTATTTATTTTCTTGCAATACTTAAGCTATGCTTGTTGCTTCGGATATCATATAGAGCCTTTCAATGCTAAAACCGATTTTTCTATCCTGGCAACAAAAAATGAAGGGAATCTTGATTCAACAAAAATTTTTAAAGTTGTTGAAGACAAGTTTGGTGAAAAGATTATGAAGAACTCAAAACTTAACTTGATGAATGTGCTTATTCCTCTATCATTTTGAATCTCTCCGACTCTGTGTTGAGAAAGGTTGGAAAATTGTCAAGTGTCAAAGATTTGCGGAAAAAACTTGAAGAGCTTTACACTCGATATTTCCCTACCTTCAAAACTTTTCCTTCTTGAATAAATTTTCAGATTCAAATTGGACTTGACAAAAGATATGGATGAGAATCTTGATATTTTCACAAAACTCATCCAAGATATAAAACTGACTGAGACATAAGAACATTGATGATTACTCCCTATTATTCTATTGAATGCCATCCCCTATTCTAACAAAGTGATGTAAAATCTCACTATCAAATATAGTAGGGATCAAATTTCTTTAGAAACCTGTTGTGAATGGTTTGAAGAGTAAGGAATTAGACCTTAAGTCTTCTAAGAGGAACAAACATGGGAATGGGTAAGTGATGCATGTTAGGGGTAGATCTCACAACAGTCTAATAAACGAGAAAAATGATAAGAAAAAGGGCAAGAACAGAATAGGTCTAAGTCTATGCCTAAGAATAATGAGAAAGTGTTATGATTGTGGGGAACTAGTCACTACATTAAAGAATGTACTAAGCTTAAAAAGGGAAACCAAAACCAAAAACAACAAAAAATCGGAATAATGAACAAGCCAATCTTGCTTCTACTAGTGATAATATGGGTGATGTGTTTATGATTGTGGAGTCCTGTGATGATTCTTCAGAACTCGTTTCTAATTATGCTAAATCTAAACTTGAGTGGTTAATTGATTCAACATGTACCTTTCACATGACACCTTATAGACATATGTTCACCGATTACACTAAAGTGATGCATGACACGTGTCAATGGAAAATGAAAAGAAATGCAAAGTTTTTGGTGTTGGAAATGTGTGTCTAAAGTTTGATACTCAGTAAGTCCAAGTGGCTACGATAATCTAGAGGGGTGAATAGATTATCTCGGTTTTTCAGATTTTGCCATCTTTTTCTAAAAATCAAGCAAAGACGAAATGCTAAGTGCGGAAAATAAATAGCACACTTCGATTTAAAGAGGTTCAACCCACCTAGGGCCTAATCCTCTACCACCCCAAAGATATCCGGGATGATTTCAAAAAAAAAAGATTTTATTAATTACCAAAATTAATAATAAAACACCTTGAGGATTACCACAACCCTCTTTTAACACCTGAGGATTACCACAACTCTCTTTACACCACCTCGAGGATTAACACAACCCTCTTACAACACCTTTGAAGATTACCACAACCTTCAAACACCTATCACCTAGATCACCCAAGTGTATTCTTACCACAAAGAGTACTCACAAGGATGTCTTGTGTTGAATGATGATCAAAAATCAAGATTACAACTCAATGATGAATGATACAATATGAGTACAAGTGTAATCAAGAATTGAAAGCCTAGACCTCAAATGTATGCAAGTGAAAGTGCTTGGCTAATACAACAAGATATATGAAAGTGTTTGCTTGTTTGCTCTTTGCTTGTGTAGAGTGTTGTATCTTGTTGCTTGAATAAAGCCTCTATTTATAGGAGAGGTCTTGGCTTTGATTTCCAGGACATAGGCTCCTCCTTGGGAGTGATTTCTTTTGCAAAAGAAACCATTTAAAATCATCAATATAGTTAGAAATCAATCCCACAAAATAGGGAAAAAGCTGCCTAAAAATGCAACGGATAGTTTCTTTGATAAAAGCAGTGCGACCGATCGCGCAGAGATAAGTTTGAAATTGAATTTTTGCGATTTTTACGGGGGACCGGTCGAAGGGGGGTTCGGCCGTGCCGCCCTTGATGTTGACCGGTTGGGGGTGATAAAAAAATAAAACATGAGAGAAGATCAACCAAAAGAGGACTCCCAGTCCTGGTCGCCCAGGGTCGCCCTCCTCATTTTTTTCTACGTCTCATTTTCTGTTTCAAAACTCAACTCAGTGCGGGTTGCCCTATAGGGGCGGCCGATCGAGCTGAAACAAATGTGTTGTCCAATGTTTTATCGAAAATAAACTCCAAAAATACTCCGAAAAATAGTAAAAATATTTTAAATCGATCGGAAGTATTTAGACAATATTTAGGGACATTGTTTTGGTTTAAAAACTCATTTGAACAAAATCATCAAAATCATGATAAAAACATTTATCTAACAAACTCCCCTTTTGATGATTACAAACCAAAATAATTTTCACGAGGACAATTTTGAAAATAAAATAATTTTCCGGTTTTACGAGTGAACTATCCGTTTAAAACATTTTATGCAAAGCTCCCTATCTATGAGCACATCAACAAGATATATTGCATAAGCTAGAAATACAAGCTATTACAAGCTTTTATAAGATGCACATAAACATCATAAGTTAAGCTCCCTATCAAAATATTTATAATCTATTGCAATTAAGTCTATAATACAAGCCATGGACTAGGTATA
Organism: Rehmannia glutinosa; assembly: GCA_016081115.2. NCBI lineage: Eukaryota > Viridiplantae > Streptophyta > Magnoliopsida > Lamiales > Orobanchaceae > Rehmannia > Rehmannia glutinosa. The sequence goes on along the minus strand of JABTTQ020001711.1, from coordinate 16,996 downwards.
CTTGGCTTTAGGAATCCATAGCTTATAGCTTTTATTGCGAGCTTTTATTAGCTTCTATTAGCTAACGAGCCAATTTCCTGTTTCTCCCCTTTGGAATCATCAAAAGAATATTAGGATGATAAAAACATCATACCATTACATCAAAGTGCGCTAAAGAAACGGTTTATCAACCATTGAACAATTTAGGCTTAAAATCCAAAGAAAATGGGAGAAATGTATCATGAGGAGTTCATAAGCTCGTTTTATTTGCCAATACATGATCTCAATAAGTATATAAGACTTTTGGAAGCAAGAGAATCATGTAGAAGTTGAAATTTTCATTGTGACATTTCATCGAACACTTTGTGGGCATAAAAATTAAAAGAAGTTGTATAGAACCCTTGTAAATGAATCAAGCCAAAAATTTCATCACCAATCCACATCAAACATAATACAATACATCATAACAACTAAGCTCATCATGATCATAATATAATTTCATCAAGAAATATACAAGAAGGGTACAAATGCAAGGTTCAACCCAATTGAGCAAATGAGAGAAAATGCTTACCATTTGATCGGTAAATATGAGCAACGATGATGATAATCAAGCTATATAAGGTCCAAGATATGAATTGAATGCATGAAAACAAATTTTGAGTGAAATTTGTGTGAATTTGGCAAAGGGACGAAAAATGGCAAAAAGAAGTTAAAATGACGAATCTTCAAGACAGAACGGTTTTAATCAAAAATAGATCGGGGTGACCGGGTCGGCGGAGGCGACCGTTGCCCTCAACCCCTTCCCACTTGTCTTGCCAAGTTTTCCAAAATCCGAATTTTCAACCAAAAATCCAATTTTTCGCCCCTTAGTTTTAAAACCATGCAAAATGAAAGTGTAAACCTCATTCAATATGCATTATGCCTAACCGAGCTCGTATTGACGCAAAAGTCTCGGAAGATAGCGGTTTTGTAAAAATATCCTCTAATTGATCTTGAGATGGTACAAATGATATCTCAATTTTACGTTTAGAAACACAATCCCTTAGAAAATGATGTCGAATCTCAATATGTTTAGTACGGTTATGATGAACCGGGTCTTGAGCAATGTTTATAGCGGATATATTATCACAAAAGATAGGAACATTTTCAAAAGAACATTTGTAATTCGCTAAGGTTTGTTTCATCCAAAGAAGTTGAGTACAACAAAAAGCTGCTGAAATATATTCGCTTCGGCCGTTGAAAGTGAAACACAATTTTGCTTCTTTGAAAACCAAGAAACTAGACAATCGCTTAAAATTGACATGATCCGAAAGTACTTTTCCGATCATCGATATTTCCCGCATAATCCGAATCACTATATCCTTTAAGAGAAAATTTTTCATTCCTTGGATAAAATAAACCATATTGAATAGTGCCTTTCAAATATCGAAAAATCATTTTAACGACACTTATATGAGATTCTTTGGGATTGCTTTGAAAATGAGCACATAGGCATACGACATGAAGAATGTCCGGTCTACTAATGGTTAAATAAAGTAAACTACCAATCATACCTCGATACTTTGATTCATCCATGGACTTGCCTTTTTTCATCTTTGTCAATTTTGACATTTGTTGCCATGGGAGTAAACGGTTCTTCCTTCTTCAATGCCGAACTTTTTCAAAAGTTCTTTTGTATATTTTGATTGCGAAATGTATATGCCTTCTTGGCATTGCTTAATTTGGAGTCCAAGAAAGAAATTGAGCTCCCCATCATACTCATCTCAAATTCACCTTGCATCAACTTAGAGAATTTCTTGCACAAAGAATCATTAGTAGCACCAAAGATAATATCATCAACATAAATTTGCACAAGTAAACAATCTTGCCCTTTTTCAAAAAACAAAGAAAGTTGTATCAACTTTACCCCTTATAAAACCATTTTGCAAAAGAAAAGATCTAAGTCATCATACAATGCACGGGTGCTTGCTTTAAACCATACAAGGCCTTTTTAAGTATATAAACATCATTAGGCCTAGAAAAATTTTCAAACCCCGGAGGTTGTTTTACATAGACTTCTTCTTGAATAATACCATTTAAGAAAGCGGATTTAACATCCATTTGGTAAAGTTTGAAATTTTTATAACAAGAATAGGCAAGTAAAATACGAATCGCTTCTAAACGTGCTACGGTGCAAAAGTTTCATCATAGTCAATACCTTCTTCTTGACAATACCCTTGAGCTACTAACCTTGCCTTATTTCGAACAATGTTACCTTGATTATCAAGTTTGTTCCTAATACCCATTTTGTACCAATAATAGTTTGAGATGGAGGACAAGGTACCAATTCCCATACATCATTTCTTTCAAATTGATTCAACTCCTTTTGCATCTCTAAGAACCAATCCTCATCCTCAATAGCCTCCTTAGCATTTTTAGGCTCCTTTTGAGAAATAAGAGCTTTCTCGCAAATTTTCTCCGGGTCATCACTTTGTCAAGGGGATCACCAATAATAAGATCTTTTGGGTGATCTCCTTTAAATTTCAATGCAACGGGAAGATCCAAGTATCACCTCTATCTTCTTGAGGACCATTTGAAGTGGATGGTTGATCATTTGATGTAAAATTGATCATCAACTTGAATATTGGTTCAATAATATCCTTTTCATCACTTTCATCATTGGGTATTCTTTCAACACTCGAAGCTTCATTGAATTTGACATGGATGGATTCTTCAAAAACCCCACTAGTCTTATTGTAAACCCGATATGCTTTGCTTTTTGTTGAATATCCCATAAATATCCCTTCATCGGCCTTAGGATCAAGTTTGTCCAATTGATCCTTGGTATTCAAAATAAAGCATTTACAACCAAATATCATGAAATAACTAATATTTGGAGTTCTACCTTTCCAAAGCTCATATTGAGTTTTATTCATTTTAGGACGAATATAAACTCGATTAATAACATAGCAAGCGGTACTTACGCTTCGCCCAAAAATATTTTGGAAGTGAAAATTCATTGAGCATGGACCTAAATCTCTTGTAGTGTCCGATTTTTCCTTTCGGCTACTTCATTTTGTTGAGGAGTCCTTGGAGTCGAAAAATTATGAGCACATCCATTAGTTTCACAAAAGACTCTAAATTCACCATCAAATTCTCCACCTCGATCGCTTGAATAGACTTAATAATATCTTCCTTTTCATTCTCTAAGTCTACACAACTTAACAAACTCATTAACGGCACCGCTTTTATTAGTAAGAAAAAGAGCCCAAGTATATCTAGAAAAATTATCGACAATAACGAAAGTGTAATGTTTTCCACGAGACTTGTCAGATCAATATCCCCATACAAATCAAGGTGAAGCAATTGTAGGGGTTTGGTTGTGGAAATTTCATTTTTGGGCTTAAAACTACTTTTAACTAATTTGTTCTTTTGACAAGTGTCACATAAGCCAAGATTTTCAAAATTCAATTTGGGTAGTCCTTTCACATGTTGGTTTTGTAAATGTTTTTCAAATTCTTGTATCCAACATGTCCAAGTCGCCTATGCCATAAACTAGTTAAATCATTATTGGCGACTAAACAAGAAATATTTTGACTTACCAAATCACTTGTACAAATTTTGTAAAGATTGCCTTTTCTATTTGCTTCACAAATAATTTCACCATTTTTAAGTATAAGGCATTTTTCTTTAATGAAGGAAACATCATAATTTGAATCACAAAGTTGGCTAACACTTATCAAATTAAACTTAAGCCCTTCTACTAAAAGAACATTAGTAAGAGAGAAAAGAGTTACCAATTTCTTCATTTCCAAGAATTCTTCCTTTGCCATTGTCGAACATGACCATACCCTCTTCTTGGAGCTTGATGTTGGTAAAAAGTTCTCTCCTCCCGGTCATATGGCGTGAACATCTCACGTCCACGAGCCATTTTGAATCTTCCATTGTTGTTATAGCCCCTATTACCTACAAAAAGAATTTCTTTTAGGTACCTATAATTTTTGGGGGTCCATGGGGTTAGTCTTGAGACCTTTGGGTCTCCAAACATAACTAGAGCTATTTCTCAATTTGCAATTATTAGCATAATGTCCAACTTTGCCACAATAAAAACAAGTAGGAGTATTAGAACTACTAGCACGTACAAAAGTCGGACCTGGTTATTTTTCTTAAAAACACTTTGAAATGGCTTATAACCAAGTCCCAATTTGGAATGCTCACCTCTTTGTGCATTTAAAATTTTTGTGACTTTATCCGTGCTTATGTTGAAACGATGCACATCATTTTTCAAACATTCAATATCTTTTGTGAGCAATTCCTTTTCGCTTTTCAAGAGAGTGAACTCTAGTAAGAGTAAGTGAATGAGATTTGTCTAGTGATTCGTAAGAGGTAAATAATTTTTCTTTTTCAACCTTAAGCTCTTTATGCTCCTTTTTCAAATTTTTGTATTTAACAATTAAATTTTAAAACTCAATTTGCAATTCATCAAAATCACATTGCAAATCATCAACTATGGAGGAAGTAGAAGAATTAGAGCGTACCTCATTATTTTCATCGCTATGGCCATGAGACCATGTTCGGTCTCTCCTTCCATCATCGGTTGTTTCGAGTAGTTCATCCCACGTTTGACCTCCGCATTTCGAGCCTTCTTTTTCGTGAAAGGCTTTTTTTTGTTCCTCTTCATCGAGTTTTGGGCAATCGGCAATGAAGTGTCCGGTTTTCCGCATTTAAAGCAAGCATTATCTCTTGGTTTTCTTGCTTTATTTTTATTCACAAATTTTGCAAATTTTCAACAAGTGCGGACGCTCTCCTCCTCATCATCATCATTATCATAGTATGCATTATTAGAAGAAGAAGCAAAACCTTTAGAATAATTTGCATACCCGATTGATTTATGGATGGTTTGGAATTTTTCCTCTCCTTGAGATAGACTTCATAGATGAGGAGGTTTCCAATAAGCTCAAACTTGAGTGTCTCAAGATTTTGTGCCTCCGTGATCGCTGTTACTTTTTCGGACCATGAGCCGGAAGAGCATTCAATACCTTAGTCACCTTGTTCTTCTTGAGATGACTTTACCGAGGGCCACAAGAGGATTGACAATATTTTCAAGCCTTTCCACCATCTTGAGATATGCTCACCATCATGCATGTTATAGTTTTCAAAGTCTTTAACAAACATGGTCTTTCTTGCTTGCTTGACCTTCTTGGTCCCTTCATAGATTGTCTCCAATTTTTCCCAAATCTCATGTGCCGATCTTATGCCTCTTATGCGATTGTACTCGGTGGCGGTAAGAGAACAATGCAAAATATTTAAGGCCTTACCGTTTAGAGAGAAAGTTTTTTTGTCGTTTTCATCGAACTCCTTGAAAGGTTTAGGAGCCGAGGTGCGGAAAATAAATAGCACAATTCGATTTAAAGAGGTTCAACCCACCTAGGGCCTAATCCTCTACCACCCCAAAGATATCCTGGATGGATTTCAAAAAAGAAAAAGATTTTATTAATTACCAAAATTAATAATACAACACCTTGAGGATTACCACAACCCTCTTGCAACACCTTGAGGATTACCACAACCCTCTTACACCACCTTGAAGATTACCACAACCCTCTTACAACACCTTTGAAGATTACCACAACCTTAAACACCTATCACCTGGATCACCCAAGTGTATTCTTACCACAAGAGTACTCACAAGGATGTCTTGTGTTAAATGATGACCAAAAATCAAGATTACAACTCAATGATGAATAATACAATATGAGTACAAGTGTAATCAAGAATTGAAATCCTTAGACCTCAAATGTATGCAAGTGAAAGTGCTTAGCTAATACAACAAGATATATGAAAGTGTTTGCTTGTTTCCTCTTTGCTTGTGTAGAGTGTTTCTTTGCGTAAAAGAAACCATTTAAAATCATCAATATAGTCATAGAAATCAATCCCACAAAATAGGGAAAAGTCATGCGAAAATGCAACGGATAGTTTCTTTGATAAAACAGGTGCGACCATCACGCAGAGATAAGTTTGAAATTGAATTTCTGCGATTTTTACACAGGGGGACCGGTCGAATGGGGTTCGATCGGTCGCCTGATGTTGACCGTTGAGGTGATAAAAACGAAACAGAAAATCGAACCAAAAGAGGGACTCCCGAGTACCTGTCGCCCTCCCTCATTTTTGTCTACATCCCATTTTCTTTTCAAAACTCAACTTCAGTGCGGGTTGCCTATAGGCAAACTCCGAGCCTGAAACAAATGTGTTGTCCAATTTTTATCGAAAATAAACTCCAAAAATACTCCAAAAAATAGTAAAAACATTTTAAATCGATCGGAAGTATTTAGACAACATTTAGGGACATTGTTTTGGTTTAAAAACTCATTTGAACAAAATCATCAAAATCATGATAAAAACATATATCTAATGATATTGGGCAGTTTTTTAACTCAAAAAATGTGAGACATGTTCTTGATCTTAGTAACAACCTGATTTTCTGTGCTGCTTTGGAATCTGATGGGCTTGAAGGGAAATGGGGGAATGGTGTGATGAAAATTCTTAAGGGTTCAATGATTGTTGCTAAGGCAACCAAAACCAGAAATTTGTTTGTTTTGCATGTTAAACATGAATCCTATGTGCCTATTTTTGCTAATAAACTTGTGAACTCTGTTGTGAATGATATGACTGATTTATGACATAAAAGGCCAGGTCATATTAGTGCTAATGGTCTTGAATTTTGCAGAATAAAGGTTGTTATGTTAAAGACAAGTTGAACACTTTATCTTTCTGTAATTCATGTGTGTATGGTAAACAACAAAAAGTGAAATTCCCTTCCCCTGTTCAACCAAAACAACCAGCTAGTTGTGATATATTTGAATACTTGCATGATGATGTTTGGGGTCTTTCTTTTGTGTCTACACATGGTGGTAATAAATACTTCATGTCCATCATTGATGATTATTCCTAAAAGTGTTTGTGTTTTTAATGAAAAATAAGTCCGATGTTTTTGATAAGTTCAAAACCTGGAAAACTCTCATTGAAAATCAAACTGGCAAAAAGATTAAGGTTTTAAGAACTGACAATGGCCTGGAATTTTGTAATCAAATAATGGACAATCTATGTGATGAATTTGGTATTAAAAGGCACAAATCATGCGCTTTACTCCCCAACAAAATGGGGTTCTTGAGAGGATGAATAAAACTCTCCGGAAAGGGTGAGGAGCATGTTGGCTACCTCGGGTCTTTCCAAGAAGTTCTCAAAGGCTTTATTATTAAGAACCTATTTGATAAATAGGTCACCTTCCCTTTGGATGGGAAATACCCAAGAAGTTTGGACTGGGAAAGAAATTGATTTTTCAAACCTAAAAGTTTTTGGATGCTCAGCCTTTGTACACCAAAAACATGATAAATTGGAACTTATATCTTTAAAATGTGTTTACTTAGGGTATCCTGAAGGTGTAAAAGGTTTCAGATTATGGTATAAGGGGGAACCTGATTTTAAAACTGTGATTAATAGGGATGTGGTATTTAATGAACATGAGTTTCCATGTTTGAATCTTCCTCCCCCTTAAACTACTTCTGAAAATACTGATACTCCAAGTGAGGTGGAGCCTTCTAACATGTCTCATGTTATTACTTTACCTGCTGATGCTATTATTAATGATGCTATGATTGATTATGTGTGTATGTCCCGAGTCGTGTGAAACAGGAATTGTGCCAAGGTGGAGAATGTTAGAATATGGCCCAATTCTGTATTGGACCATTTCACATTTGTCCAGGCACCATTGAGACAAAGCCCAAAAGCAACCAACCATATTCTTGATCTGGATTTGCCCGACCCGAGTATATTGCCCGCGTGTCTTGAACTTGTCATCAGGCCCGTCCATTTTAGGGTTTTATCCCATATACTTTGATTTTACCTGTATTTGTTCAGTTGTAATTTCATTTTTTGTGTCTTAGAGTACTGGTTTGTATAATAGGTATACTATTGAGTCTGTATTTGTGCTCGATTTGTACAATCTGAGACAGATAGATACCTAACACTAGGATATGTCCAATTGGGCTACATTTATATAGTCCCGAAAGGGTCCGACCTACGTACTTTGGCCCAACCTAAGAGGCCCAAAATCTATTATCCCGATATGATTTAGGCATAAAATGGGGTCTGGGTTGGACCATGGGAAATTGTGGCTCGAGCGATTTTCATATCGACCAGATCCTATCTGATTTTTTGCGATGGCCCGATGGATCAGGATGGCCGACCCGACCTAAGAAGCTCTAGCTATCCATGACCCTACTCTGTTGATGTTGGGGAATGCTTTTTGTTTGTTTCTTTTTTTGGTCGAACGATAGAATTTTATTATAACAACTCAAAACTAAAATTACAACTACAATCGTAGCCAACTAGCAAGAGCCGAAAGACTAACTAAGAGCCAAGCGGGAATTGGTAAAACCATTCAGATTCATATGGACTAAAAACTACCCACTCCACGTCGGAGACTTCAACACTCCTTAAAGGAGATCAGAATAACACACCGTAAAAAAACTAAAATCGGGCACGAGCAACCACTACATACCGGAGACGTAAAAACCGATCCGCCAGAGTTTCGCAAATCAACCGAGAAAAGAAAGCACACACAAAAAGAAAAGAAAACAACAACTTTACTAACAAAACTAGAGAAAAAAAACAAAAAAATGGCCTCTCCCTCTCCCAAATCCCATCGCCTGCAGCCCCATCGTCTTCTCCGTTTCTCGAGACACCTCCGTGAAGCTCCGACCCGCGCCCGGACCAAAAATTCCGCCACCTTCATACGCCTGGACCGATCATTTGTATCCCTCCAATAGAAAACATGGAGGAGGGGAAGGAGGAGGAGGGGAAGGAGGAGGGGAGAGGGGAGGGGGCGGGCGAATGGGAGAGGGAGGGGAAAAGTGCTAGGGTTTTTTGGGGGGTTAGAGATAAGGGGAGAAAAAAAGGTTAGAGAAAAAACTTTTTGTTTGTTTCTATTTTTATAATTTACTATTATTTGCTAAGAAAAATAATATATTTTGTGATAGTATATATTTATTCTCAACAACGTTTTTTTGAAAAAATTTCTACTACTAAATATGCATTCCGCACAAAGATATGGGTATGTATGGAATTGTTTTCAAATGCAAATTTCCAATTTTCAACTATTCCGGAAAATGAATTTATGTTTGTTTAAGAAATTTTCAACAAAATAAAGTTATTTTCAATTTTTATTTTTTATGGAAAGATTCTTTTGAAAATATAATCAAACAAGTTTTCACCACAATTACGCAAATCTATATGAAAATACACTACAATCACGTAAATCTATGTCCAAAAATACTATAATCAAACATATTTTCATTTCTAAATGTAAATTCGACAAACAAACCAAACATATTCTCAATTCTCACACGAAAAACCAATAAAATTTAAAAATTTATTTTTCAACACCTGAAATTGGAAATTGGAAATTGAATTTGAAACTCATCCATACATCCCCTATTTTTTTCAAACAATTTTAAAAAAATAACAGTGGGAATAATTTACAGTGGGTAATGCGGCAGAGAGAGAGAGGGGACAACATTTGTAGTTGGTGGGGACAGGGGAACGAGAAATCCGGCAAGGAATTAGAGTACGGCGGGAATCTGAAGTAAGAGAATGAAAACGACGGGTCCCAAAGGTGAAGAAGAAGCAATCCAATAATTGCACCCCCACGCTATTCCGACATTCATCATTATTATTGTCTCTCCTAATTCAATCATTTTAAATCTTTTTCCTATTCTTACACGCTCACAGTCACTCTTCTTTTGTTTCTTATTATTCCCGCCTCTGCCATTTCGATTTTCATCTTGCCCCTTTGTCTCCATTGCCCATCGTTTTACTGTCTTTATTTGCTATCGGAAAAAATTAGGGATGAAATACGATAATGAGAGTGGAAGATATCGAGAGAAACTCGAATAAGAAAACGAAAATTTTAATACTGAACACGAATCTTACACACGTTATCAAATTATTTTAAAACAATATATCTAATATTTTATTTAATTTGTTTTAACATAACACAAAAATTGACCGTAAACTAAATGCAAACACAATTCGACGACCCAAATTGCCAACGAAAAAAAGGAAATCGGACGAGGTTATTAAGTTGTGACTTTTGTCTTTTATATTGGAAATAATTTATTTTATCATTTATATCTTTGTATTGCGTAAAATTTTATGTCTTATATGTTTAAATTTTTTCATGATATATATAGGTGTAATAGAAAATATAATAGAATTTATAATATAAAAATTATATCGAACTTAGATTGATGTATTTTAAACTCTGAAACTTATTATATGAAATAATTATTTGTGTTATGTGATATTTCGAAAGAATTGATTTTGCCAATCGTAGTAGTCCTTTAATTTAACGTGTCTAAAACATATTTGAAAAAAGAAATAATGTCATCAAACAATTGTCAATATGTTACTACCTACTTTAGTATGCACTAGAAATTCCAAACGACATAATTTTCACACTATCAGATCAGATCATCATTTGATTTAATAAAATAACATATAATATAATTATTAATTCAGAAGAGAACAAATGACAGCAAATCCAACTTTTGTAGTGATAAGTATGACCATGAACTAAGATTATTAAATGTTGACTTATTACAATATGTAAAATGTTTACTATCATAATCCCAATGCATTAGAATCCCACTTTCACTCAAGGTGCAACATTATGCGAAACCCACTACATTTTAGTATCATAATTATATTACAGTCCAACTATGATGACCTCATTCATTGCCACACATATGCATTTTTTATACACAAAAATTTGTGTAAGACCGTCTCACTGATCTAAATCGTAGTCAAGTCCAAATACCAACCCGCCCATTGGTAACCACCTAAATACCGTTTGAAATTATTTCTTCCGATTTTTATCTCTCTTCTCTTTTCTCTGTCTCTTTGGTCTTCAGTTTGAATCCTTCTTTTCTACGATTTCTTGCGATCTCATGTTTTTTCTTGGGATTTTTCTTCTCTTTTTGTTGTGCATAGTTTGGTTTTTCGATTCTTCTTCGCCTTCAAAGCTCGACGATCAATCTCAGCTGAAAGTATCAATATATTCTTTCAAATAGAAATATCGCTTTTGTTCTTATAGTATTACTTTTTGTTCTAAAAGTATCGCATTTCGCTTTTGACAAAGTTTTATATGTTGTATTAGATGTTATGATTTTTTTGTACTTTTGAGGATGAAACATGTGAAAAAATTAATGAAAATTCTTTATCTTTCCACATTAGAAGTATAACCTTTTTTTTTAATTAAATTGGTATTGAAATTATTATGTAAATGATGGTCGTTGGAACCGAATTAATTTTTTCTCTTTATTGTAAAAGTATCATTTTTTGTTTTAAAAGAATAACTTTTTGAATTAAAAGTATCACCATCTTTTTCAACAAAATAATGCAAATACCACTATTTTGCCGTAATTTTTAGAAGATCATTTTTCGCTTAAAAGTATTGATTTTCACTATAAAAGTATTGCCTTATTATTAAAAAAAGACGCATCACTATTTCCTTCCAAGTTAAAAGTATCATATTTTTGGTTTAAAAGTATCACTTATGTTCTTAAAAGTATCTTCTAAAATAAATAAAAAGATTACATCAAATTCTCATTGCGTAAAAGTATCATTTTCTCATGGTCTAAATGTATCACTTTTTATTACAAAAGTATCACTTTTTTAACAAAATACCACAATTAACACTAATTCTCTTCAGTTCATAAGTATCAATTTTTGGTCTAAAAGTATGGGATTTTCAAAGATAAAAATATCACTTTTTATTACAAAAGTATTAAAGTAATAACATGGATAGAAATTGAACGACCGCTTTTTATGAGTTAACAATCTCTATAATAGGAGGACCATAATTTTTATACAAAACCATTATATAAGACAAAAATTACTAAGACAACCGAGATTAAGAGTCTTAAACCTAACTCACTCGATGGATGTGAGTTTGACGTATCACCGCTTTCTTCTTCTTCTGATGTTACCTTCGGTTTCTTGATTTGTATTGGTAGAAAGCATACCAATTCGCAAATTAGCCATGAATAAATAATAGAAAAGTTTGTGTTGTGGTAGAGTGCTCCTCCCACCCATGAGATCGACTATGGAGACGGTGTGGTGTGGGTGGCTACTCATCCTCCGATGTAAGAGAGAAGAGAAGAAAAATGATCACCGTGATTTGTTCTCCTCGGATGTATAGAGAGAAAAAAAGTGGTTCCGATTTTTTCGCTTTGTATTTAGGTTTAGTGGTTTTGGCTTTTGGATTTATTTTTGGGCTTTTCCAACAAGTTGGGTATTTTGGGGTTCGCCTCACGGTCTCACAAGAGACCTCCCCAAAATTATTTTCTTAACCACAAAATTTATAGGAAAATTTGATATATGGGTGGCCAAATGGATTCAAATTGGGTTCCACATCGAACCTTAATTGGTCAACAATTTCAAAATTGGAATTGAAAATGGGTAGGCTCGATTCCGGTTCCAACTGGTCTCAAAAATCGTGGAACCGAGATTTTAACCATCGATTAGAATCGCTGCCGATGGAACCGGCTAGCTTAAAACCGGTTTCAAGGTTGAAGCCAATGATTTTTATTTTTATTTGGTAAAGATTTGCTAGAAGAAATGTTAAATGTTTATTATGATATTTTATATTCGTGAATGACATTTTAAACCAAATGTTGGAAATGAATCTGCGTGAACTTTAATTCATCTATAATCTAATAGTATATTTATAGACAACTTAATATTATTATTAATATTAAGTACAAAAATTTAATGGAATATTAAGTCCATGTCTTTTCTTTATTTTTCTTTTTTTGTAAATCAAATTGATAAATCATTTTAAAAAATAAAAAATAATCAAAAGATAAGCAAATGGTTCCGGTTAAAACCAGAACTGGAATCGTGGAGGAATGGGGTTCCAAACAGAATCCGGAACCGCTGGTTCCAGTTTTAGAACTGAAACCGTGAGGCAATGGTTACGATTCATCCAAATGAGGAACCTAATCGGCCCGATTCGGGAGCCGTAGTCACCCCTATATGGAAGTACACATGCACTAAATGCTGACTGCATTAGTACTCGTTTTTTATAAAAACAAAAGACCCCAAATTGCATAGAGGCCGAAAAAAAAAGGGGAGAGAAAGAGAAAAAAAACATATTTTATATTAAATAAGAGGGAATATTTGTAGTTCATGCATGTGGATAGAAATAGTGATCAAAGAGAATCATACTGTGATGGAGGATAAGACTCTCAAAATTAGAGGTTTATGGTTCGATTATCATCACTCATTCCCGTCTAGAATATGTACTAAAAAAAGAAATAGTAATCATACAAATGGTGCATATACACCTTTAAGTTGCAATTTGATGGGAGGATTTTAAAATTTGGGTAGAAATTTTGGGGAATGATTTCAAATAATTTTATTTAAAATGAATTTAAAATCCTAAAAAATGACTCCAAAAAAACAGAGATCCAAACGTTTAGAAATTCATTACAGAATGGTTTCATCCAAACAACTTTCATTGATTTGTTATTTTGAATTTGAAATCCTTATTTGGAGCTAAGGATTTAAAATAACCGCCCGAACCGCCCACACCGCACCGCACCGAACCGCCAATATTGATTTACCAGAAAAACCGCGATTAAAAATTTTAAGAAAAACCGCACCGCCAGCTAGCGGTGCAATTTTCTATTTGGAAGTCAAAACCGACCGCCAAACCGCCCGCCCATGTATTGAGTAGTAAGGACAATTATATACTTAACATACTACATATCACAACAATACAACCTCGAATATTCTAATTCTACTCTTCAACTCATTTTAGTCCTTCACTTCGTGCTTTCAACAAGTGAAAAAGAAAAAAATATGCATCCTCTTTTTTATGTTTTCTTATAAGATTAGTGCAGTTGCAATATTTTTCTCCAAAAAAAAAAGATTGAGTGTATTGTTTGAGTACACCTTTGTTTTCCTAGAAAACTACTTTTTTTGAATGTATTGTATTGTAAAATTTTCTTAAAAAAAAAGTGTAATTTTCATTTACTGAAACTTGTGTTCATTTGAATGCAGTAGTGAATTTATTTTATAATTGCATTCCATATGGAGAATTATAGTGATTCAACAAGTTTCATTTATTTGAAATATTTTTATTTTCTTATAGTTAATATTATTTATTTAATGTTGGATTTGATATTCAAAATGACTAAACCTTCTAAGCACGCCCAAAAGAAAAACATAGAACTAAAACACTTGTGTTTTTTTAATCGCTAAACCGCCCGCCACCGCCCGCACCGTCCAAAAACCACACTAATGATTTTATTTAGCAAAACCGACCGCCACCACTCCACCGCCAAAACCGCATATGACACCTCGGTTTGAAAATTATTGAAAACCGCAAAATCGCACCGCGATCACTCCCTAGCTCCAAATTCAACAATTGCTCAAATGGAGCCTCGTAGTTATTTGTTGTAGGATTTCTAATCTAGCTTTTATTCGAGTAGATAATTTCATATAGGGCTTGAAGGCTTCCAATTGTATTGATACCTTTGTTGAGCTCATAATTTATTCAGCATATCAATTTGAAAATTCACATTCAGTGACGCCAAGAAAAATACAATTTATATTAATTTATGGTAATTGATTATTATTTTAAAACGAGAATTAATTACACAATAAATATAACTCTATTTATCTTACATTGATCACATACAACCAGACTCGATTTGAACTACAATAGCCCCCCATATATATGTGCTAGCCACAGACATTATAACTAAATTGATCACAGTACATCAGCGCACAAAGCATGATCATAAATGTTGCTAATAAATGCATATCCTATAATTATTACAACATGAACAACAACCGAATAATGCAATTGTAACATATTAAATGGCTAAGTGAGTAAGTGCAATTAAATTTACGCAAGGGCCTGTACATTTGGCTATGCAACCTAGTGAACCCATCATTAACTATTTCAATTCAAAATACTGTATTTTTATTATTGGTGGGAAATGAAGGAATTTTGTATTCATATATAATATAATCATAATGGCAATTTTAGTCCTCGTAAATATAAGTGTCGATATATTTGATCCTATAAGCATTATATGTAGCAAATTTGATCCCATGCGTTTTAATTTTTGTACAATTTGGTCATGTAAATCTATCGCCGTGGTATATTTTGTCATTGAAGTATCTTATGTACCAATTTAGATCATGTATATTTTTATTTGTTCAAAATTTGATCCATAGTTTCTAATTTTTGTGCAATTTTGTCCCAAATGGGTACTCTAATATTTCACCCTTTCGGACCAAAATTTCACAAAATTAGATTTATAGAACCA
The DNA here is from genome assembly GCA_016081115.2 of Rehmannia glutinosa. Taxonomy (NCBI): domain Eukaryota; kingdom Viridiplantae; phylum Streptophyta; class Magnoliopsida; order Lamiales; family Orobanchaceae; genus Rehmannia; species Rehmannia glutinosa. Next base: position 1,637 of record JABTTQ020001711.1, on the reverse strand, counting down.
AACTTGCGAAAATCAAAATTTACGGTACAAAAATGATACATAGGATATTTACAAGACCACATACCTTATCTATTTTATATTTGCTAGACTAAAATCATTGTTCTATAACACTTACAAAATTAAATATGCAATCTCCCGAACTGGATTGCATTTAAACCAATGCTTCGTTTGGCCGAACATAATAGAAGAGATCGCTTATTTTTCTAATATTTCGCTCATATTTATATTTGTTTAGTTTACACATCCATGACCGAAATTAGCATGACCCATTCTTTATTATTCTCATTGGAAGTAATAGGTATCCCACTTCCTAGATGTGGATGAGAATACATCCCAATATCCTGATATTACAAATTACCTATATACCCTCATTTACAACTATATTTGTAATTGTGTAGGTGGTATATGAATATGAATTATAATTTAAGGGGCAATAAGGTAATTCAATACTTGGTAAGACTATTACTATCTCTTTTGAACCAAATAATTTAATAGACATCCGTTATAATCCAACAACCCAATCACTCAAACAAAACACATTATTGACCTTAATAAAATCTATAGGAAAATGCCAATAAAGTTGGTGGGAAATAATCCAACTCAATCCTATTGTCCAACCAAACGAAAATAATATATAAGATATTAATATATATATATATATATATATATATATATATAAGGGAGGATCAAGTGAGACCGTGTCTCTGCGAGTGAGGCAACGATGGGTAATCTCAACCATCCCCACTATTAATCAATGGGTATGATTTAATGGATAAAAATATATTAAAATATTAATTTAATCAATATAAGGGTAGTATGGTAAAATAACATAACAAGTTAGTTACAAAAATGAAATCAAATCTCTTTTCTCTCATACATCTCCTTTTCCCCCCAATCTCACGCCTCTCTCTCTCTCTCTCTCTCTCTCTCTCTCTCTCTCTCTTTTTATATTCTCTCTCTCTCATTCATCCATTAACGCAAATAAAGAAAAACTGAAGGAATCCTAAAATTACGATTCGTTAAAATTACAGAGAAAACACGAAAAATTCGGGCAATATTACGGAGAAATAACGAGTCAATGAGTTCGAAAAACGAAATACGCAACAAAACTCAGCTAAAAATGCATTATCAAAACTATCTACGCGGCGTAAAAAGCTAATATGTAGTAAAAGATAACCAACTAGCGCAGATGTCATAACCATGCGATAAAATCAACTAACTACAGTATTATCTGGGAACGCTATCTACATTGTGAAATAACCAAATATGCGATCATTATGTAACATCTATTTTTTATAATTTCAAAAGAACATCCCATTTTCATAACTAAATATACATTATATTGACCTATTTATGCGAGGAAGTATAACTAATACGCGAAGACGTTATATTGATTATATGCGAGTTGTAAAATGAGTGCAACAAAATAACTAAATATGCATTATTTTGATGTCTAATTATGCGGTAGAAGAACCTAACTATCTTTGACAAAATAAAAATATTTGGAAGAAAGCAGGGTTAAGCCCAAGTCCCAGCCTTAATCGTGAGTCATACATTCGGTAGCCCCAAAATCCCATTTGGAATGACTAATTTGAACCATAAAATACAGCCAAAAATTAGAAATAAGCAATACGTAA